>OZ059790.1:11147120-11500548 GCA_964057025.1 Standfussiana lucernea | reverse complement strand
ATGGGGTCTCAAAAATATGACGGGCCAGTTTTTTGTCTCATCGATCGATATTTCGCTCACAACTATGTATTATTGGATAATTTGTGACTATTTCGTTCGGAATTTTCGTGTTTCTTATTGCTTCCGCAACGAATTTCGTGCGACCCAAAAGTCGAAATGATTGAACCTATCGGGCATTCGCCGGCAGCGGCCGACTCCAATTTAGTTTTTCGGATTAGATACGGCGAACATAATAACATAATTGCTCTAATAACAGACCGTAAGGCAGGGCAAGCCGTGCCTTACAATTCACTTTCCAAATTGGTTTATTTTTTTACCTCTGCTCTGTCTAAAACTATTATGATTTATTATCAAATTTTCGTGCAGGCAAATTACGGGCTCGTTTTTCGTGAATGACTCTGTCTCTTTCTACTACTGCGGTTCTTAGAGTACCAGACAGGGACACCATCAGAGCTATTGTGTTTCCTTGAAAGCCTTGCGGCGTTACATGGCTGAGACCTGTGGATGGAATGATTTACGATGCCTTTTCTAATTTACCCTATACAATAATTAGTTGGATTAACATGTTCAGCACGGATATTTTTCAACGTCACCGAGCTTATTAAAACTCTAAAATATTAATTAAAAACTCTTGCTATTCCGGAAGCTGACTCCAAATAAAAAAAGGCTTCGTCTTCATTAACCGCTCGTGGGTATTTTCCGAAACTGTTATTAGGATTAGACAATTTATTTGTATGGAACATGTGCAACTAAACACGAAATATGAACGATGAATTATTTCGAAATGAAATTCAACATTTTGTGCAAATGTTTAGTAGAAACTAAGCTAACAGGAGTACCTACAGCCGTCTGAAATGGTGCAACCGACAAATGTTCATGACATAGCGGTTGCATTAAACATGAGACCTGCCACTGAGCTATATTTACATATAAAAAACTTACTTTCCACATTTCTACAGTGAATGCTATAAACATAAAACATTCAATAACCGGTCAGGAGACCGTTAACTCATCAGAAACAATTATGAGTACCAATGTCACATGAAATTGATCACTACTTTTATTGTAAACGAAAATGGTTTTAGAATAAAAATACAACAAATAAATTGCTTCGAAATTTTTAGGGTTGCTCCCAGGATTCTATAAAAAAAACCCTCATTTTTATAAATTACCCAATATTTTTATTTAAACATAGGTACACAAGATAATTTGGGTCGTTGGTGTTTTATAAAAAGTGAGCTGTATTAAAATATGAATTGCGAATGCCTCAAGAGGATCCTATCAAATTACGTAAAGAAGCAAAAGTTTAATGTACATTTAATAAGAATAAAATATTGGTATCGCCAACTACATTTATTTTTGTATTTACACGACGAGTATTTACGCCTTTCAGGGCTGACACTGCGACGTGAACAGTTATTTTTCATTTGGTTTTAATATCATAGGTAATGCACAAATTCTTTTTATTTTTCTAATTCAGTTGTCATTTAATAAAATCAGCATGAATTTGTAGCCTTTTGTTGTTTTTTCTCAAGTAAATACCTATTTACTTATTTTCTGTGCTTTTCACCGTCTCCGGATAATTATTCGTTCATATAAATTTCAGGAAAAGTTAATACTATTAGAAAATATATTAGTACTTAATCAACATTTCTTCACTCAACATTAAGCTTTCTGAAATCATTTGGGTACTCCTCGTATCATGTCAACTATGAACTCTATGTACTGTTTATGTACTAAATAGTTGTGTATATAAATAAAAGTTATCCCACAACTCGGTGTGTTCATGAATATTCGGTCGGGGGCGCCACCTCTGCGAGATATCGCGCGTGGTGAAGCGGAAGAGACCTCCGACAAAGGACTGTGACAATGAGCCCCGCCAGTTAGGGCTGACAGCACATCATACCGCCAATATTTGCATTCTCCTTTTGTTCTATTCAATACGCTGCAAAAATATATGACACGGGCTTAGTCGTGTCTTTTTATTAATATGACAAACGTGAATAGAAATTATTATGTTGTGTATTTATGGTAATATTAATAATGCATGACTAAAAAACGTGTAGCCAGAATTACGATGCATAATTTTGTGATATTTAATTCGGAATCAAAACGTTATGCATGTGTGCGTTGGTAAATAAAAGGACGGTTGTGTCCGACAACCCTGCGCTGGTTGGCGCGAGCGTCCAACACCGGCGGCCCGGACACGTTTCAGGATCATGAATTATGGCGCAAGCCGATGTGACTTTTCAATTTGAAATCATCAACCTGGAATTAATTTCATTTTTGAACCCCATTATTTCTGTTATCTACGCGCGAATCGCACAATATGCGAGTTTCGCATTATTGCCGTTTCGACAAAAATATTTTGTGGCAACGCGCGCCACGGATATTGGTAATTTAATTTTGTATATACCCTTTTGTTTTAATGTGTACGGATTATTGCGAAACTGCAGTGTGCAAACCGCAGACGATCGGTTAGCAAAGTTTGTGTTCAATAAATAAAGAGTCAATTTATTTGGAATAATATTTCAACGATAGAGTACTACAAATGCACATGACACACGCTGACGTCGTTTTAGAATTTCAGGAATAGATGTTCCTCAGCGACATTCACAGACATAAATAAACCTGTGTTTGTAATAGATAGACAAACTAACGGTGATATGAATAAATTACGTAGAAAACAAAACTAAATCTATCATTAAACCAAAAAATAGTGTTCCGGACCCTCTCAGAATTCATTTGTAAAACACAAATCTGTCACTGGAGTCGGTGGCAGTCGGGATTCTGTAGGCGCGACTATTCATGGGCGACACCAGTCACTTCCCAGCGGCCCGTTGACGAAAACCGAACCGAAATAGATATAACACCAATAAATTAGAAAATAAAGCTTCGGTTTTATTTCTGTGAAGCGGCGACTTTTTATTGTGATTATCGGGGGTGTTCAAAAATTTTCTTTACACTTCTCAGCCTAAGATCAACGACCCGAAATTTTTCCTACGGTTCATTGGATGTTTAATTTAAATTATTGAAGTGAGTCAACGTTACGAATTAGATTTTTTGTCCGACACTCTAATATTACCGAGTTTTTGTCGCGTATTTTTGCTAACGCACGTAGATAAGCACCCACACAATAAATTGGTTTTAATGAGAACGAGTAGCTGTGGAGTAAGTTAGTGTTCATTGTCAGCTAAATTATTACAAACACCTACAGTTGGTTAATTCTGTTTGAAACGCGTGATCGTAATATTAATACGATCTATAAAATTGTACATACAGACAGACACAGTATTGGTAAACAAGTTCTCAATGTCGAATCGGTCTACGTTTGCCAGACTCAAAATGTAAACAGGAATCGCTGCAATACGTACAACTTCAAAACAAATGGCTAAGACAACAAGCATTACGAAGATACATCCGAAGCGTTACTCCAAAAACTCGCTCAAATCCCAAAAGAGGGACCTTATAACAAAGCTAATATTAGACAATCATTTCCTGTCAAAAGGGAGGCGTGCGCCCACCCCCGACAGATCGGGGGGCAGAGGGGGAGGGAAAATACCTCCTCGTCTCACCAGATTTCGCAGTCGCCGTGTACCAGTGTGAATCTGAATTCTTATTTTTTGCTGTTACAGTGATGAATGGATTTTTAATATCCACTCGCAGCTGTCCCAGGCTCAGTGGTTTCTTTGATGAAAAATGTTAGTAAACGAAACTTTTTGTTATCTATCACTGTTTTACATCGAGTGCTGTGCTTACATGTTGTATCGGATGTTTAAAAAAACATTGGAAAAATAAATGTCGCCGTCATGTCGAAAGTATAGTATGGACAGGCAACAAGACATCAGCATCCAGACGTCTCAATACTCGACGAGGCTTACGGTCGGCAAAAAACTTGGCGGTGGCTCTCACGGCACGACTCTATTACGAGTCGGCCGCGAATAAATAAAACATGACGGGCCCTTCTCACGTACACACGTATGTACATACTGCTTATGTATGTGTTGCGGATGTTAACTGATCTTGATTCGGCGTATGTGATTTGAGACGCTTTCACCGCGAGCTTTGGAAATCTTCGGATAACTGGCGCAATTATATTCTATATAGAGACCGTAACAACTGCTGCACTTGCTAAGTCGCACGATCCAATCATCTTAACGACTGGCAGTGAGATGTGACCTTAAATGTGCTACTTCGCAACTAGATCAATTTTTGAAGTAGTAAGTATCATGAAAATCTAGGCGCCACAGTATAGCGTCGGAATGTAAACAGGGTACGTCTAAAAATCTAAATTCTAATCACGTTTAATTGGAACAATTGAAGTCATCGTTTTGCAAGATGACTATAAAAGATTGTTTCACAAACAGTCGTAAACGCAATGCTAGCTAAAGCTAATAAAACTAAATAACAATCGCTGCAATACAGACAGAGTTTTCACTATTAACGACTGTTTAATAGTGTGACATTTATCGTGAGCCACAACAGTCAAGCTCCCAACGAATTATTGACAATGAAGCTTTACAGAAGATCAGGAAAAAAATTAAGTCTATTGTAATAAATTGTAGCAGTAAGAGCTGGTACTGAATCAAAAACTCTAAATCATCGGTCGATTGATGATTCATAATAACAGGTTTTGAAACATCAAAGTCCTATGACTGTCCATGCAACACCGTGTGTGGCATTAACGCATAGGCCGGCTAATAGCTGGACCACTCTTGCGCAGACGACAATAAAACATGCGCGCGTATGGACGCTACATTAACGCGCTCGCCATAGTTGGCACCATGCAAACTCCGCCCGCTGGCAACCAGAGCGCATCACAAAATATCAATAGTGATGGATAACACACGTCATTTTCTGTAGATAAAATACAACAACTTAATCAACAGCCTTTCAACAGCTTTGAAAACTGCATTGTTGTCAATAAAATCGACATTCTTGCAATTAGTAGACAACTTTTTTCTTGTTGCAAACTAATTGTAAAATGAAAAATCAATCATCGTCACGACAAGTGCTAAAATGATTAATAACTCAATTCGTTAAATGTACTGTGACACGCTACAAGCCGACACAAATCAAAAAGTTCCACGCTAGTAAACCAAGGTGTTTCTCGCGCAACGACAGTGGGGAGTGATTCGAAAAGAAACCAAGAACATTACTGTTGGTCGAAGAATCAGATTAATTGTCCTCGCAGCTTAAGAATGTAAGCGACGATTAATGATAGTTGATGAAGTGAAAGAATGCCATTAAATAGAAGTATGCATTGATAATTCTCTGCAGGTGCAAATCAACTATAAATTAAGTTAGTAACACGGTAATGTATTCAAGTTACAGTTACGTATGACAGATATATGACGGCTTTCTATCGACTGTAGTTGGTGCTAACGGGAGTGGATCGACAAAAGTATGACACGTCACTATGCACCTCGGATACGGTACCCTACATTTTAATCATCGTAGCGGAGTTCTCCTTCTATTATTGTTTTTCGAATTTCGGCATCAAGACAGATGGTAACAGCGGCGGGGAATTTGTATTACAATGGCCGCCACAATCCCACCAATGATCGCTGGCACGGAGCTAACGCGGCTGTTCCTTTGCTTCAGTCTACTTGGCACTCAATAACTTTCGTTGGGTACCAGCGTCGCGAGTGGCAGAATAATTTGTGAGTTCGCCACTACTATGTTGATAATTGATTAGATCTTGTAGCTGAAAGATTTTATGTTAAATGGCGAAAGTGATAATGTTTGCTTCAGAGCTACTGAAAATCTAATGGCTGCTTGTTACCAAGTGACAAATGAGAATATTGTCAAGCGTGTTAACAACATAATTACAATAGTAAAGAAAACTGCGCAATTTAGTAACTTTAGTGTTCAACAATACCAACGTTGTTTGTGAAAACGAAACACCTGAAAACACTACAGAAGAAGTGCACCCACACACAAGGTTCCATAACAGTAGCCGAAGCGATCCATTAAGCGTGCAACGAAGGATCTGTTATGACAGCAGCATCCAAGTGGTGGCACAATGTGTCGGGAGTGGATGTGGCGCTCTACGACGAATATTTATTTATTTATAACATTGAGGGGCTGTAAATTAGCAGTGAATTTACGGCCAGGCGGAGGAGTGATCGCGCGCCGTTTATTTTCGGCGCATGCGCGTGATTTAAACAGTTCCCGGTGTTCTGCCGTTAGAAATTGAAACCGAACGAAGAAGCATCACTGAGGAAGTGAAATTCTACGCTTTAGTGTTATTCGTTAAGCCAATTAGAATATGATAATCATATCGACTCAACATTGGTGGTCGCCGAATTTGCATTTGAAAACATTTATCACAGTTTTGTTGTCCCCATTTGTCATCTGGTACAGTAATTGATTTCAAGACGCAAAATGCTCTGGATTTAATATATGTCGTTTCCGAGCTTTCTAGAATTTATTAAAATAATGGTCTATATTTCATTATTTCATTAGCTTAGTCCATTAACCTAACCACAGGAAGTTACATATCAGTTGGATTTCAAGTAATTATTTATTCTGAGACTACCTGTCGAGCTGGCTGATCAAGATTTACCCAAAATAGTAGATTGGCAGACACTTAGTCATCGCTTGGATTCCGGTGTTTATATTCTTCCACAAACTTGTTACGCCTTCTATGGATACTGGTTTCCCTTGAATGTGTTTATATTATTTATGAATTCTCACATTCACCGCAATGAAAAACTATCGCACGTGTAATACAACAAATAATCGAAATTTTATTTTAGTCTAGACTATACTGAAACTCCTAGAGCCATGCAAGCATCCATCTATAAAAACTTTAAAATAAAGATTGACCCACCAATCAATGAATAATGTAATTACACTGAAGCTGCACCAATCGGTTCAATGTATATAGCGAACTGTACACCAGATAACAGATCACAAAATGACTCCATTGTATCTAAGTCACGAAAACAACATATCTGAGTCCACTTAATATCATCCGACGAACGTGACCCCAATCCTTCCGAATTTGGACCTTTCGCAACGTTAGTCACTGCCACTACGAAATATAATCTTAATGATCCGTTAAGTAGATATAAAACGTTTAGCATCGTAATATAGAACTGAGAAGCTTTGTACACCATCGTGAATATGGTCGATAATCCTGTTTTATTTTCGTTATCGTCGATGGCATGGCCTTAACTTTTATAATCAGCTTTGCGGAGCATAAACTCTTCCCCCTCATTCTTATATTGCCTTCCATTATCTTTATTATCATCTTCATGTTTGCCATTGATTACAAAAAAAACGTTCTGTATTAATTTCAGGTTTATCTAGTCTAAGAATTTCTAGCTTCAGTCTTCACCTGCACAGGTGGTTGATGATTAACTAAGTATATCAATGTAAATAATGCGTCGTAATTTTCCTGTAACTGACTTTCTCGCATGTTCCTGCTGTTTTTTAGTAACACATTGTTTCTATTGCGTTCAGGTTCAAGCCCATAATTTTGATGCGTTAGCGAGTTAATAATGACAGTAATTCAAGATGTATCTGTAATAAACAGTGACAATTAGCTGAATAGGGCTGTGCCATAAAGTAGGCCTTGAATATTGTCATACTACTCACTAACACTTCCACTTATATGTTAAGTTAACTACAAGAACTTGTTAAACGTTTCTCTAACCTTTGCAAACAGTCCCATTACTCCTTCTTTACGATAACGATCGAATTGAATGGTATAATCGTAAATGTACATCATTGGGCGAGCAAAAAAAAGATATATGAGGGACGGCCAATGTAAATAGAACTATTAAAGAATATCATTTGACGGTGGCAACCATGTTGCCAATGACAGTTTAATGTTTCCTAAAACCATTCCAAACAATAAGCACTTAATTTAAACTTATGCGGCTCTCGTTATAAATGACAAATGATTAAAAAACTCTTGGTAATTGATGGGTAAACGTGCGAATTAATAGTAATAGCGATCGATAATGATATATAGCCCGCGAACAAATGTTTGACGGGTAGATTAGCGTCTGTAGTCGGTTTTGTACTGCCATATGATAATGTAGCACCTGCTTATTGGGAACTGGCTTTTGTTCGTGGTTTTTCTCGCGTTCGTGTACTGGATCAATAAAAAAGGATTATTCATCGTTTTGCTCTTGCAAAACATTCTGCATTTTTTCAGGAATATTTTATGAGTTCCATTTTATTTATAAAGGTCCATTTTGCCAAATCTTTGTAGCATCATTTTGATATTAAAAAATTCCAAAGAACCGACCCTAAAACATGAAAACCGGCTTTATTTCTTGCATAGGTACATAAAATTTCTCCTATCGCAATTTATCCTAATTTGCTAAGTGCATGCACAATTTTGTCGTCGACACGACACTGCAAAAGGTTGTTTTGTTTATATATTTTTACATTTGCTTAGATTCTAATCGGGACACCTTGCTTAAAGGTCAATAATACCTTTCTTTGTTTCACCGAACCTTCAACTTTACAAATGTCGAGGAGATTCTCTATGCATAAGAATAGTGCATCTATGTGACATTTATATTTATATAAAATTAGTATTTCCTAAGTGGAAATACTTAGAAGACAAATAATTAGATAATTTACCTCTTGATACTGATGAATGACGAAAGTGGTGGTGGATCGGAGTCAAATCAAGAATCTTATTCTTGACTTAAATAAAAAGTATCAGCCAATGAAAATGCTTCTGGGAAATTCAGTTTTTCTTACTTTCAGTAGGTATCTAAAATGTACGTTTACCAGAATTTCGATTCACCAAAAAGTCTACTTGTAAACACAAAAGAATATTCTAGCAAATTCTAGAGCGAGGCGCGAACACGCCGGCCGGTGACATGCCATCGGCCACGTTCGTACGACATAAATCACCGACGCCGCTTGTTTTACCAATAAAATTGATTCTTTCGCCAATCGCGAGCTGAACACACGCAAACTTTTCGAATTTTATTTTTTTGAATTTAGATACTTATATTTCTTTTTCTTTTCTTTATTTTTTTTCAGCGATGACATTGATAGATAGTAGGCGTAATTTGAGATACTTTTTTTAAAAGTTAAAGTATACGTCGATTTGATTGGGATATTAATTTTATTTTCGTTAGCTCAAAGAAAACAATGATTAGTCTGAGCGTTCTACGGATTCCTAATTCAATTTAAGTTTAACGCTAGCTTGGCTTAAGTTACCGTAGACACGAAGAATGATGTGCACAATTCTGGCAACCGTTACATTCAATATTAAAAGTTAATTAATCAAGTTCACAGTGGGCGAAATTAAATTCGATTCTGTTATACGGTTAAACGACACTGTGACATAAACTAGCTATATTTCATCAACGGATCATCAAATATATCTCGTATAAAACCGATGACTTAAAAAACTTGTTTTTGAAATTGCGAATTATACCCGAACCGATAAATCAATGGTACGGATTCGATATCAATGGTGTTGCCCCATAAAACGGGCGCCGTTTATCAGTTGTACATAAAAGTGCACGCGTGCCCACCATTGATCAATGAAAAATCGTAACATTGACAATATAACTCTTATGTTCAATAATGATATATTACTATCAGATATAAATAATACATTGATGCTAATAAACGACTGAATATCGGTTAATAGAATATTAAAGCGCCATAGATCAAATCACGATTTTGTCTGCATTATATCTGCATAAATAATGATTGTGGTTATCGGTTTTACGCTCGTTTTAAGATTCGATGAAATAATTTATCATTTTCGGATGTTCTTTGTACTATTTAGTTCCTTTGTATATAGACTCCCATGCGGCATGCCTGCTACAGATAAAAAGAAAACATTTCGCAAATAAATAATACAAGATACCTAAATCACAAGAGTTTTTAAAAATCATTAAAAAAATAAGATTACCTTATGTTCAAGATTTTCATACAGAGATTAAAAGGTCATTCACCTCTTAAACCGACTCACATCCACCATACTTCATCAAGACGAAATGCAACCACCCAAACTTTTACATTCCTAACCCCCCAAGTGCGACAGGGCTCGTTTGCCCTAACGATACAAGAGTCAAGACACAGTTAGCGCAGAATGTTTTCTACATAGTCCAGTGGTATGGGCTTTATTATTTATTATACGGAAAACAGAACAAACTAACCAAAAGTGTCCACGGTACGGAAGCAGCGGGACGCAACAAAACAGAGTGGAATAAAGAAAATAGAATGACGCGTGTTGGAACAGAGCAGCCGTGGAGTAGCTTTAGTGTGAATACGTTCAGTTTTTTTGGTTGTTTTAGTTATTTTTGTGTAACACAATCTTTTTTGACTGTGCGAGGAAGTGAAAAATTTTGTTTATTAGAGATTAATTAATTGGGATAAATATAAATCCTGAATAATTAACGAATGTTGCTGAAAAGAGGCACGAAACTAATTTCAAATCTAACGTGTCTACAGGTCCATAGTTTCTGTATAAAGTGTGAGCGAGACAGTAATATCTGAAAAGGAAAGCGTGACAGGAAAACGAGGCAAAAAGAGTGGCATGTACTCGCCTCGGCAGCGCTGTGTGAAACCTCTGGGGACTTGGCAGAACTCACGTCGTACGTAGCAAATACGTAGACAATTATCACGGTAAATCAAGTTTTCCTCGTATGCATTTACAGCAAGATTAGATATTAAAACCTTCTTTGTCTCAAACGTTCATAAAATATAACCAGCAAGTAAAGTTTTTGCGTGTAGGCAGATAAATAGTTTTAACAAGCAATTTTTTATACAAATAGATTATTATGCAAACGCTATAAATATTGTTGTACCACCTATTTTCTTTATTCAATGTTATTTTAAAGCGTTACAAGACACGCGGTTGGTGTAAATTGGTACCTATATTGTAAAAGTTTTAGTTAATGATTCCATTTTTAAATGAAATAGCAGTGTTTTATTATATTACATTAAAAGCTGAATTTATTGTGGCGTAAAAATAAAAGAAAATTTTAACCCTTAAATGCTGTGGCAAGTCCACTCGACCGGCGATCATAACGCCAAAGTTTCTCGCTCGCAGCACATATGCGGCCTTTTCTTTTATTTTTCCTCCATTTTCCATTTCCACTGAAACGAAAGCGACTTTCCACGGCGACTTTTTTCCACTGAAAAGCTGCGAGGAATTGTGGCAAAATAATAATAAAAAAACAATGAACGAAGAGAAATGGAAATAAAAATTTGCTTTGTCATAAATCATGAAATGCTTCCGGTCGGTTGCTTTATTACAAAGAAAGTTTGTATCAATGTTACGAAGCTTTTATTGTCCACGAGGAAATGAAAAGGCCGCTAATTGTATAGGTGCCCATTACGTTGTTTGTTTACAACATTTTTATGTCAACATTCTCAAACTGAGCATGGCAGAGCTTGTTTTGGGAACGGTGTCAATTATACGATAGAAATCCCAAGATTCGAGGAAAATATTCAAGAGGAAGAAAATAGGCTTGTACAAATCTGCTACTATCGGGTATTGTGAGTAAACGGAAGAGCTTAAAGCATCGCTCGACACAAATCCCAAGCGGAAAGATTCCATTAAGAAAATCAAAAAAGGTCTGTTCAGTTCACAGCCTGCGACTATTTTCATTTAGCAAAAACAACCCATAAATTGTCATCTTAACGAGATTTCTGTTTTTGCAGTATTCGCACCCTCGAGTGTTCGGATACCAGCAGTTTGGTGACGTCCTTGTTTCGTATTGCACGGATTGTTACGTCAGCGGCTTTTGTTAAACGACGCTGGCCGGAACATAACGATCGCTTCATCATAATTCTCGAATACTCGAACAATTAATCATCGTTCATTAGTTGATTTCATACAATCATTGTTAATACAGTTTTTATCATCGATGTGTAAAAATGTATACAAAAGTTTCAACTGAGATTTATTAAAACTTCTGCACTCAATTATTTTCTTCGTCTATCTGAGTTGTAGATACAGTACGAGTATGTGCTTTGGCACGCCAAACGGCGCATGCGTGTCAAGACATCAGACGCTGCGCGCGAGTGCGTGCAACCGCTTCGGGTTATTTATTGCCTTACTGATGAATTAGTTTTGTTTATATAGCACCTTTTCATTTGAGGGTTGACTTTTAAAACGCCAATGAATATCTTATTGACTTTTTATTGTTTTAATTTACATTTTATTACACCGCAATTCGGATTCGTATCGGTGAAACAATTTAATTAATTGTGCTAATCAGAGTTGTAAAACTTGAAACTATTAAAGACCAACTTACTAATTATACTTATTAACATGGGATATTATTTTCAGCAAATAGTATTCTACATAATTATTTAACAAAATGACATATTTAATAAGCAAATGCATAGAATCTAACTATACCAAAACAAAACTTAACTACATCTGTACTAAACATTCGCAAACTCAAAGTGGAATAAACTCGAGAATATCATAATTAAAGTGCCGTTTCAGAGTTCGGGTCCTGTCACGTGATACCGTTGCCCAAATTATCCGGGCCTCGTGTCATCTTGTCCCAATCCAATATGGCGCCGTAAATCCTCGCTGGGGGAGACCGGGCGGTGGAGGGGGTACGTCACTCAAACTTTCTCTGTACTCCGTCTTACGCTTTCTCGTCTCGGTCTAGGGGTGGGTACGGACAGACCCTCACACGTACATTTTTTATTCCACGCGGTCACGTCGCGATGACGGGTTGAATTGTATTTTTTTTTACCTCACAAAATGTTGTTGAGTTTTCGATTCGTTTCTTTTGGTATAGATCGGTAATGGTAGAAAAATGTTCTATCACGATTTCCTATGTAGCCGTTCAATGAGCTTTTATTAAGTTTACGTATAAGCAGTTTTATTGAGTATGTTTAGTTTATATGTGGGGTATTTTATCGTAGATCGTCGGTGCTGACGCTACAGGCCCCAGTGCGGTGGTGCGCTTCGAAGAATTCTCAGATAGAGTTCGAGCATCGGGATGAGTAATCTCTTTTGTTTTTCTAAGAACATCGCAGCCGCGCGATTATCGGCATGTTTTCCACACTCAAGCTTTTAAAAAAAAATTGGTTTCATTGAACATCTGCTCGCGAACTCCGTATATTTGTAATTGAGTACATATTGTATCGATAAAATGCTTTTTGTTATACCACTGCGTTTATACACTTTAGAGTAATTTTTCAAACGTTAAACTGATGGTATTTGTAGTCGTTACATAGAAATATTCATAGAAGTTCTAACGAATAAATTGTAATTTTAGTTTACTAGTAACATTATGCATCTATCAGTATTCGTTTTGCAAACACCTACATATTTGAATATCAAATGAAATATATATGAGTTACATGAAATTTATGATGGCGGCATTCTGCCTCAGTTGTCACTACAACTAGTATAAATTAACAGGCTGAATAAATATCAACCTTCGCCATTTACTTCAATACCAGTATTTAAGGTGGAAACTATTTTACTATGACATGAATGTTTATTCCATTTACATTGCTTGTTTATAGTCAGTTTTTCTGAATCAGGAAATATTTCTTAGTGTATTGTTCCATGTTGATTCAGTAAAGGAAAAACGTTGCATGTCGGCTAAAATCGACAAAGAAAAGGGTATGTTTTACTCATTAAAGCAACTGTAATATAATAAATGGTTTGATTACATTGAACGTCAGTGTCAGCATAAGAAATAGGGTTAGATAGGAACACAACATAAACACAAAATTATAAATCACGAATGTAACAGCTAAAGCTTTCAAGAACAAAAAAATTTATCTATGTATATTATGTGTCTTAGAGGACTTTATAGATTCGTGCTTACAAAAATAACCATCACATCTTCACCATCGTCTATTAGATGTGATATACGATACAATTTTTGTTTTATAACTCACTAATCAAATTACCTAGGCACGAACACCACAGAAGCTTTTCAATAGCCCAACTAATCTAATAATATTGATCAAATAGATGCCCCATAGTAATCCCACATATACTCGCGTGACCAACCCCTATGTGTAAGGCACAAATGAAGCTGCTAGGCATTGCTTTTCAATATACTGACCATCCATCAAGCCGTCTTAACGCCACGGGGGGTGACTATATTAGAAAACCTTCGTCAGCTGATGTCTACACCTTTCTGATACAAAATATACGTGAACAGATGCCACGGAAGCATTAGACAAACGGCCATTGTCGTTATTGACCGGTCGACGACCGAATAACACATCGGAATAGCTCATTTTCCTTTTCCGTGATGAATGACTTGAAAAATAAAACCACTTGTAATAAATTATTATTTCTCTTTTTTCAGCGGTTAAGCACTAATTAAGCTATTAAAATGTAAATTTAGATTGTAACATGTTGAAAAAAATTATGTTATTTAATATTACGGAACGGGGTAAATATTATGTCTGCGTGTAAAATGAATGTATTGCTTCTGCATTCGTTAGGTACAAGTTTTCAAAGACTGTCGACATTGGCCGGTCAGTGCGGATACAGTTACTCTGCTACAACCTGTAACTTATTATACTTCGCAACAGATAGTAACAATGATAATTGAATTGTTTAATTAACCAACTGAGTTGGTAAAAACATTTTTATGGCCACCATAAAAGTTGAATGTGGCTATTCCCGATACTAACTAGCTCATTGCCCGCAACGCAAAGGTTTTGCCTTATTTACTGCTTACTCAGGTACTACGTTTTATAGCGTGATGATATTTTATGATCCTTGTTGGTTATAAAGATGGGCCTAATTGGTAAGTTTATTGAATTATGATGTACTAAGGAATGTTAGTTATAGCATTTCAGTTTTTGTTTTTATTTTTCATGTAAAAAATTGTGAAGTTTGTTTTAATATTAAAAATATCGGTCGACGGTCCATATGTTTTTTAAATTGGAGACGGTACTCAGAATATCTTCGTCTCTCGTCCAAGATTAAAACGCAAATTAATCTTAATTGCACTATGTACAAAAATAGAGCTTAATTTCATTATCAAAGATCATCTTTACAACCATTAATAATTTTAAAGTAACGAATTATTTTCGTGAACAAAACGCAAACCGAATAAAGGCGGGCTAGTAATTATACTAAATAATTTTATTCATTCTATGCATTGTTTTGTGTGTGCGGAAAAAATGTGTAAGAATTAGAATGCGTGAAACAAAGATTCTGTATTTTGACAAAGTTATCGCTGCATTTAAGGTAAAATAAATTGAGCTTTATTTGAATGTAAGAAGGGCTACGTAAAGTGTTTGGGTAAAGTTGTGAATCCGTATTCTGGAGCCTGCTGCGTTTACGAGTGTAACGGTATGGGATCGCGGTCGAACTGAGTTTTGGACGAAGAATTAATTATGCAAACAAAAGCTCGGGTTATTGTTTCTTCTCACAAAGCTGGACATGTTTGGACGTTTTGCGTAATTTGCGGACAAAACAGCTATGTCATATGCTTGATTTTTTTCAAAGCAATAATGGGTCTTCATTTTTGGAATTGTTTTTTGAACAAAAGACTAAAATTAAGAAGTTACATGTGTCTCAATACTTGGAACAAAATTGTTCAGGGTTGTGATATTTAGGGAAGGGAAATTAATATCGTCAAGTGCTACGCTAAAGTTCGAGGTAAAGTCGTATTGGAGCCGTTCCAGCTTCTTAATAGGAAAAGTCGCTGGTAACGCCGATTGACAGGATCCGAATGAAAATTCAATTTGTTCTACACTGCTCTATACGGAACACTGTTCTCGCAAGAAGTAATTAGAGTCTTGGAAGAAACAAAACACGATCGTGGAATTTAAAAATAAAGAATTCACGGGCAATTTTAATGGTAATCTACCTAATAATATTTTCTTAATTACTAATATAGGCTTATACAAGCGAATTTCTACATTTGTGGTGCGGTCATCTGTGCGTGCAGTCCAATTTACTGTTGCCAGCCGGTTTTGTTGCTTAACTAATTTATGTGGGCAGTAAAAATATGATTAGAGCGACTGAACACGTCTTGTATTGAGACGTCGGTCGCTCAGCGGGACTTTTATGGCCTCATTTGGGCTATTTGAGAGCGCTTCCTTGAACCATGACCGACCAAGTAACGCAAGACCTCTCCAAACCCCCAACTTAGTATAATCTCCAAACAACTAAGGGGCCAACTTAAATTGGCTGTTAAGTTTTTTAACTTGATACCACTAAAAGACCGTGCCTACTTTGTTCCGTGCCGTTGTGTTCGAAATTTAAAGCCAGAAATGACTTTGACGTCGTAAACTTTATAGCTGTTCTGATGAGCCGTGTGAATATTTAATGGTCACTTACGAGAATTTTACAAGTCGCCTTTAAATTAATTAAATCTATTCAAATAGGCAAAGTCGTAAATTCTAGGTTAATTAGCCGTATTGTCAATGTATACCTAAAAGCTCACGGAGAAAATAAGAGATGGCGGTGTTATAGAAAAAAAGACCTAATATCTCAAATGTCAAAATGTGACATTGAGTGATTTGTAGCTAAGCTCCGCCTGTCCCGTGTTTCAAACATCACCGCTCGGAGCAGACAGCTGAGCTCTAAGCTTTGCAGGGACGCAACAGAGTTGCATACCGCCGTCCCCCTCGCTCTCATTGTATTTGCGTATTTCTATTTCACACGGTGGATAAGACTCTATCCTATTCTATAAACGGCACTACCTATCGCTATACTTACCTGAGTGCTTTTGTAAAAGTTCAACGCTTCTATGCAGTTTATATGTAAAAAGATTTTGTGAGAAGCGTTTGTCCTGGGATTTCGCGATCACGTATTATGAAATTTTTCTATTATTTTCTGCACTGACACCTCAAGGTGAGTTCTGATTGTCGTGTTTATAGAATATATTTTTGATATTACCGTTTGTTATTGACAGATCAGTACAAAAGTTGATTCTGCAGTCATGCATCGTATTGTTATGAACGTTATTGAAAATCGCAAGACCTTTTTAATTGCTGTTGGGTATTTTTAACAATATTTTATTCTTATCACATACTCACAACTGTATCCTTTCCTTTATTGATATCTTTATAATTTTCTTGTGTAAAGCTGCATACGTACCTGAAAAAGAAAAACCATAGTATGAGCAAAATGAATAATGTCCCAACTCCTACAAATATTGAATAAAATGATACGCTGCTTGATCATTTTTTAACCGACTTCAAAAAAAGGAGGAGGTTCTCAATTCGGTTGTATGTTTTTTTTTTTGTGTTTGTTTGAAAAATTCTTCTTTTATCTGAATGGATCTACTTCCCGATTAGTCCCATAGACATTTCATCAAAATCGGTTCAGCGGTTTGGTTTTGAAATCAAAATAGCTGGAAAAAAAACCATCCAAGTAAAAGAAATTGCGAAATTGATACTTGACAAGGATTTGTGTGTGATACGATAACTAAAAAGGGTAAAATAAAAACTTTTTTTGCAAAAAAAACCGACTTCCAAAAAAAAAACACTAAAAAAGTGGAAAATAACTTTACTTTCGGAAGTCGGTGGCAAAAAAGTCAATGAAACAAACAATAGTCACCGACTTCGGAAAGTAAAGTTATTTTCCACTTTTTTAGTGTTTGTTTTTGAAGTCGGTTTTATTTTGCAAAAAAGTTGTTTTACTAATAAGAATATTATCGATCGATCACTGATGCATTTCTTTTTTGCTTAAGCTTGCTTTAGCTTAAGGAAATCTTTGGTTTCAAAGACTTCCTTAAGCTTGCTATGCTTCAAAAATAATACAAGTTTACACAAGCTTTTTCATGAACTGGAAGTCATGAACATACACACATACAACATTAACGTCAAACACACATAAGTAAGGCATGTTGACCACAGTAACGCGACCTAATAAGAAAGATAAGATATCAAGTAACGCATTTAACGCACTGCATTTTAATTGGTTATTAGGCATCTGTTTATAATGAATGGTGGTCTATGATCCGAGTCAATTTCGGTGCGTAATAAATAGGACGGTGTCAGTGTCAAAATGTTCTCACACGAAATTAATTTATGGCAGAATAAAAAGGGAGCTATGTGTACTATTAAAATATCTAATCTTGTTACTTAAACTTTAAGATGTTTGTAATGGATTGTTAAGACGAAATATTACCACTACGGATTTTAATAGTCAATTGAGATATCTCTAAGTTTAAATGAATTACAAAATATTTTACAGTGATTTTACCATATGGGTGCTTATTGCATAGCATAAGCATTATCTTATCAGCCATAATATAATATTCCCAGTTGCTTGTACACAGAACTATCTGTGAGAGGATGACTGTGTAGCCGTACCCAGGTGTTTAGATTTTAATACATGAGAGATAAAGCTTTATTGTTATCTGATTCAAAAATTAGGGATCGAATAGTATATTCAATCACATTTATGTAAGGAAGACTTTCGATCAATCAATCAACTCCGTCCACTACTGGACGTAGGCCTCCCTAGCTGCGCCACAACACCTTATCCTCCACCTTCTAAATCCAGCCTGACCCAGCCACCTTACTAAGTTCGTCAGTCTATCTATAAAGACTCTGCGTTCTCATATTTTCGTTGAAAACTTTCCAAACCCAACTCCGCCAGACAGATGCTCGGTCACCCAATCTGTCTAAGGGTCCAAGATATAAATAGCGTAGCTTTAAGTGGCAAAGCGCGCCGACTTGGGCCCTTCCGCCGATAAGATCACATTAGGGCGTAAAGTAACCGACTGCTACTGGTTTTTGTCATATCAATGTACTTAGATATGTATTTGAGTTAGCAAGCTTTGTTTAAGTGCCTCTGAAAAAACGAAGCTTTTACATAATGGGCCCCACTGAAGTTGCTTAGTTCAGGATGATGTCATAGTTCTATAAGGATCCATCAGTCAACGTAAATATGTCATTAATTTTTTTTAATTTTTCCACTGTTAACACGTTCCATAGATTTCGAACATTTCCAAACATCGATAAACCGGTAAACCACTAAAATCGATTTTCGCATCGTTATTTCAATTAATGACTTCTGATTCGTCCCTTAACATGAGGAATGAGAACCAATTTAAAAGAATTGCCTTTTAAAGTCGTTCGTTCAGAAGCCAAGTCATTCAGTTTTAAAGTGACTAATGACTGAATTAATAGTAATCGTGGAAAAGAAATGATATTTTGTGAATACCAACTCCTTTATTTATGACCTCATGGAGTGATCGATGAAGTAGGAATTTACAACGATATAAAAGAACAAGTTTACGAAACTTATCCAGTAAGTAATGATGAGTTAGGTAATGCCTACAATTTTGTTTTAAACCAATAAATTAGAGCAGAATTCAAAAGAGGCAATCACGATCAAAAAGGTCAGGAAGTATCCACACCTCTTTTTTGGGAACGTTTCTTGCGTGCGCGATTGAGTGAAGGACGAAACCTGGCCGGTTCACGGCG
This sequence comes from Standfussiana lucernea, assembly GCA_964057025.1. NCBI lineage: Eukaryota > Metazoa > Arthropoda > Insecta > Lepidoptera > Noctuidae > Standfussiana > Standfussiana lucernea. Next base: position 11,481,165 of record OZ059790.1, on the reverse strand, counting down.
AAATAAAGAATGATTACATCGCGGAGGCGATAACTCCACTATCACATCCTGGAATCAAACACGCTTCGTACGAAACAAACGCGAACGCTTCAACGATTTACTCAGGCGATTTTTTACGTCAATTAGCTTTGAATCCGGAATAAGTAGTGGAATCCCTGGACGTGTTTTAAAACATTCTATTTTTATGTTCCTTGTCTCACAATTCTCAACTGACAAAGGAATACTTGTTCACACTTTGATGGATAAATTTATGTCTTCGCAGAATCTTAGTAAGGTCCTCCTGGAAAGACAAGATTGGAATTGTATATTATGTTTGAAACATTGTTGCGGGACCGGTTTATTGGTAGTAATGAATGGTTATTAATATTTAATAAACGCCTCAGTTTTATGGCATCTACTGTGCTATTGATATGCCTGTGCTCATGTGTGTCATAAAATTACGATCGTAGATTATCATAGATATACTCGTAGATATCCGTAGCTATAAGGTCATCATTTTTCATGTCATCAGCCTTTGAAATGACTTCTGGATATGAAATAATCATTATATTACGAAAGGCAATATTATTAAAGGCATTAGTAATCATGGTCCCTTTGATTGAGTTTTGGAAGAATGCTGTTTCCCATCCTATTGACATTGTGCTACTAGATGAAGCTATACAAAATTGTAATAACCTTTTTGGTGGCTCTATAGCTCTATTCTAGTGTACAGCATTGTAAGCCGGGCCCCTAGCGGGCACCTATCGAGTGACGTCACCGGAAGTGGCGTGGGCGGGAAATGAGATGCGAGAGTGCACGACGCCTTATGTACGCACGTCTGCATTAACCTTTATGTGTGTTTTGTTATTTACCGCTGCGTTCTGCATATGTGACTGGCTTATTTTGAAACGAAAAGAGAATGTCGGAAAAACTCTATATTCTGTTGCTTTTTAAATAGTAAAAACATGTTTTTTTGTTCAACTTTTTATGAATTCGATTGCAGTAGAATTACGACTCATATTATTTCATAAAAGTTTGTTCAAGTGTTTAAATAGTAATTTTCTACAACTGGCTACTGTCTTAAGAAACAGTGAAGTACAATTATGAATTCAGCTCATGAAGTTTAAAAGAAAGTTTATGGGCATTTTATAAGAACGCTTGAAGGCTGTAACCTTTATAAAGAAAAGACTTACATCGCTTTACGCGCTGTCTAAATTAATGTAAAAGACAGCTTGAAGCGCTTTTTAGATAAGTGGCTACATGGTAACGACAAAGGTGTTATATAACACGTCATTGTTGCCGTAATAGGTGATAATAACTTTAACAATATTTGAAACATAGTCAACTTTGCACCTGTTTCTAAGACAAAAGCTTACCAACTATTAATTACAAATGAACATGAAATTGTTCACGAAAGCAATGTTGGCAGCAAAGTAACTTTTTCTTCGTGCAATATAATTGCTAATTTCGTGTGAATTTAATAGCTGTTCGGAACATAGATCGTTTTGACCGTTAAGCTTGGCACCGCCCACATCCTACTCATATTTTTCATTGGGATACAATATGGCAAAGCAGGTGGTCATTGGTCCGTGTTTTTAATGCAGTTTTCTTTTGCTTTTTATGAAAGTTCGTGGGAATAATTTTGTAGTTTAATACTATAGTGTTGCTATGTGCATTCGATCTAAGTAATATTCGTTTGACAGATTGTAGAGTCTACCAGTTTGAAACTCAAGTTAACTTCAAAAAACTATTAGGTTACTGGTTTGGTTAATGTTACTTTTAATAGGACAAGAAATTGAAATCCTTATTGGAGGGAACTCTCTTTCCTTGGCAGGCTTAAAACAAGTTTGGTCACAAATGGACGATTTTGTTTTTAAACAGAGCATACATTTTTACATTTCACATCACACCTTTAGTTTTGTGCAATGCTGCCATGGAAATAGTTTACCTATCTTTTTGTATGAAAGCCGTAGAATGTAGATCATCAAAAAAAAACAAGACATATTTTATCCCCAATTTCCACTTAAACTTAATCATATCGTTTACCCAAATATTCAGCCCTTGTGTCCCACCCCACCTGTCTTATTGGATGAAAACAATAAAGGAAATTGCATTAGGTCCCCTACTGATTAGAGAGCCAATCTATTTTAATGTAGTTTCGTCGATCAAACACGCAATCATGTGTGTAAATTGAGTTCATAAACAAATTCGTTTTTGTGCATTCTAAGAAATATTTTTTTCCAGTAATAGTAAAAGAAAAGATGACCGGGATATATTGGAATAGGAACATTTGTAAATCCAAATTAAAGTACAAATTGCAGTTAAAAGTACTGAAAAACAAAGAATGCCTCTTAAATGGACCGACATCGCATTTCACATTCTCACCGATAAACAAATAAATCAGCTAAAACAAAAACGAATCCAACTTCGTTAGCCCAAGCATTAGAACCTCTATTCTAATATCGTATTCTCGTCACATTTCTGGATCGGTGCCTCTTATTCCGTAGGCGTTAAATCCACTAATACATTTTGGGCCCACTGTCGGCATCGGCCAAAAATCAGGGCGAACCATGCTGCCCTGCATAGCAAACAGGCCGAAGTAACCCACAATGTTCCTTACCCAGACTATCTACACACACTTACATTACCATTGACTGTGTGGTTGAGAGAAATCGATGGCAATCTCCTTCTGACTATTCAATGGAGTGTGAATGATCATTTTGTGCTATGAAATCGCTATGATTATCGTAAAGTTTTGCACCCATGATCTTTACCGACTATCCACACGCTGTAACGTTTTCATTGACTGTCATAGGATCGATTGCAATCTTTTTTTACTATTCAGTGTTATCAGTTTTCACGATAAGATCTTTGTGAGTTCGGATCTGTTTTACTAACTTCGGTAGGAGTTCCTAAATTACGTACAATTTCGGGTCGCGGTAAGTGTCTATGTGTATGTAGATTTTCGGACGGCTCTAGTTGGCTTGATGTCTCCTGGGATCGTGTTAATCCAGAATAAAGGTTTGTTCTTTGTGTTACTTAAAGCTGATTTGATGTGTTCTTAATCAGCAGTGTATAACATTGTTTTGTTAATCTTGTACTGTTTTGTTACTTTTATGACCACCTACTTAGTTTATTAATATTCAGAACCATGTGTTTGTAGATCAACCGTCAAAGTCTTTCTTGCTCTAAATTCCGCTTCTTATGAAACATTTAAGTATACTAAGTAAGTGGCCCTGTTTACATTTATAATACTTAATTCTCCTCTACAGCGGACGTGAAAACATTCGTTATGTGCTGTGAATAAAAGTAATGCCTCAATAAAATTAGTCAAAATACCACTTTCAGAAAACAAACGTATAATACCTGAATTTATTGCGACAATAAACGGTTAAGCATTTATGAATATGTTCATAAATGTCTTGATAGTTACTAACATACATACATTTGAATCCTAAATAACATACATAAAATAGTTGGCGTGTCCTACTATAAGAATTTCTGTTTGCAGTCACGCGACGGATTCCAAGTTGTCTACATAGAAATAACATCATTACTAGACAAACTAACCGTTTACACAAACTTTATATTAAGCTCACTATTTTATGTCTTATGGGGTTGGTAGGCGTTGTTAATTACTTTTAAGTTTGGTTTGGCTTCGAATTTTAAGGCAGGAAATATTTAGCTGATTTATGTCTTACAAAACCACACAGTAAAAGTTTTTTTAAATTTGAAAAATTCTGTTTCACATTCTGTGACAAGTAAGTACAATATTGTTGTAAAAGCTTCTGTTTGATTTGCAGACTAAGCTAAGAAGAACCCATCAAAAAAACATACAACTTCCAAAGTCATTCATCATTCACTATCGAAAACTTTCACTGAACCTCCTCAATAACATAAACCATCCCTGAACTGATTGATAATGTTCCACAAACTGTTTCAAGTCCTTGAAACAAGCTGTACCAATGCCGGGATTCCCTCGGCAGTCAGCTGAGCTATTAAATCCTACTTTACGACGCACTTACCGCGCTCAACCGGCGACCGTTTATGCACTCGTAATACTAACCTTAATTGGCATATTGAGATTATAGCCTTGTAATTGGTTGTTTTATGCGTGTATTGTAGATAGCAGTCATTCTCAACGGCCTATTGATTTGCAAGAACGTTTTTGTTTTTGTTTACATACGTAAATGGCTCATTACGCGAACAAATGAAGCCGTTAAAACAGTTGTTGGATGCATTCAAAGTAAGAATGTGTGAAGTTATTTTTTTATTATTCGATTTGAAAAAGTTTTTATTGGGTATTAACATGGTGCTTAAAGTTGGAAGTACATTTCGTTCACACATGAACTTACACTAGGGAACGCAAAGGAATGTAATAAAAGCTTTGCCTAAGCTTACAAATTGTAGCTGTTTTAAAAAACTGCCAGGAATGAAAAAGCTAACTGTGACTACCTATTATTGGTTTTTTCGGAGCCGGTTGAAAAAATGATAGCGATTTTCAATTGCAATTCAGTCGCCATTTTCACATATCCAGACACTCGTACAATATCTGTTTCGTGTTTTTACATCGTACACAGGCTGGCCGCGTAAATTCGAAATGCCTGATTCTGGCGTACACCAGTATTTTAATTACTCGGTTCAGGAATGATTTATATCACAAAACAGACGCGAATGGCACTAGAGTTTGTTGTGGTGATGATTTTATTTTTGAGAGTGCGAAATATTCAAGTTTGTAGTAGCCACTAGCAAGTAGCCAAAGAAATAAATCTAAGTGTTATTAAGTTCTCAATATTACCATAAACGATTTCAGATAAGCGGACATTTAAAGTATCCATTTCAATTACATGAATTATGAAGTATCTAAAACCGGTAACTAGAGCAATCAACTACTATACGAAACACAGATATTATACGAAATTTCGTAAAAACGTACGAAATCCGTGTCCATTTCGAAAGTGTTTCGAAATATGGAAGTCGTTATATTTATGAAGTTTAGACACGGTCGGAAAGGAAATTGGACTAGAAAATAAAAATAAAACTGTTCGTAACGGGGTCACGGCCCGCGGGTTCTCATGGCATCAGCATCAGTTGCTTAACGTGTGTTTGATAAGCTACATATGTAGGTACGTTCCTAAATACATATGTTTAATGCCGGAACATTCCACAATTTACATAAAAGACAAAATGTAGAAAAAGCCTACTCTACTTCAAGGGGCCTAGAATAGTGCCTTGTCGCATTCTGTGTGGAATACTTAGTGTTTATAATAAAATATCGTTATTCTGATAAAGTTTATGCCTGGAAAACCTTCGAAAATTTATAAAAATGTGTTTAAATCTAGGTGTACAATGTATCACGTAATATTAATATAGAAAATATATCTTGTATTTTAACGATGACTGTCAAATGCCTACGTCAGGTCTCGATGTAATTTAAAGGTAAGTAGGTAGGTAGGTAGTAGGTACAACAAAGGCATATTGTAAACTGATAAATAACAAAGCTTCAATGACGCTCGCTTTCACCGACCACCCCCGTAACAATAGCTCTTAAATGCCAACACGTTACATTTTGCTCTATCCACGAAAATCGTGTACAAAACCATAGCGTTGTCTTGCGCAAACGCATTCACGTGAACCATTGTTATAAACATTTTTGGGCGCTTTCGTAATATCGTAGTGTACCGTTAGAGACACGCGTCCAAAAGATAAAAACTAGTCTAGTTTCTTTTCTTTTGTAATGTACCGAACAAAAGGGCAAATATGATTTAGTGGTTGTCCCATTCTTTAAGAATTTGATAAAAAACTGCTTTTTGTTTTTTTTAAGAGGATTTGTTTTAAGCTGTTGCGTTTGCGCCTTTGTGACAAAATGTTGTTTTTAAAAAGATATTTTTCTTGTCGACAGATCTGTGAGACGTTTATTGAGATGTGAACGATAAAAAATAGAGACACATTCATTGAATACCATGCCAATCGTAAATTATCTTAGTACCAACGGCCACTTTTTCATTATCATGCAACATGTTCCAAGTTAGATGTGAACATTTGATACTCTTTATCTCAAATTGTTTTGAGTTAAAATTCATTGTTTATTTTGTAGCAGAGATAGAAGTGTAACTTTTTCTTCTTTTTCTCTGGCGAACCAAATTCCCATGGGCAAAGAACAACGCTAAATACAACATTAAGCTGCAAATTAGGTAATCTGTATGTGTGAATTTAAATTTGTATGAGTTTTCCCTTGTCCGAAACCACGAAGTCATTTGACATTCAAGCTTTATTGTCAAAAAAGTGTTACTAGAGTTATTTATCGCTAGTAAATTACTAAAACACATTCCTTATAGTTGTCATGGCATTGCCCCGTGGTAAACTCAACCTTAATGCGTATTATGGAGCCTAAAACAATTTATGAACTCACAACACATTAGGTAAAACACAAAACGCGCCGGTGGCTGTGTGCGAACGATTAATCAAACTTTCGACGCGACTCCGCTGCATCTCAATTGTTCGCTGCTAAGTTTCGTGGCTATATTCAAAACAATTGCGAGCCGTTCGATTTACGATCGGCATTTGTTCCTGCTAAATTTAAATTGTTAGGCTTGGGACAAACAATTTGCGGATTGCGAGCAACGGAGTGGTGTCGGTCGGCACTCGCCTCTGCCACCTAGCGTGATTTAGGAGTTTGCCGCGCGCTTAAATCATAGCGGTGTCGTCTTCGAGACCGGAATACGTATGCTTTTTGCATTTACAAAGCTTGAATGTAGCCACCGTTGCACCGGCCATCAGTTGCCACATCGCTAGAGAAATATGGTTTGTTTTGGTTCTGTTTAGACGTTCCGTATCCGAAGATGTTAGCCTGTGTAATTCATACTTACACGTACGTAAGTTGTTGGTCAATAATTTGTTATTAATATGTGTTTTAAGCTGTAATTACGCAGGTAAGTGTGTATTACTTGAATTTATGTACCACGACTTGATTTATAAGGCTTAAGCCGTGTAATAAAGCCGAATTTAATATTTATGATCCGACTTGAAAGTGTAACAGTGATCGCATCGAGATAGTGGCGATGACTCTTAATGAGATGTAGAAGTGCAGCAGACGTATCATTACCGTCAGTTACTTACCTAGAATTACTCACGGTAGGTAATCTAAAGCGGTATGAACAGTAGCGATCTCGACTCGGCGACTTAAACTACAATCACATTGAATTCATACAAAAACTGACCCTGTATTTTATTCGTATGTAAACTATAGACGCTACGGTGCCGCTATATTACATTATTTTGTACTTTAACAATAAAAAATACTAATATTTCTCTCTACAGAAGATATACAATTTTGTACTAGTAAGAAAAGAAAAGAAACTATCACTGTGACACTCGTCTGTCTATGTAGTGGTCCAGGTAGGAAGAGGATTTGTCGAACTTATTCAGTTTCGTGCGTGAGGTCGCGCGAGTTTATAGCGCGAGCGTGGTCGCGTGGTCGCGGCGCGGAGTCGCGCGGGGCGGCATGGCGGCGGGCGACTGGCGACTGTGGGCGGGCGGCGCGTCGGCCGCGCGCGGCGCACTGCCGCCGCCGCCGCGACGCCGCCCCACACCACCCCGCACCCCTCAGCCCCGCTGATTAAAAATTCTTACCAAACTTTCTTCTCGGGATAGCCCCCAACTTCCCATAAATGGTTTCTTTGTAAGCCACTTTCTTCCACCTTGACGGGATCCCCATTTAAAGTTGGGAAGTTGGCGCGTCAAGGAATGCCGTTTCAAACGGTAGCTTTTGAAAGTCTGAGCTAAAATTAATACTTAATTTCTTGCTACCGTACGATACATACGGTAGCTAAACACTATGTGTGTAATAGAAATGCTACAATTTCGGTAATTAAAGCCGTTAAATTAAATTACAGTGGTGTAAGAACACGAATACTTTCTATAGAAAGTTTCATTAGTACAGAGGCAGCAACCTATAATATGCATATGTTAGTAAACTACGTGTTTTATGTATTTGCGTACATAAATGCCGGGTATGAGGTATTTGTCGAGCACCATTAACTTTATTACAATTTTGTAAAACATTTACGAGGCTCGCGGTGAAGGTGGTCGGAGGTTTTGTTGGCACGTAACGTTTACGTTTAGTTTACAACAGAAAACTATAGAAACGCTGTAAACGCGCATTACACCCGATTGCCCCCGCAACTTAAGTGCCGGCCGGATTAGAAATGTGCCGTATCTATAGTCGGGTGCACAGTAATAAATAATACCAGCCTGTAACTGTCCCACTGCTGGGAAAAGGCCTCTTCTCATACAAAGAAGGCACGAGTATCTGCTCACCACGCTTGCTCAAGACGGGTTGGCGATTTTAGACTTATATTAATTATAAGTCCAGGTTTTCTCACGATGTTTTCCTTTACCGATGTCTGTGATGTCCAAGATAAACTTAGAAAAGTACATATGAATTGAAAAAGTCACATTGGAACTTTCTCGGATTTGAACCCAGAACCTCATGTATGAGAGGCGAGGTCTTAACCTCTGTGCCATTACGACATTGCACAGAAATAACGCATGGAAAATATAAAGGTACCCAGCGGATAACCCGTTCAAAGTCGCTACACCACGTGTTGTTGTCAATATGATTCTAGAAAGCCTTCACATAACTGGAACAAGAAAAAAAGGTATTGAAAGCCTTCAAAAACTCTGAAAGAGTAAAAAAGACCTTAGAGTGGTCTACGGCGTAGCGCATTGTACTACGCCGTAGCAAACTATACATATAAAACTTAGAATACCTCCTTATTTTTTTTCCTAATCTGAGAGCTCGTCTTCTAGAAGGGCAGTTTTAATGGCAGGGTAGGTCTATCTGGGTTGAGGGACTTAATTTTTTCTGCGTTACGTAGTACGGTCCAATGATTTTGAAACGACAGCTGGTGTCAACTGATGGTGTCAAAAGGCCGACCAACCATGACCAACTTATAAAATTGTAGGTACTAGGAAGATCTTGGTGAGCTTAGTTTTTAAGTGTTATAATTCAAAATTCATTACATCCCAAATAATTCAAAAAAAAAAATTATTACAAACATCGCAAATTAATAAATCGAACATCAATCAATGCTTTCCTATAGATATGGCCATGGCCCGCCACCTACGGCGAGCTCACAAAAGACCCCTCTAATCGCCCCCCGGCTCTCCCCCTCACTTCACCCCCCGGAAAAGCGTGACGACCCACAAATATAATTTTAGGTAAAACTTTCCCCCGATGGTTACGCCGAGCTTGGGTGCATTAAATAGGTGACGTACTTTTATAGGGATGTGATGAATTAAAATTTTAAGATATTCAGGGTTGCTAATGCTTCGGAAAATATATTTTTGATTAATGACTTGAGTAAGTGGTTGTAATTTTGGTGGAAGTGAAATATTTTTGATATTATTACTTAAGATTCGACACATTAAATTGAAGATTTTGATGAAAAATGTACATATGATTGGTGCAATGTCAGACCTTTCTATATGTATAGAGGTAACAACAACACAGACAGAATTATCTTAAGACGCTGTAAATAATTTGGAAAGTAGGTACCTAGTTTGAAAGTTGCAAAAGGGAATGCTATCGCTAATAGCAATTGATACCTACAAACCTTGGATCAAGTGAAGAGAGCAAGCGAAATGACGTAGAAATTTTTGTTGACAGCGAATTGCAATCAACACAATTCGAAAATCGCCGACTGAAAACTGCATACTGGGAACAACGACAGCATAGAGAAATGTGTGACGATCCCTTTCTGTCAACGTCTAACGAACATGGCACGACGATTGTTTCAGCAATCAATCAAACCCATAAATAACCAATATCTTGGCTGTATTTACTAGTCAGTGACGTCATTCGCTCGTCCGCATCTCGTTTGACAAGCGTCCGTTATCAAACCGCATTCACAATGCCGCCCCCTCGTAAGAGAAAAAAGCGGTATCTCAAAAAATCTAAAATTCTGTTAAAAATCATCTAGCAACAGAATATGTACTAATCGAAATAACAGTAAAAATTGGAACATTAGAAAAAGTGTAAATCTCATTATTTTACTTATTGTAATTGACATTGATGATCTTTTGATTGCGTATGGCCAAACATATTTGAACTTCTGTCATCGATACGCTAAGCAAAATTGCTGTAGGTACATATTATATCGTGTTCTATCGAAACATACATTTAATGAGTTACCACTTTTTGGCTTACGGTAGCAGAATGTTAGCCGCGACTGAAATAGTGACGTCACATCGATTGTGAAACTATGAAAAGAAATGTCGTGTAGTCGTAAAAATGTCGGGCGAAGTTAACGACTACACCTGTAATTAATTGTTTCTGGTGTGATGTATGAGTTTTACCCCGAAAAACATAAACACTTCTCGTCTTGGAATGATTTGAATCTTTTAGGAAAGTCGAGTTATGCGCGAAGTGGTACTTTTAAGAATGCACATAGAAGTTTGCAGCAGCTGCCCACAAAATAACATGGGTAGTTTCCACGAGATCTTGACAAACGAGATCTTGTCAGTCGCTGAAATGATCTTTAATATTTTGACTTTCTATCCGTTGTTATGCAACTTTGAGCTGATCATTTAAAATTTATACCAAAAGGTGTTAAAAATCATATTCCTAAAAGCTTAAAAACCTCAAAACGGAATTGAAAACACATAAAACATTCGCAGTACGAGCATGATAGTCATAGACAGTCGGGGCAAGCATGGCGGACCGTGCGCTCACAAAATCGCGACACACTTTTTAATTTATTTCGTCCACAAAAAGCTTTTTGCTGTTTTATTTTCATTTCAACGGAGACTTGCGCTGTAGCGGGATCTCTATTTTTATTTATTCCACTCTCGGATTTTTTTCTCTTTTTCAATTTCGCCTCGATCGACGCGGGACCAAGCGGAACGCAGACGGATCTCATTTTAAATTGAATTCGTCTCCTCTTTGCATTTTTCTTTGGCGTTCCTATGTAACAATTCTAATTGGTGTTGTTTGCATGATAGCATTGTTCGTTTTGATTAGAGAACGCTCGTTAAACGGGGAAAAATACGGACGTTGAAACTGATCGATATCATCGCGTGATAACGTCGTCTTTGAGTAGCTGAAAAGCTTTTTGCAAATTAGATTTTTTTCCTTCCGTTGAGGGGCCGAGGAGGTTGGTTACCCGTAATGCGAGGCTATGGATTGAGATTTTATTGCCCTGATTTTGTGCAGTTGAAAATTTAATGCAATCTTCACTTACGAAGTAGATACAAAAACTTTAGAGCTTAGAATCAACCAGAAAATACACTGCTGTTTTGAATGTTCAACCACAGTTTTTTGATAAATGCATTTTCTTTTATACAAAACTGTGGTTGGTGGTTTTTCGGTGGTCAAGTCGTGGCGTTGGTGGTCTTCTATTCAACGATTATCTACGGAACCACGACTTCATGTAATATAGCAAAAAGACTAATTAAAGCTCGTCATAAACAAGATCCGTTACTACCACTTGACTATCTTTAATATTAGCTCATATCTCTTTCCATCTGAAAAACTTCGGATTTCTCTCGTCCCAAGACGAAGAACAAAAGGCGATATCGCACCAACATGAATATTAATGTAAGTACTGTTTATATCTCCAATTCCAAGTCATTACCCCGTGAGTGATCTAAGTGTGTTAGAGTGCGTAATTCAACACCGTACAGTAATTTATGAGTAAATAATAATTAAATTAAATCGACTTAATAACCGCTCTATGGGCCGTTAATAGTGCAGAAATAACTAATTATTTGCACACGTCTATATTTACAGTACTGTTACACGACCAAATTGTGCTACGAGGTTTCTTCCGCATACATTTACGGTTTTAGATATGCAGTTCAAAAAACATTGATATGTGGCCTTTATTCTGATATTGCGTTAATTAAAATGTTACTCTACGATTAAATCAAGAACCGGAAACCATATAGGCTCTAATGACTAAAATTGTTTAAATGAAAGTCTTGCTTATAACACTAAAAATCTTACAAATGCGAACCACAGAAAATAAGGTCCCAATTTATAGTTTGTGTCGCCAACCCTGTTCCAGTCTAAACGTAGCTTTACTTCTCATGTATTCAGCCAGACGATTCAAATACAGAACACGACATTCGAACACGTGTTTTTAAATTAAACAATCGAATTCGATTTCCAAAACGTATTTTTTATCACAGCGTAGTGTTGCGAAAACCGTCATTGATAGTGACTGCGTACCGATATCGAGCTAATGAATATGTATGCAAGCAGGTGCACAGCCAGCCAGCCGACATGATTAAATAGGTGCCGCCAACGATTTTTATACCGAACATCGATACTTTATCGGAGTACGTGCTCGATTCTTTATCGATAATGAATACTTGAATCGATACAAGGTGGTCTTACACTTTTATAATGAAATGAAAGTGCGTGTTATTAGTGTTTACCTCGTTCGTTTAAGTTCCATAATCATTTATGTAGGCGTTTACTTCTGGAATTTAATTTATATTTTGCGCAAATATTGTGTCCAAAACAGCTTATTTAGTGATCGTGATAAATTACTTAATAGCGGTCTTACTATGAATTTAACCTTGCGGGGTACTTATAAATACTCGTATTAAGCTTAATAAATTCATCGTGGTGCTAATCCTCGTTTTAAAATGTATAAGTGCTAATTACATCATTATTTACATTTAATAACTCCATTCGTTTGAAATGAATGATAACGAACCCGTTGGTAGTAACTTGACATCAGAACCTATAGGCACTATTATTCACAAAATAAAGAAAACCGATAAAAGTGATACCCATAAAAATCGTGATTATCGTGAAAACATCATTTTAATCTCGTGTAGCATTCTGGCAACACATTAGTGACGCAACTCGACCACAGTGTAACGATATCGATAATGGGTCTGCAGCATTAACACCAGTTCATCAATTCTGTATGTATTACAACCGGTATGACGGGATAAATTAATATGTATCAAAGGTTTTATGGAGACTAATTACTTCGCTGCATCAACAACACCGAAGCTTAAGATAAGTGAAGACGAATTGATATTTGCTACCAGTGATAATGTCGGATTCAGTTACTTTGGAAAAACAAACTCAATTTCATTTTTTATGGACTAAAATTGTCTTTAGGTGGCAATCTATGGCCTAACTCTTCCTATAAGCTGTTTCGAAAAGAAAAAGTCCATGTCGAATTTTTCATTTAGTAGTCTAGACTTATTTATTACAAGTGGTTGCCAATATTAAATTTAGAGTAACCAATTACGTACCCAAACGTACAGACAATTAAGTAATCAAAGCGTTCTCATTTTGAAGCATATTTACTAAATCATTAACCAATTTGTTGCGATAGAAACTATACAAACAACTTCAGGACGTATAAATAACATACATAATAAGAAAGCCTTGAATAGTTATGCATAGATTTGTGGGATAATAAAAAAAAACTAGTTTGTTTCATTATAATTTTTAGTATTGTAATTAATTAAGTAGTTCCCACGCTTGATACTACGCTATTAATGATATTTAAGAAAATATTTTTACATGTATTTAATTTTAAATATGGTGACATAAACTGTTGTTGGCTGCCTTGACATTGCACGTGTGAATCAAACATAAAAACACATTTCAAAGATTTTAATTGTATTGTATTCTTCGTGAATTCGTGAGTTATTTTATCTATTAATAGCTAATTACAATTACTTAGTAGGTCCCTAAAACGGCTAGTGTATAGCTTTACTTCGTTATCTTAACCAATATGTTTAAGCCACTTAAAAATAAATATGTAGGATCGATAACTGTCCTCCCTGCCTTATTACCAAAAATCGAAACCAGCTGCTTTATAAAATAACTAGAACATAGCAACAAGTCTAGTCGTTGGCGCCGGTGAGTTCAGAATCCCGCGCGTTTCATAAATTTGCATTAATTATTTTAACTCGATGCGTATCGCGCGCGAACGTTCGCATTGATTGTGTGCACGATAATCACGAAAAATTAATTATTGTTGCTGTAAAATGTCTATTTTGTAACCTGTTATTACGTTAATGTTGCTAATTTGAATTGGCAGTATCGATTAAAGGAACGCGGAGTTGACGTTTAATTGACAGTTGCAAGTTTATTTTTTTTGGTAAATATGACATTGACATACTGCCTGGATTTGTTCAATAAATTTAGGCTGTGTCATCAATCTGTGTAATGTTTCTTATTATAATGCCAGTGTTAAGAAGCATAGATTCTTTTGAAGATATATAGCTAGAACGTTTCAAATTTGAACAACCACGATACATTTCTAAAAAACCACAGTCTTTTGTTTAATCTTTTTAGAATTTAAAAAGTTATGTGCTAGGTGACATGTTATGCGGCTTATTTCAGATTTTTCGTTTGAGATTGCTTAAATAGACTTGGATTTATGAACGGACGAAGTGCTATTTCCGTCGGACGAGTTCAAGTTGGTGATTTATTTGAATTTGAAACATGGCCCAGGACACAGAAGTCGAAGGAAAATTTAATTGGATTATTAACTCATTGTTGGGTGTGATTCAGCTTTGTAGAAATGGAAATAGATTTAATAAATCATAATTAACTCTGTTTTCAGTTGTGAGAAAATTTGGAAAGATGAATTACCTGCTTACTTTCTTGAGTGAATTATCGCCTTGAGGAAGCTTTATCAGGTGATTCCACTACTGTTCTTTTTTACTTAGTTAACCGATTGGTAAGTATTAACTTCCGTAACACACGAGCAAGATTTTCATAGAATTATGTTGAGTTGAGCTGCGCTTGCAAGAGATTGGTTCGATTGATAACGCTTCGTGTCATCACTACATAGTATAAAACAAAAACGCTTCCCGCTGTCTGTCCCTATGTATGCTTAGATCTTTAAGACTCCGCAACGGATTTTATTACGGTTTTTAGGGTTCCGTACCTCAAAAAGAAAAAACGGAACCCTTATAAGATCACTTTGTTGTCCGTCCGTCCGTCCGTCCGTCCGTCTGTCAAGACCGTTTTTCTCAGGAACGCGTGGAGGTATCAAACTGAAATTTCTATATGATACTTAGTTCTACTGTCCCTGGAAGCTGTAGAAAAATCAACCTTCTAAGTCAACGCAATCAAAAGATACAGCCACTTAGGCCGCAAATTTCCGCAAATTTTCGAAACTCGCACGGGAATCAAAACCTACAGGGTACTTCCCGTGAACTTAGAATCTTGAAATTTTGTACGAAGTCACGTCTTATAGTACAGATATAGGAAAAATTACGAAAACCGTAAATTTTTAGTTTCGTCATATAAAAAAAAGTTATATACCCACAGGTTTGTACGGAACCCTCGGTGCGCGAGTCCAACTCGCACTTGACCGGTTTTTTTTTTTTAATAGACAGAGTGATTCAAGAGGAAGGTTTACATGTAATATCTACATTGCACCCGTGCGAAGCCGGGGTGGTTCGCTAGTTCTTTATAAACTCTCATGTTAAATTCGCTAGAAAAACTTCACAAACGTCATGATTACTACTTTTGAAAGATTATAAAACTCTTTCAACAAGGAACTTAAAAAATAGGGCAGAAGTATCTGAACACCTAAAATGTCATCTTTCAATTATTATTTTAAAAGTCCAAAAGAAATAAGAATTATCTATATGAAGCGACACCAAACAAGATTTATTATCTTAAGCATCTCACCTTGCGCATTAAAGTACTTAAAGCAGATACCTACCTACAAACAAGAGTAGCCTCCGGTAAAGGCCCAGACATGGCCAACGTAAATCTTTTTGTTCGTTTTGGTCCGGAAAAGTGCAAGGGAGCGAAAACTAACAGGAAAAAGGAATGGGCACGCTCTTATTGTAACACTTTGTGGTAACTAATTGTTTTTACTTTGTATAGCTGCTTTAAGTGTTTTCATTATTAATTTAGCGGGTGATTTTTATTTGAGGGGATTGAGGGCACTGCCATCATCTTCAGCGTCAAATGCTGGACATGAGATGATCTTTTTTTAGAGGAGAACTTTGGTCATGGTCGTCAACTAATCCTTATTATCAATTTAATTTGAGCTCGAATTTTGGCCCTAAAGTTCGAACGCTGATGTCATAGGCTAAATTTCATTGAAGATCTGTCTTGTGTTCAAACTGTCATTAATATTCGCGTCAACATGTCATTTTGATAAAATTTATTGTGTGAGCAGGTTGCGAAATACTTTTCCAGATGATGTTTTGATTAAACGCTGCCCAGAGTAATTTATATCGGGCATATTTCCTACATACCCTAGTTCCCTAGAGAATCTTCATTAATACATTCAACACATAATTTTTCATCGCAACTTAAATCATAGAGACAATGCTTAGGGATCGTTTAAAACAAAATAAATTTTGGTCCCGCATAAAGCTTTCGACACTCGACATTCACAGAATCCGACTCCAACTGACGTAAATCACGGAGTTTAGAAAAAAAGCGGCGAAATAAAGCGCTCACGTGAAAGTTCAAAAATATCAGACGTGAATATAATTATGAGAGCGAACACCCGCTGGTTTCCGGACTTGTGGACCCCCTACCATTTATGTGTAACTGTCTTTATACTTCGTTAAGGCAAAGGTGTTAATGATAGTGTTTTCTCGAACATGATTCTAATTTAAAACGGTTTGATTTGTCAGTCTTCGAGGGTTCAGTAGTTTGATACTTTGTTCTTTTGAAGCGATAGAGCCTATCTGTTGTCCATAGTTCCTCAAATTATTTTCTTTCTACTTTTCGTTTTGTTTTGAAACTCTTCTGTCGTGTATTTATTTTGTACTGTCTCCATCTCCATAATTTATTAATTATCATGGATTCAAGATGATGTTTAATAAAGTTATGAAATTGATTTTGATATGCGTTTGGATTATCGATATCGATATTTTTAACATGCATTTGACGTTGTCCAACATTATTCAAAGACTCATCAGTTTCTCGCTCCCAATTCCAATGCGGAGAACAACCTGACATCCCATGGTTAGATATTAGAGAGGGATTCTTTGCGTAGTTATAAATAAAAGATAACTCCAAAGTCCTACCTGCCGAGCGACTTCTGTCTGTGAATTGCAAATACCAACTGTCTAAAGTAAGTTCTGACTTCTGAATAACATCACCTTTAGGCGTCAAAACTTCGTTACTATTCACTTTATATTTATTTCTCGCCTTTTAACATATTTTTAGGAACGTATATTTTTTGTTGTGCGAACGGATTCAAACAATAGTGCTTGTAACGAAACGATCGTTATCGGCGGTTGTATAGCAATTAAAATGGTAATTTAAATAAGTAGGAAGCGTACCCAAAACCGGGTGTAAAGTGTAGGCGCGGGCAACACCGCAACAACCATAAAATTCTTTATGTCGACACAGATTAGGTTGGTGAACAGAGAGTGCAAGTGAGTTGGGTGTGTAGACTTTTTTACAGAAGCAAAGAAAAGCTAAAGAAAATGATAAAACCACATGCACATGTCAAGTTTTATACATTTTTTTAAACAGCAATAAGTATTCAGGTATGTACTTAGCCGTGAATTATTCTTTAACCTTATTACATTGCATTTTTTTTCAGACTTCGGTTCTTAAGTTCAATTAAAAACTATGTATTTAACTGCTACGATGTTGAGTAAAATACGGAGCATTTTACTGTTACCGTGTAGCTTCTGTCGTTAAACTACTCTATGTAAAGATTCGTGAAGCTGTTTTTATGTTAGCGGTATCAACAATCCATTTATGTGATCGAGTTTTTATAATTAAATTGGTAAAAGACGAAGGAGCGGTGATAGCCCCAATTGACTTAGAACCTCATTCACTTTTATAAATCAAAGCCTAAAAGCCTCTGCAGTTCTCAAATAAACATATTAAAACGAGTTTGTTCTGTTATGAAAAATGCTCATTTGTGTGGCGTTTTCGACTACTGTATGGTGTAATACAGTGGTCAAAATTTTTTTTTTTAATGATATTTCGATGAAGAAGGACTAAAGCTTGTTTGACTAGTACGCACTAGACTTAATCTGAATATTATTACACTGTTTGAATTTCATTCCTCAACGCTGAGCCGAACGTAGACATTCAAGTGTGCTTTTATTTAGGCATTTATGTAAGTGTTGCCTAGTGTTTGAGCAAACGGGCATAACTGTAGAATGTTAGCCTTTACGTACAAACATGCTGTTATAAACCACACAGTGTTCTAGTGTATCATAATCTTTAAACTAAACATATTTCTGTGTCTTACATTTGCACTCTACTAACTCAGATACACTATTATAGAAATATTTTGCTCCTAGGAATCCTTGGTATAAGAAGAGATACCTACCTTATTCAATTAGATTCTATAGCAAAAGCCATAGCTGAAAACCTCCAAATATATCGTTCAACTGGGCACATTTGTTATCACAAGCATTCAGCGATGACGCTATCGGTTTCAGTCATCAGAAGCGAGCCTATCGCAATTTATCGGACACAATACCAATCAAAAACACAGTTCAGAATGCGCCAAAGTCTATTACAAAGGCACTGTACCATTTTTGATCTGCCGAGAATGATGAATCGGAATCAAAGACTGACTCGACAAAAACGTCAGACATTCAATAAGGTCTTTCGTCCATTAAAGGTCATTTCAGCCATTATCTGTCCAACCTTGCTAAACTAAAATAAAAATAAACCATCCCTTTCCACTCCAAGAGAAAGACAAAACGTACAAACTTAAATAAACAGACCATTATAAAAGTTTTAAAACGCTGTATCTGGACTATTTAAAACCATTTGCTAGGAGCTTCGCAAGTTTTTCTCTAAGCAAAAAAACCTACAGACTCGGAGGACGAAGGCAATAGACTTTAGGTTCCTTGAGACTAAAGTTAAATATCCATTTAAATCTTCGACGCTGGAGGTCTCAGGGGTATTCAGCGCTGCAGCAGCGAAAAGCGCTTTTACATTGACTGCACCGGAAAATTGCTAGATTGTGTTATACTAGGATTTTGTGTGGGTTTGCTTTTATTCGTTTTTGAATTTGAAGAAAATATTTTTCCTTGTGTGTGAAAATAACTTGGAAAATGCAGTAGTTATTGGATGACTAAGACCTGTCTCGGCTTCAGAACGTGCTACGCCAAAAATATAATCTCTTTACGAAATAGCCTAATCAATTTGTTTCCGTTCATATTTTATGATCTTGATGGACATGATTATTCCAACCGTACTAAACAAAAACCTAATTAGAGGCACGGTTCACTCGTTCAATTTTGAACATTGACAAACAGAAGCTTGAACTACGTTGGTCTATTAAACAAAAATGATTGATTTTCCATGACAGTACAAAAGAATAAAAAGTAAGTATGACAATTTTATTCACCACACAACACAGAATACCAAAATTACCAACTTCAGGCCATCATTTATGTTCGCGCCCGCTACTCATCCATTCACAGCTCAAAGAAAGCGCATCAAGCGACATCGAGCGATACTTACCTACCTAGCAGTACATAGCTCCGTCGACGACGGCACTAAATCAATACGAGCCATCACGCCCCCCTGCCACCCCACCCCACCCCCGGCTACGCTTCAAGCCGCTGCTTTCCCGCCGAAAGCAGCCACCACCCTTGAAAACCTCGTGAGCTGAGCTCCTACTTCTGTTCGGCTTTTGTGGAGGTGTACTTCGAACGAGACCTCTTGGGATTTGTCGTGAACGCTCCAATTGACAGTTCGCAATTTGAAAATGCCTTTTTAAAGGTCGACGTGGCTTGAAATTAGTGCGATGAACTTAATCTAGAGTATCTGAGTAAACTTGGCCTTTTTTAAAACTGTCGATTTTTCCATTCCTTAACAATGAAAACGAAGAGAATAAAAGTTGCAGGGAAAAAAATTAATTTTTTTGCAAGTTCTAATACTTATTTTATTTAAATCTGTACATTACCAATGCTGACATAGCGGTTATAAACGTTTCAATTTAATATTTCAATCAAAAGCACTTCACGATTTTAAATAAATTCATTGTTTTCAAGCGTTAAAATCAGTTAGTCGCACTATAATTATCCGTAATGTTCCTACTAAGCGACTGTATAAATCAAACATGCGACGCTATTGTTCGATTCGTGTTAGATTGATAAGGTTATTCCCAAGTGTGAACGAGACAGATATTCATTGAACGCTTTCTATTCATAAGTGATTGTATACGCGAAATTTTACGACCTTTTAATCGACATTTGGGTTAAGTAATTTGCAACTTTAAAACGGTGTTGTCAAACTTAGATGTCATATTAAAAATAAAGGCCTTTTAAAATAAAATTTTCTAAAACTCATAAAATTATATTAATTTGTTGCAAAATTTTGAATATACTGTAAGCTCAATGGGAGCCCATCAAAAAGTTTTTGCGCGCTTTTACAGTTCAGTTAGAAAACGATTTTCATTCTATTTACATAACGTTTTAACCCTCTCAAGTTATTCTTGTTTTGAAATGTTCAATCCATTAACTCCGGGCCCTTACCACTTTTATAATTTAATGTTTTGGCTTGATATTGAAAATTGGAAAATATGCTGCAGTGAAAATATACCTACACTTAACTGCTATGAGTAATCGTTCTCGTGAAGTTGTCTGAAATTAACTTGCCGAATTTACCTGAAACAAAAAGAAAAAGTTTTGTTAACTAAACGCTTTTCGGAAACATACCAATGCTTATCATTAATACGAAACAACGCCAAATTACCGCATATTCGTGACTATCAGAGATCATTGACATTGTAAACTATTCCTAAAATTTCAGCGGCCCTGTTTGGAATCGCGCGACTGGCAATAATGAAATAAGCGCAGGACAAATATAATAAATCTCGCAGAGACGCGGGGGCGGCGCGGCGACTTCCTCTTTCGATATTTGAATTTAATTTAGCGTTTTGCATTGTTTCTTTTGTCAAATCCAATGGTTTTTTAAATGGAACACACTTTTGTTTGTAAATCGACCTGAATTCAAAATTCATAAATCGTATTGGGAATTTTTTTAATAGTTGTACTAGCTTTTGTTTAGTTTTGGCAACTTCGCCAAGTTGCTCAAAGCCTGTCCTGCGATTTTCATGTACTCTAGGGAAGGCAAATTAAATATGATAGGTACTTTAAAACCACAAACACTATCATTACACCTTCATTTGAATATCAACTTTTTTGCTTTGAATCTGCATGCCCAGATAAGATGATACCTAAAGCACTTAAATATCCCACAACATGTAGAAAATTGACCATAATTCTTATATTGTCGGCCATCACACATCACGGCTTGACGTTGATGAAATGCCAATAAATGGTAGGATAAAGTTTTCGCATCTTAATTCTTGTAATCGCTTTTTAATTTATTGCGTGCACATATTGGCAGTTATAAATAGACCTACATATGTATCTTTTTAAGAAATATTTAGATTTAACCTTAAATATGGATGTGGAATATGTTTTTTTGTTTAACACTACTATGAATTTAAACACAATAACGGTTACAAAACAATAGAATAACACTACAACAGCGTCATGATTCACTGTTTTTTATTCTGTACATAACAATAATCTAAGTACAGAATTTAGGTGAAAGAAAACACGTTTTTATTAAAGACAGTGGAGGTAGATTACTTTTTTATTTTTGTTTATGTATGCTACTAAGTGTGTTTGGCATTCCAGACAGCATTCTTAATAAATTAGCAGTAGCACCCAACAGTATCAAGTTAAAGATACTTTCTCCACACTAGCCATGGCCCTATTAGGGCAAAATTCCATGTAGATAAATAAATATTAGTGTATTATTTGACGTAGCAAGCGACGGTGGCGGGCTTCGGGAGGCGATCGTGTTTCGCGTGTTTACATCCCGGATTATCAGCCGGTTAAACTCACGGTCTTAATATAAGGCAAGAGGCACACTGTGCGCTATCGCGCTACGAACTACGGAGTATTCCACGAAAATTTTAACGCTGATGTTTTTCCCGACATTGGGCTTAATTGGACGTAGTTAAGCGAAAAGGATGCAATTCACAACATGGCCAAAAATGACTTATTAATATCGATATAAGCCACGTTATAACCAACCCAAATGATAAAAATTGTAACCTTTTGTTTTTTGCTTGAATCTTTTTTACTGGCGTAGTGTATCGAATTTAACCATTTCTCCTTGTCGCTTAACTACGTCCAATTTTACCTGATTAAAAACTTCTTGGCTGATGAACAATTTTTGACAAAAAAGAACACCTATTTTGAATAAGGATAAAGTTTAACAGGAAAACCTTGGTAGACAGGTAAACGTTAATTCGCTCAATCGTAGCAAGTTAAAACGTTCCGAAAGTGTCACATGGAATTGCCACCATTCGATTTGTGTGCCTTAGATGCGTTAATTATCTGACGTTTACAGAAGTACAATCATTATTAATAGCTAAATAAAATTATCGCTAAGCAACTGTTTGTTGTGCTACATCCAGCGACGACGCTAGATGTAGCACAGCAATCAGTTTCTTAACTATTTACAGTTTCTAACTTGGTAGTAATACTTTTACGAAAAAGCACTACTGCCAAGTTACTTTTAAAAATAGGAATAAGTAAGTACATATCTATTCCTACCACCAAAGCGATGCCGTTTTGAACACAAGAACTGGCTATAACGCTCCACGACATTCCAAAGTCTCTGTCAAAGAAATTTATCACACAAGTCCACCCATGTGCCCACAACTTTACTCCGTCCGCGATGATAATCAGATTCCGGCCACGGTATCTATATACATATCTCAACATATACATAGGAGCAAAGTTTTAAAAGTCTCGCCTCATGCCTAGATAGCAGGATTCGTGACTTACACTAGCCCGCCATGTTATAATTACGTAAGATTACACGTTGGATTAGTTTCGCCCTCGTAATGATAGGTGAACGGAGATTTAAATCCGCTGAGAAAAATGTTACCCACACTACACGTGTATCTGTGAGATTAATATAGAACGTGGACCGTTTGTTTGGCAATGACGGTGGTCTCGAGTTCTAGAACTGTTACTTTATTACAGTGATTGAAATTCCTTCTGTCTTTAAGAGAACGTGCTTGGATTTAAAAAACACTGATCTCTAATACCCACTACGATTTACACTCTTTAAAAATCTTAGGGCTCATTTACGGTGACGCGGCGCGTTGTGCAGCGCGGCCCGCTTTCAATTCAAACATAATTAGGGCGATGTATGGGGACGTTTACAGAGAAGCGACTTTACGCGTCGGGCGGCGCGTTGAGCGGCGCATCGAGCGGTGCCCGCCGCGTTGCCCGCCGCATCGCCCGTGGCGTTGGACGTGCTCACATCAAAAAAGTATTATTTTTATTTTGCTTTATATTCTATTATTTTTATTGTTTTTTCTATATTTTTAAGTAGATAATCCAAAAAGAAGAAGAAATTATAATATAGTCTACCGTAAGAAAAGATTTCGATTTTTTAAAGTGATCGCTAACTTTTTTTGATTTGTGTTTGCGCGTCCACCACCGCGTTGCCCGCGGCGGGCGACGTGGTGGGTGACGTGGTGGGCACCGCTGAACGCGCCGCGTCTCTGTAGATGAGCACAAAATAACCACGGAGACGCGGCGCGTTGTGCACCGCGGTGGGCACCGCTCAACACAACGCGCGACGCGCCGCGAAACGCGCAACCCAACGCGCCGCGTCTCCGTAAATGAGTACTAAGCATTGCTCTTACTAGAGATACGACATTGTGACCGGATTTACATTGTACTACAAAACATTTTAAGTCTATGCAAAGTCAGCGAACACAACTTATCCAATTAAACAGCTTCCCAGAGACAGAATAAACACAATTATCTCTTGCAAAACTGAAATATTTAATTAGCAGACGTTCAAGAGACAGACGGTTCGCAATACCTACCAACGATCTAAATACAAATACTATTGCACTATTATTAAACTCGCTCCCAAAAGCGTCTCGATCCAAAATGGCATACAAAGTTCACACGAGTGACGTCGGGTGACGCAGGAATGGGACACCACACTCCACAGTGATGGGGTGACACACACTGTTATTATTAGTTTTTTGTGTCCGCCCCGCCCCGCTCGCCCCTCCCGGTGCGTTTCAGCCGCCATTCCCCACATTAGAATCACTTTTTTGTCTATTTTTTTTACTTATACTTCGCGCTTAGTACGCTATTGGATGCTGCTGAGTTTTTGTGAGAAGAGTCTTCGTTTGAGATTTGTAGAATATGGCTAAAATCAAGATTAACTGCTGGTGAATTAATTGGTTAGAATTGGCACAGACTTTCAATTAATACTGTTTGTTGTGGCCAATTTGTCTAAAGGATAATAATAATAAATTAGATTAACAGGTACGAGAAATTTAAATTGTTACCTTTATATCCATTAATCATCACAACAGCATTGTTTCACAATATAGCCATCAGTCAACACCACTCATAAAACTCACATAATTATAATTAATTAATAATACGTCAAATTAATTCATCTTCGTTTATCACTTGGCGGATCGTAAACATAATAAGGCTTGTAAACTTCAAATAGATGTGAAAAGGAATCGCAGGTTATCGGCCCTAAGCGATACGTTACATAATTTATTGTTTATTTACAACCCATTCCGCGTTTATGATCACTCCACTAGCCCAATTTAAATACCTCAATATATCGATCAGCTGGTAATGACGCGCGTGTCCACTGAATTTTAATCGCCGGCTTTATCATTTTATTAAAACGAAATTGCAGTTTGTCGTCTCGATACACGAGGACGAGCAAGTTCACCGGACGGCCGAAAAACGGTCACTAAATTCAATTGCGACTTTAAAATCGCAAGGTAGCGCGGACCTTGAAATCTTTTTGTTTATAAACAAAAGGGTGTTATGCAAGAAGTCGTAAATGGATCGGTGTGGAACGTTTTATGGTCGCATTATATGGACGGGGCGAGATAAAGCGTTTGTTTTGGGTCGTAAATAAGACTGCAACAGGTACGATGCCAACGGGACTCCACAATCATGTGTACGCTTTCACTTTTGCTTATTATCTTTGTGAATTGATCTTTTCATTGGTAGCACTTTTTGTGTAACCTACATCCTCTTTTGTATAAAAATGGAACTTTATTCAAAAATGCTCGTACTAGGCCGCGGCACGCCACACGCAAATTCCTGACGGCCATTTAATTAATAAAGGTTGTAATTAATAGTGGCCACTTATTCTGATTACTTTTTTAAGGCTTTTACTTGAATATGAAAAGGCTATCTCCATGTATCACTCTTGTTTAATGTCAATTTGTATACGTTGTAATGAAACAGGT
This sequence comes from Standfussiana lucernea, assembly GCA_964057025.1. Taxonomy (NCBI): domain Eukaryota; kingdom Metazoa; phylum Arthropoda; class Insecta; order Lepidoptera; family Noctuidae; genus Standfussiana; species Standfussiana lucernea. Next base: position 11,455,909 of record OZ059790.1, on the reverse strand, counting down.
TGCACCAAAACTTATGTCGTAAGCGGAAAGTCTCAAAATAGACGCAGACTAGACCGAGGTTAGTTTTCAAGGGTTACTTGAATAATAAATCAGTATTATGTTAAGCCGTAATTTATTTAGTAGAAACATTTGTCATGATATAATTCTCGATTTCAGAGTGGCATGCTGAAATCGACCATGAAAGATAAACGTGGATGTTTTTTCTTTCCTTTATTCAAAGAAATAAACAAAGAAACACCACGTTCCAATTTCAAAAATCGTATTTAACCCGTCACAACTGCCAGGAACCATTCTAAATAAACACCAAAAAATTCTAAACAAAACTAACGGGTCCTCGTCCACCTACGTACCTACTAGTAATTGAAGAGTTCGTATGAATAATATTTGGGCGTCACTCGGACGGACGAATCGATACGTAATTATAGAGTGAAAATGTACCCCCTCATAAATATTATATCCGAGGTAGTGGGGCGAGGCCGGAATCGCCCGTGGCCTCTTTTGTGTGGACTCGAGTGTAGTGTGCCATGTTAGATGACGTCATAGTAGTTGAAAAATGCGCAGTGGAAGTTTTGGAAGTGGACAAGGTTTTGTGTTGAGTATGCAGAAGCAGTATAAGCAGTATGTAGAAGCTTAAGGAAGGCTCCAGATGCTTTAGAATCAAACAGAATGTAGGTAAAAATAGTTAAAAAATAAAACACGAACATGCCTCAGCAAATGTCACCTACCTCAGCATTTAGTTTATACTTAGAAGTTACTGAAAAATCGTCACTTCTAACAGACAGAAGCTGAAATCTCGCCATACAAATTAAACTGGCTTTAAAGTTTTATTTACGAGATGCAAACCACAAATTATAATTCTTCTTTGATATCATTTCAATAGAAAATTCGACTTCTGTGTCTGTTAAAATACATGTTCTGTCAATGTCCCCGAAAACTAAAGGATAAAACTTTTATGACATTACAAAACCACCCAAAATTATTCACCCGCCACGCATTATAATTTACGCAAAATATTTTATTTCCTTCCCTTCCCCATACCGTAAATGTTTCTATGAAATAGTTTCGAAACTTTTATCTAATTCCCTTCCACGCAGTTGCATGTCAAACAGCAGTTAAACCGTAGTTTAGATTAAACCAGTGCCAACTCTACGAATCATATAAAAATTGGCCGTGAAATTTCACCTTCGTTACGGGAATAACGTTTCTAAAACCGTTGTTTTTTTGTGTTAATTTCAACGAACATTTTTGATTAAAAACGTTGTGATTGTGTGTAAGAATTAATGGTATGTCCGACGCAGTTAAGTTTCATTGATGGAATACTAAGCAATTTGTATGTGATTGTAGTGTTGACATTAGTACATGAGGCTACAGCGTGTGCATGACTCAATATCGATTTGTAACCACTGGATATACCTTCATTAGAAATGTATCTTTTAGTTTTATCAACTGGCAACAACACTGAAAAAAAATAAGTTTCCATTAAGTAGTCAAGAATAAACAAGGTGAAATTAAACTAGCTAGCGAAACATCCAAGACTTGTCAAGGGGTCGTCCTTTAATCACGTGAGGTTTGAACAGGGGGGAGGGGGTTAGAAAACCGATTAATCACAATAAGGGAGGAAGGTATTATGTAAGAATCACGTCTATTTTTTCATGGAACGAAAATTATGAATTTATTGTGTGAAGTGTAAAATATTTTTTACCATTATTCAATTTTGATCAATACACGTGATACTGGGAGGGGGGAGGAGAGGTAGCCGTAAACCTCACGACATATCATCAAGAGGCAGGGGGGGTTATATAAGTAACTTAAAAAACCTCATGTGATTAAAGGAGAGCCCCCAAGTAACAATTATATAAATAAATAATCTGCGCAGCAAATATTATTAATAATAACCTTGTCTTCAATTTTAACGTTGGTATGAAAAATAAATGAGATATCGAGTATTTATTGTGCCGATCCACTTTTTAATGCAATTCTACAAATACCCTTTGTATCCAGTTACAACAACTTTTTGTCTGACTTCGGTCAGGATATTGAACACCTTATTTGTAGTAATCGATTAGACAAAAAACGTTTCCATAATTCAGCTTGCAATACAAAGTAATAAGCACAATTATTAGCAATTTTCATATCGTACATCAGTACAAGAGACGACGAAAGCAATTATCAAGTTATCTTGCCCGCATATCAACGCAAAGGGTCAAACCAGTTAAGGCACAATATTGTTCAATGTAAGAAATGAAAAAACAAAAGCACTCCCCACTTTAATCTATGAGGGTATTTAATAAACATCTGCTTTTTGGAATCCATGTCGCATCTGTTGCTCTGGCGTCGAGCCTTTTTCAAAATTTCAAATGCGCGCGAGCCGCTTCCAGACACCGGCAGATGTTCCAATTCCCAGAGTCACAACGTCAAACAATTTTGAACTATAATCTCCAGGAAATACAACATGCAATCAAACGGACTCGCGCTGTAAAAAAGTTCCCCGGTCTTTTTTTAATTCGTCCTCAAGAAGTTAGATTATGATGTTCGAATTTTAAATTTGGCGGCAATTGAGGGTCTGTGGTAGTGATCGCCATAGATAACAGTAAACGGGGTCATTACTACGACCCTACCCCAATTTGGAGGTTTTGGGTAAATGCGGTATATTTGTCAAACGTCTCATTTTGAACGTTGATATCATGAATTTTATTGCTTCAATTACTTAATAACTTCATTTTAAAAACAAAACAGTTGGTTTATGTTCTACTTAGTATAATGAGACAGGGAGAGAATTATTTTGACTCCGCCCTTACTACAACAATATAGTACAATTTAGAAATAGAGCAGGGAAACCCCTAGAGGTTAGTAAGCTCGATTCCCATAAATTCAGAATTGACCACTTACGCGCGGAAAAACCCAAAAAAAGAAAGTCAAATATGAAAATGAATTTTAACAGAATTGCAATAAAGATAAGATTTGTTTGCATGGTATTTCGTATGGTATTATGACTGTGTGTGTATTGACTACTCATCGAATAGCCAAGGGGAAGAGAAAAGAAATTGCACAAACTTAGCAAATATTTTTTAAATGCTAATGCGACTTTACATCAGAATGTGAACATTTTTGACAAAGTTAAAATATTCTGAAAAAGCGTGCTTGTGAGTGTCGATTTCACTGTTAAAGGTAATTAAAATATAGGAATTTCAGTAAAAGCTGAATTTATTGTAAGCAATGGCAGCACTAAGTTGATTTTTTGCATCAAACAAGCGCTATTAAGGAAGTGTTTTTTTTGACGATCGGGCATTGCGAGAGGCCAGGAATTTTGATGATATTGGCATCATGCAGTTTACACTTTGTTAACCATTAATTTTCAACCTTGTTTCCTTTCACTTTAAATGCCAAGCACATAAAGCACTATGTACACGTTACCATAAACAAAACAACACATTTTAAATCAATAGACAACTCAATAGGCGTGTCTGTCTACGGAAGACTTATTTCTTTGACCCTCAAATTCAGTAATTTAACTTTTCCCCTCCGGATAGCATTTCATTTACCTCTTCAACCGATACGCTGCGTGGGACGAACTAATCTGGCACAAGATTGACTATGGAGATGTCCTGGTGAATATTATTGGGTGTTGTGTGTTTGTATGTGTATCCGTCTCAACGTACAGGTTGGATTTTGTTACGTATACCAACATATGAATATAACATACATAACATAACATCAAGCCTGTAATCCCCGAAGGGTTAAGCAGAGTTGTACCTAATAGTACACCCAAATTTCGGCAGTTATGTTTTTAATTAGCATGTAATGGGGCGAGAAATCCAGGCTTCGTGGCTGCTACTGAGAAATTCCTAATAGAAAAACCCAATAACACTTTGCCCGACCTGGGAATCGACCCAAGGACCTTATGTAGACCAACGAGGCAGTCAAATATGAGTTTAATTTAAATGTATTGTTAAAATTCGTTTTCTCTTTCTTTCAGGCATAACAATAATTTTCGAGCCGTCTGCATCACTTCACAAACTTCGCTTTGTTTTGGCTATGTGAACCTTCTTATCACAGCTAGATTGTAAATATCTTAAATAAATTTAGTTTGAAGGTACAAGATGAACTTCGAAGACACATCTGACCGTAAGTTTTGACCGTACTTACTAGAGAAGCAATTTTATTTCACAATTAAATTTTTGAAATTCGTCATTCTACATTGGTACTTATATCTATCATGAATGATGTATGCTCAACCTGAAGCACTTGGCGAAATCTAAATCATTATTTCTGTTCAGACCTTATTTCATATCCAAAAGTTTCCATGGTGTGGTACACTTCAATATCCTGGATGCGGTCAGCAAGAAATGATGGAATCCCCAAGACAATACATAGCACCTATCCTATGAAGAAGTCACGTAATACTAAGTTAAACTTCATTTACAACACACAGGATCATAACCCGCTAACAAGATGATTGCTCCCATATTTTTCCACGTACGTCATCTCCACTCCAGTCGCAGTGCCGATAATTCCCTCCATTGATTCGTAACGCCTCCGCGCCACGCTACAATGGTCGCGAGTGAGCACCGACATTTGCCATTCTATAGTCTATGCTTCCCGCTATGTCCCTGTTATTTATGTCGCTACTGTCTATGTGTGCAAAAAAAAGTTTAGTATTGCCGTTGATTGTGTTCGGTATGTAAACGTACTTGAGCGGGAAGATTGTTTTGAATCTGGAATGTTTGGTATTAAAGTAGGGTGTAGGATGTATTGCGAGAGGATGTGCGAAACGACCGATGTACACTGAAATAGCAAATATTTAAACGCTTTTGTGTAATCCTACTTGTTTAAAATTGTTTTTTGTTGAGTGACTCAATCCAATTAATGAAAATAAAAGGGAAAAGCCAGAAAAGTAGCTGAAAATGAATAAAAAAAAAGCCTGCAGTCTAACATTCAACACTTACCCCCGTATCTATATATATATAAACAAGTCAAAGTGTTTACTTGAGTAAATGTCATTTTTTAAGATACGATTTTTATTGTAAAGTTTAGTAATTGGTTGAAGTTAGAACTGTAAAAAGTTATAATTCTTGGCGGTTCTTACTTCTTTTTAATTCTTGCCTATTGCATAAAAAAAAATGCTGAAGTAATTGCTTAAGCTAAAGTAATTACTTTAACTTGACTATAAATACGGGTGTAACTATCTTCTACTTGCGGCATTGCCCGCATGCTTGTCAGAATTTAGGATCCCATGAGGACGTACTGCCACGATAAAAAGCATCTACCTCATGGCCATGGCCTTTTTATGTAATTTAATTAAGTCAGTTCAGTGACCTAGAGTTACTTGCATACTAGTAGTAAGGAGTTCAGTTTTAAAGAAGAGCTTAAGATTTCCATAACCTAAATCTAAAAATGTAGCTATTTTGATGTAATTGTTACGTGTACGAGTATATTCTAAACACAACAAAATTCATGAAATTTCCTAATCAAGTTCTATCATGATTTTAGACAGGGTGACCGCTGTACATGGTCGTTAGTTCACAGTGGACTTAAGTGCGTGGCTGTCGAAAATAAACAATTATTTCCCTTATAGGGAGCGAGCCTGCGAACTAGGAGTCGTGGGGTGCCAACGCTCCCGGCGAAAAAGGGAGACACTCCAAGTTACTAACAAGCAATTTTATTCTAGCTTTCAAATTCATTTGTTTAAAATAATGATTTCTTTTTTCAGGAGCAGTGAACGCTTAAAGATGATTGATTGAACTTAGTTTTAAAATATATAAGCAATTCTTATGATTGAAAACTGTACTAGAGTATATCCCTTTTTTGCCCAAGTTAATATTAAATGGAATGCAGTCAAAAGAACTATATAATCAATCAATCTTAGAACTAATAATAAGTACATTCGATCGCCTGTGCAAATATAATTTAAATGGCGTTACAACTTAATTATACAGAAATTTCCAATAAATACCTCCTTGCAACAATTTAATAATGATTTAATAGATTAATTGCAGTTTTTAACTTTGATAATGCCATACCGTTTATAATAACTGGTTGTAAAGGAGATTACGAGCAGGTAAGTAATTTTCCGGCGCTTTGTTCAAGCCGTGATAGGTCTTAAGATAAGCGAGTGTACATTTAATTGCTCAAACAATTACGAGATGTTTCACTTACATCCTTATGCTTGTTAGCCGCAGCCATCAGCAGCAGGCACCGCCGAACGAATCTGATCACTGACCCATGAAGCAAACAGAAAGGAAATTTTCTTCCACCAAGGAAAATACGACAATATAAATAACTCCATCGGACCCCTACCTACTCGCACTACTACATCACCCTATGACAAAAGAGTTATCGGTGCGTTGAAAACAAAAATGGCGAGTTGATTTATCGCAAACGGTCGCGTATTAGCCGTGTGTGATTCGGGGATTTGGCCGGTGGAAAAAAAGCAAAGCTAGGTGAGCTGGGTCACGTCTAGACGAACGACAGTCGAAGGGCAGCGTGTTGTTTACTCCGAGGATTCCCGAACGCGCCCTAATGAGTATGGACGTTGATTTAGGGCTCCGCTCTAGAAGTCGATGCCAAAGCTTTTAGTAGTTACGTCATAATTTGGTAGGTTTTCCCAGCTACGAAAGTTGTTCGGCATTTTCTTTGTTATAAATGTAACTAAGCGAAATGTTATCAAAGTCACGAGAGGATAAGTACGAGAAATTAAACTAACTTTTTCTCTTGTTTCGTAATGGAAATTAATGGATGGACACACTGAATTAGGGATGCTGTCACGTGAAAATGATTCGGTCGTATTTCACGAGGTTTAACAGCAGAAACTGAAAACGAAATCTGGGTTGGGTGAGCCTTAAAAATACAGAAAACGTTTATAGCGTCCGACATAAATCCAGTTCGACGAAAGCGAAGATTAGAAAGCTAGCTAGTGAAGCCAAAACTCGATATTGGGTGAATAATCGTCGCCACTACCGGCGCGGTAGCCGGCCGGATGTGCCAGATTTATACCCTGGCGTACCCGGGTGTACCGGCCTGTGACCGGCGCGTGTACCAATTTATACCCGGCTAGGTACGCTGGTCGTATCCGTGCTGTCGTCGAGTCTGTGCTCTTCATAAAGCACCCGATATGTCCGCTCGCCTTGAGGGCTGCGATTTATGGCGTGGAAACGTCATCGGACCCCGTGTTTGGATATAAATCATATGTGTATGCTTAGTGCATGAGACATCTAAATTTCTCGGCTGCGGTTGTGTTTCGAAGGGTGTAAGATTTTAGAACAATTTTCTGTTAATTAAAGCTCTTGTTGGGAAATTGAGCTTGTTCTGAAGTTAATAGTGTAAGACTTGTAAGTTTCTTATGTTATAACGTTGAACATCATTGCTTGGTTAAGGCTAGAGTTGATTTCAAAGAGAAGACCACAAACCTACGCAGTGGCACCGAGAACTAATTGAAAAGACGATTGCTAGTTCTAATTTGAAACATTGTAAGTGTAAGGACACCTAACCACTACAATTATTGCCTGATCACTATGTAATGTATAGCAACATAAATAGCCACTAAATAGTCCCATTGCTGGGACACAGACCATTCTCTCTAAGAGAAGAAGTGAGCCGTAGTCCAATGCGAGGGTTTATGGCTGTCACATGTTTTCTATTACTAGGACACGACCATTTCTTTAAGACGTTTTCTTTACCGTTTTGAGAGCAGTGATTACAGCAGAAGAATACGCCAGCAACAGGCTTAGCAGTAGTTAGATAGATAGATAGAATATTCTTTATCATGTAAACCATACAAATTTAAATTTACATAAAGAAAACATTACACATCGGGTGACACAATGGGCGGTCTTATCGCTAAAAGCAATCTAGTAGGCTTTGCTAGAACTGGAATACCTACGCAACTTTTTCCGTTTGACTTGAATGTTGTTGTTGTCAGCGAATCTACCAAAATCCTATTCGCAAAACTTTAACAAGCAAGTGAATCGCACAAAAGATCAACAGTTCTCAACAACAGGTAAGTCAAAACAATTGTAGCAGCAAAATGTCGACATGAGAAGTCTTGAATTGGGCCAAACATTAGATTTACAACTTATATTGTCAACTTCACTTATGCAATAGAGTACAATAAACAGAAGCAGGTACTTTTGTGCGAATTATAATTTGCATGGAGATTTGCACTTTCGCTTTTCATTGTTATAAATAAGAGCAAAGAGGCTTTTGAAAAAGTTTTTGCTTCATAAAACTTGTAGTGTCTCCATACAAAGGTGAGACTATGCTTGTGTGTAAACAAAACTCTTTGAAATAATAGGATTATAAGCATTCAAATTGTTTTAAGAGTCGGCTTAAAATATTAGCTTATTATTTGAATCAAATAATGATGAAATAGAAAATGTTAAATCAAAAATAAATATTCAATAGATGAGGTATTTTGTGAAATAGTCCTATATTGTTGTCATGTGCTTTATCAATCAACATGATGTAACATTATATGTAAACAAGTTAAATGTTCAAAATCCATAAAAAAAAAATAGATTTTATCACTGAATAAATCAAGTATTTATTGTTGAATGCGATTAAATTACCAACCAACCAATCACAGCATGCATTACTAAAACCATTCATACATCTTGCTAAGTTGTTCGCACGTGGTAACGAAAGCCCCAAAAAGTTCACAAAGTTCCCACGACCCGGTGTAGCGCCATCTATTCGTTCAACCCCGTAACGTTTAGGAGCGACTGAACCACCCTCTAGCTTCAAACGCGAACAATTTCAACCCCCGGAGCTACCCAACAACGGCCGAAACTGGAACCATTTTACCCCGCGACCGTAGCGCCATCTCTGGGATGGCGCATGAACATTCGTGAAAGCTCGTAGTTCTGAGCTTTGCCACTGTGGCGCTACCATCGCTGGAGCTTTTGAATGAAAATGACTGTGTAAAGGAAAATGAAGCTTAGACGATCGAGTTAAGGTTGTCTTTATTTTGCCGACACAATTGTATCGTCGAGTAGAGTATGCAAATTAACGCGCCATTACATGGTAATTTATTTGAAACGAATGACCACTTTGCGGAGTAGTGCATCCAACGTCGAACACTGAACGTTTATATGGGGACCCTGACCTTATATTGCGTCAATTTATAGCTTTAGAGCCGTTATACGCTGTTTTACGTAACAGCTGTTGTGTCTCGCGTGATGCCTTAGCATAGTGACCCTGTTTTGCATAGGACTTTCACCTGTTTCTTCAGCTGTTGGAAAGTTAACTAACTATTAATGAGTTTCTTGACCGAATGCGAAGCGCTACTTACGAAAGGGCAATTTCCAAATGATATCTCATAAACATTGATACTTAAGTAGGCTCTTGAATTACATGAACTTTGCTGAAGTCGCTATGTACCACAGAAAATGACAGGTAACGGAATTATCAATAAATATTTATGAAAACCATTACATGTGCTGTTTTATTTCGGTACCATCGTAAACATTGATAGTTAATACTAAAGTGAAAAGTGGTGCTTAGCAAAATTTTAAATGTCTGTTGCATTTACTTTACAAGCTATTGCCAGTCACATTCAGATATTAAAAAAAGTTTGAAATGACTAAACTTTTTTTAACCACATTTCTTTTTTAAATCCGCTAAATTGTATCATCTCAAACACAGATGATGATAAACCAAACCCCAATCACAAAGAACCAGACACCAGATTCAACCAGAACAAAACCTTTCATCTCCATATCGCACAGTACACCTCACTCAAGATTGGATCCAAGTGAATTGAGATCTTTCCTGCTATCGGACAGGCTGCAAATAAAGACAGCACTGTATCGCATTTATGAGATGAAACAATGTTCGTAAGTGCTGTGATTTATGAGGACACTGCCACCATGGACACGCCCAAAGTCCGTGTCTGGATAAAAAAGGAGGATTTTATCTGTTTTTATTAATGCATGGTTGTTGCTGGCTGGATTGCAGTTTAAACGCCTATAAGTTGTATGGAGGTTGCAAGTGTTGTTTAGCAAAATTAGAGGTTCTATCTTGTACTGGTATTCAGTATTTAGATGCAGTACCTATTTCTTACATCTATCATTGAAGTAAACAGACTTAGATAAGTAAACTTACTGGCTAGTATGGGCAACGCAAAAGGTTTTGGATGGTACACGATTATCTCCCATGCCTGAAGGCTTTGTGACAGCGCTCAATGTGAACAATCGTTTTTTGCCTACTATAGCTTTTTTGAATATTTCCAAAGAAATATGAATACCATTTGTTCTATGCTCACCACCAGGTGTGTGGTAGAGCAACGCAATGAGCCAACTCAATTAATTCATATTAATCAATAAGAACATCTAAAACAAAGCTGAGATAACAATTAACGCCTATAAATTATAATGTACAAATAATTAAATCATACACTAGTCACGCTTGTTCATGATGCATACAATGTTGAAGCAAAATAAATAACAAAAAAAAAACGGATTAAAAATTAATGGCAACAATTTGTCAGATAAATATTAAAACTCCACATCATTGGACACGACGCTAATTGAAAAGATAAAGATCGAATAAATTATCCAATTACACAATCCAAAAGTCGTAATGACTATAAGAGTTGACAGCTCATTACTATTAAAAAAAATAATTATCGTAAGTCATAACTCGTGCGGAACGAGAAAATGTTCCGATTAAACGCACATTCGGTACATTATTTGGTCGGAGTGTGAAACCAGAAAGGACAGTTGGAAACGAAATAAACACTGCTGGAACAAAATGAACTTTTTACCATCGATGTCAATTGTTGACTACGTGTCCCCCTTGTCGGTACTTAAATTGGAAGTCTCGGCCGATACGGCACGCGGCCTGTCAAAACTTCTTGTTAATGATCACACGAAATCATTAAACAAGATAATAAACTTAAACACTACGCGAAAAGACGGCAAAACACAGCAATCTTTGCTTTTAATTACAATGAGTAAGAAAATTATGAATAACTCCTCATTCCTGACCCAAAATGAAAAGAAAATTTCAACATACCGACACACGCAAAAAAGTTCAAACGAGAAACTCTTCCAAGTATCATATTAATAATACATTTGAGAGGTGTTAATAAATCACGTGTTAATTAGCTACTATTACACAGTTGAAAGCTATAATTGAACAATGTATCTGTTACTCGACTTTTTAGATAGATCTGTAACAGCATCAGACGGCCGCGAACAAAGAGCTAAGACTACGCTAAAGAAAAGGAACAATAGTGGTGTGAATGTTACACTCGGATATTACAATAATGGTATCGATTATAATTTGCGTGCGATGCGGTCTGAGATACGGGCGGGAGGCGACACGTAAGCGACAGGCGTTCGCAATCGGCGTCGCGATCGACTCTTGCGCACCACACCGCACAATGCTATCGTGGCGCTACGATCGCGGACATGCCCTCTCGCGCCATTACGATTGGTGCTTTCAACGTATACGCACCTATTTTATGGTAGAATGATTAGCTTTATGAAAGGGTTGCGTTCGAAATCGACAGGTTTTAAAAGAACCTTGTTTAGGAATTTCTAGAATCGGAATAAATCAGGAGACGTAACCGTTGGTAATGACTTAATTTCCTAAAAAACAGACAGATATTGGAGACAGTATTTGGTGGTTACAGACTGCAGTAAAGAAAATGGGTACTGCACCATGTTTAGCAGAGAATTTTATCTAAGAAAAGTCTATTGACGTTATTCAGAAGAAATCACCATGAACATCAATAAAAAGCTTGTACGTACAAAACTTTTATGACCTTTCCATAAAGGAGACAACTAAATAGAACCAAATGAAAGTAAAAAGAAATAAACAACTCGTAATCTTGATATGCTGATGTGCCATTAAACATCTATAAAGCCAAGTTTTACTTGCACATCCGCTCTTAATTGAATGGTAATAAAATAGTAACGATTTGGGCATAAAAAAATAGAGAAAAAGAAATAAAATAAAATATTTTATTGATGTAGTAAACTGAGACCGCACAGTGAAATTCATGCAAAACAAATTCAATTCAATTCCAATCAAATTCCTTTGCATCGGCCCGGTAAGCGACTAAGTAGAATATTCCCATGCCTCATTTCTATTTAACATACGTAATTCAAAAGCCATAAAACGAAGTTTGTAAAATGACCCAAGTAACAAGCGGAAGCGGAAACCTAAATTGATCCGTCAAAGCTTTTTATTTTATTCTTATTAAGTTATATTAAAGTTTTTGTTTGCATTTTCTTAATCATATGCGCATTATTAAACGGTAAAGAGTTCACTCAACTGAAACATGATATTATTTTATTTGTCTGATGGACTCTTCATGGAATAATAAATTTGTACTGGGTTTTTTTTATATATGTGAATAACACGGATATAAGTAATACGATCAAAACCAATAATTTATATTTTGATAAACGCACAATGCTTTTCACTATGCACCTACCAATTGCTTAGGTTCGAGTTCTGTACGATGCTTTCAGTTTAGTACAGAATTAAAATTCGTCTGTCAGTTTTCCATCAAGACGCATTCTTCATCATCGTTCTCAAATACGATTGTCTTACTAACGAAACCATACTCACAAACGGTAACAATTAAATATAAATATGATGCAAAATCACTCGCGCCGTTGCTATCCTTCAACCCCAGTACACCGAGAGGCCAAACTGTCGCCAGGCTCGGTCGAAGAAGGCAGGGGCGAGTAATAAACACGGCCGCGTCAATAAAAGTCAGAGTCCCACCATACACATGTCCACTGCCTGCTAGCAGGTGTACTGCCTAGGATATGGCAGTAGGGTTAGCAGGTAATGGTGAAGAAATATAATAAATTACATTCTTTAATGACGGGAAAATTGAGCTCCTAATTTGTAAAACCATTAAAATTGCTGTCATGTTTTTGATACAGGTGAGACTTCCCGTGTTTCGAGAAATTTGAAAGAGCAAGTGATTAATAGTTAAACACCAATCATTTGTAACGAATACCAATTCAACGCATAACATATCAAAAGTTGTATTTAATTTTACGACACAAAGTTTGTCGTTGAAAATATTGAAGCAAACGAAATTATTCTTAATCGCTGAAACTCTATGCTATACGTCCATGGAACTTCTCATTTTCATGTCACCCTAAATAAAAGAATGTTAGGCGTCAATGATGTGATAAGTAGAGATTATTTATTTCCGATACTGTATTTTATATCCGTGTTATTGTAGACCCAAACTGTCCAGAAAATTCAAAAAGCATAACACGAAAAGTTGTTACTGAAATAACCCACTTACTCAAAGATTTTATTTGCGCTACCGCACTAATGCCTTCATCGAGATATACATTTTACGAGTTCACCAGTAGCAAAATGGTTTACAGTAAAAAAGTTCTTTAGTACAGTGATAACCCTAGTTGGTCGTAAACACGTACTATGCAAATACGCGGCTTGTAGACGGATGCTGTCAACATTTTCATACCAGAATATTGAAACACTGGCCATTTAGCGTTTTATCTCAACCGTTTTAATTTTAAGCAGCTCTTGCAAATGAGTCAACGTGTTGTCGCAATAAAGCTTACAATTTATAGTTCCTTAGCAACGGATGATTAAGACTTGGCCCAACAAGATGGGTGTGTCGCCTTAATCATAATAATATTACGGCGATTTAATTTGCATGCCCGCTCACACATGGCCGGCAAAATATCCAAACAAATATAAAGCGTTATCTAGTGCCGTCAATCGCAGCAAGAACAACGCGTTTTCTTACAATAATTGAACAAACTAACGCCAGTCAAACGCATCCGGTCTTACAAATCGTGTTTCAACTTGAGACAACTGGCTGGTGTAGCAAACGTCAATCTAACACGAAAGCTCGCAACGAGGTGTTTAATGATGCAATAATTTGCATAGGGGCCCGTTGCTGAGAAATGCGACCTATTCTCACGTCTGTCTTCGACCATAAAGTTTCCTTTTACAGTAGCAACTCTTGTTATGTGAACTTTTGTGCTAAATATCGCGAGTCGGCGCGATCTGGTTGTGCTCGCTCGTCATTCACGCGCCACCTAAGCAGCCGCCATGCCGCCATGCCGTCCGTCAACTTACCATTTAATGACGCCTTATTGTTTATGGACTGTTAAGCAGCAGAAATGGTTACCTGAAAAAGGAAAAGAAATCGCTTTATTATACAACGAATGACAGTCGTAAACGTCAAGCGAGTGTAAACGAAAACATTAAAAAACACACACAAATTGAGAAATGAACAGAATCAATTAAGTATCGGTGGTCGGGTTCGTAAAATCGGATGCCTTATTCAGTAGGTCGGGGTCCGGGAGCCCCGCTCACGGGCCGGCCTGCTAAACCCCCGGCGCACAATCTGACATTTATGAGTGCCATAAAAACGCTCAAGTAGTGACTTTTACTACTTGTTTAGTGAACATAAATGTCTTTGCCTTACCCGCGCTCAACGTCGTCCGTATTTAAAAGCGCACAGTTTCGTGCACAGTTTTGCTCCTTTTTCCTGTTTTTATTTACTGTTACTGTACTGTTATGCAACTGTATAATGCTTTGGTTACTTTTCAGCGACAATTTATTGGTGTCGTCTTTTGTCTTTATTTTAGTGCCGCGAGAACATGGTTTGTTTTAGTTTTATTTGCGTATTTTGAATTCCTCGTCATGATAAATTGAGAAAAAATTTGGATCGCTTTTCCTCAGCTCTATCGTGAAAGACATTTTTCTTACAAAGTTGCTGAAACGTTACCAATCAAGTTAATCATTTTGAGTACGTGTGTTGGTTATGTTGATTGATATCTTGAGTTGTTTACAGGGCTCGTAAAACTAATTAGAGACTTGCATTTGTTATGCAGGTGGCGTGACGAGGTCCCCACCTCGTAGCGTACTGACAGTTGAAAAATTATGACATCGGCATCAAACTGATTTATGCTTAGATAGCTGTTTATAATAGTAATTATATGTATATAAGTAAAGACGTGATGAACTAATCTGTCAGTTGACACTAATAAATTATCCAAAATAGAAAGGCGGCGGCGCCGGCGCCGTTTGCCTTGAGGCCGTAAGGAAAATCAAAGAAACCGACATACCGTTATCAAACCCCAATTCTTTCAAACCAAAACAATACATGACATCCGCATCAAAACTTTTCTTTCTGAGACCTCCAGCGGTCCTGGCTGACCGGCCATAGGTATTCTGCAACCGTCCGTAGACGTTTGGCAGTATCGACGGTTTAGCATAGCCCACCCACATGCCTTGCCTACATACCTTCAGGTTTATGGTCGCTGGTCTACGAATAATAATGCTGCACCTAGACACAAGGCCGACTAAACAATAGTGTCTTGATTACTTTTTGCCCTTAAGTGTTTTGAATAATTTAAAAATGTTGACAATGTATCGTTCTATTTTTTGAGGTGACGCAATGTTATTAGAAACGTAGATGTAAATGGAAATGTCATTGACTGGAAACCCCGGAAGGGAAGAGCCTTCAGACTGAAAGAAACAACAACTCGATAGCTGCTTCTTTCAGTAAACTTGCAGTAAGTTTCTACTTCTAATGTTTATGAGCTGAAATGTATATGTAATGCTTCTGCAGGATGAAATTGTACATATTTTTCCAAGGAATTGCTGACGTCTCGTTTCAATAATTGGTTACTGGGATGCCACTGATGATACTGACTAGGCGATGTTGAACATGAGCTTGAAGTGTTGGCCTAGGGTTACGTTTAATATGTGCCAAGACCTAAATCTTGCCTAATCAATATCAATGTCAAGAAGTCGCGTTACTGATTGTTATTCCCACCACTGTTTATATCGCACCAAAAGAAAGTCTCTCTGCATACCACTGTAATATATTCGTCCGTCAAACCATACCTTGTTTTCGCTTCAAATTAGACAATTAGGAGTCGAGCTGTGACGCTAAATCTATTCAATTAAAGCTGAGTACGCACCGGTCACCTACCGCGGCGATTTTTAATCGTATGTATGCAACGTGCGATTCGCGACTACATTTCGCATATCAATGCGGTGGACAAATTGATGAAAAAACGTTGGGCAGCGCGTGTCGAACACGAGTTATGTGTGCCCTCTGTGCGATTTTGAAATAATTGGCGTGTTACGTGTGTTTGGTAGACGTCGTTTTATGTTTTGATGACCTCATTTGGAATGATTTCATGGTAACATCGCCAAAAATTTGACGAAAAATACCTGAAGTACGCGTGATCGCTTTATTTCAGGCTGTATGAAACTACATAGACTAATACGGGAAAGGGCCATTTAGACACTAAAATTAGCCGATGGATTGGCCTCAGACTAACAGCACAACAATTCAAGCCAAGGCTATTTTTCAGGCTTCTTTCGTATCCAATCAAGCTTGTGAGTGTTGATTTGGCTACATAATTTTATCCTTAACATACCAAACCAGTGATTCATTATAAAGTTTAATAGTACGAAATCGGAAAGCGAATTTACATTTCCTTGTAGGATAAGTATTCTAGTGGGATGGCCCAGCCATGTAGTATCTAAACTTGTAGTAATGGCCTACGTGCCTCTAGACACGTGCACCCACCGGCCGACAGGAATAAATAGTCGCGAAAACATTGCGAAATTGAACCCGCGAAATTTTTGTGTGCGAATATTTTGAGTTGGATGGTTGAGTGATCACAGCTGCTGGGAATTCGATATTATGGCAGTAAGTATGTTAAAGCAATTCATATCTGTCGATATCTACGCATTAGGCATTGTGATTTTCAGGTAGGTAGGTTTGGGGACTACGCCTTCACTGAGATTGTTTGGGTGGTAAGCTAAATCCTGAAATTTTTGCGAACGTTGGCTAGTAAAGAACTTTATAGTCGGCCCTAGACTGCCACAAAATAAACAGAGCTTACCTTACAATTCCATTAAGCTTTCAATTCTACATTCATAGGTATATTCAAGACAAGGTCCTTGCCAAGGATGTCCGACCAAAGCCTGAAATGTCACCGGAAAGAGGAAGAGCTTTATAGCCAACTCTGGATTCTCGGCTGACTTATAGATGAATAGAGACGATTCGGTTGATATATTCGATTCTTGCCAAAGATCGAACTATATGTCAGTAACAAAACAGGAAACAACGTAGAAAAGCAATCAATCTAATAGCTTTATAGTCTCAACTGAATCACCAACACAGTCTGAACTCCAGCCAATAATTTCCTATTAGCACTAAAACATTCCTAGTCTTAATACATACGGTAATAGAAGGTGTCTCGTTTATGAGGCGTGCGGCCCAATGACGGGCAGCGTCGGAGAAACGTCGGGCCGCAGAGCGTGACCCACGATTGACGGCCAGCAAAACCACCTCATAGTGACAATATTAACATAACTACCAACAGTAATTTATAGGACATGCTCCGATACCTTTATCGCGCAATTAAGGGTTGAACTCATAGAAGGTCATCCTATAGATGCTATTACACACATAAGAAGTGCAATTATTTATGTCATTACTCAGTAGTTAAGTGGAAAATTATGGATTAGTACCCAATTAATTGGCTGGATACTAGCTGTTTTTAACCTTAATAAGAATGGAATTTTGGCAAAGTGTTCTAGTTTTTTGATTGTACAAAAAAAAAAAAAAAAAATATACCTTCACACTTTCGACGAAATGATTAACTGGTTGCTAGTTGCTATTAAGAAATAAAACTTGTTTGTACGAAAGAAAAGTGCGGGTCATTTGTTAGGTAAATTACAAGTACGAAATACGGTGTGCAATGTATCTACAATGTAAACTGTAATTTGTCAGATAGTGTTATCAGTATCAAGCAGGCGCTTGGCCAGTTAGCTGTCAGCCACTATTTATCTTTCAACCAGTCGAAGGTACGTGTGCGTCTAGACGCAGGCTAATTGTATGGTGATAGATTAGCCACCACATTTACACGCTGTTAACCGCAATAAGATTTACATAGGCATTTTTTAAAGAAGCTTTGAATGCAGACTACAACCGGTACATTTACCCCACATGTAGGTAATTGACTGTTAACTGTCAATGCGTCGGGCATCAAGTTTAGTTAGCGAGAATGAGAATAATGTAGTTTTTTTAGAACAAAAAAATGGCTGGAGTTTAGAAATTATATTTCTTTCTTCGTTTTTAGTTGGCGCAAAAACAGTTAAGTTCGTTTTAAGAAAAGTTAGCACCAAGAAATGGTAATGTATGAATTATGCACAGTATTGTTACACCTTACGGTGATAATAAACTATTTCGCAGTTTATCGCTGCTTTCGTAAACTAAGCGGTGAACTCGGAAACTTTTGAAAGCCTATAATTTATCATTGATCTTGGTTTAGCAGCTAAAACTAGCTCAGCAGTCATCGCTGTTCACTGACGATATACGTGCACGCGGCGAAGCCATTTGTTTGCCGAATAAACAAAATATAAATCAATCCGTCAGACTTCAGTGTTCACCCCCCGACCACGGTCGATCGGCCACGAAGGCTCCCGACCGACCCCGAGCAATCCCGACCAATCCCGACCGAATGCGACTCTGATTTAAATGTTAATCGGCGAGTGTCGAAATTATTAATTACTGTGTACATCGCGGGTACGTTACGCATGCAGATTGCTATGCTAACGAATGATTAACTATGCATGTGCACGCGCAGATTTAGATTTTATGCCGTGTTCGGATTGATGGGCCGTGTGCTGCTGAAATTGATTGCTTTTCCTGTAATTTGGAAATGTTTATGCCTGACACGATCTTTTTTGCTGTAGGTGCCTAGTTGATGAGTTTGTTTTCAATTTGTGGAAATATCATGGGGCTGGAGCAGTCCTGCTTACGGTGAAAGCGTCAGGGAAGCTCGCGATATCCAAATTTCCTTAAGTATTTGTGATTTGCAGTTCAGTTTCAGATTGTATGTTAATGATTTATTCATCGCATCCCCCTTAAGTTCACTTACAGGCCCTTATGATTAGTCAACGTCACTTCTCTTGAGATATCACAGCAGCCCGCTAAGGTTCACAGAAATGACACTGAAGTGCATTGAAAATGTGTAAGATACTCAGTATGTGCTTTGCTCTCGGTTTTGACCAAGTGACAATACTTGGTCAAAACCGAGAGCACATAATTGGCGCGTCGCAGTAATAGTGTTAAATAAATAATAATTATCCAATCTAATTTGTCCCAAAAAGTCCTCGTATTATAAGGCGTCAAAAAGGCCTGCAGCTATAATTGAATGATGGATACACCATTTTTTTCTCTCTTAAAACATTTTTACACTCGATCCGGAATAATAATTGGTAATTAATTTCACGGTATTATTGAATAATAGGTTTGCTCAGCCGCTTATTAATTAATTTCGAAATTCGATATGCTTCTGTATTTATATTTATGTTTTAAGGTAACTATAGCAACAACCATGTGGAATTTGACTTGAATCGATATGAATAAGTTCTTCTGTACATATTTATATGTACAGAAGAACAGAACGAAGCTTACGTCAAGAAAGTGACTGAAAGCTGTTGTCCAGCTTTTAGTTGTTATATAACGTACAATCCTCCCTAAAGATCTTATTCAGTAAATGAGCACTAGCAACCATTTATAACCCTACGTATACCAAACAATTTGGGTTATCACAATTAATTGAGAAACTCGTAAATCTACTCCTGATACATTCAATAATTCACAAATCTAGTCAATTATCTCACACAAAACTTGAATGTATCCGTTACATGTGTCTCGTCACTGTCATTCTAGTTAGCTACTGATACTACCTACTAGCTGCACTATTTTAATTAAGATATATAATACTAATCATTGTAGCACATATTATTTGCCACATTAAATTAAGGACGGCGTCCAGTACTTGATTAATCTTGCTTGCAGTATCAAACGAGGCATTGGATTTGATTGTCTTGAGACAGACATTACGTTTGAATTTAATCTAATCTACGATTTAATTGGCATTTATCGTGGTCCAGTGGAATAGGCTGGTGGCATTTTAATGAACATTATAATAATTATGTGGTTGTAGAATGCTGTTTGGTAAACAGGAACTGTTTTGGTAAATCAAAATCATGTTTTGATAGCATTGGTTAGTATTGCGACCGCTATCATTGACTTGTTTCTACTGTTATTTTGGTTGTTTGTAACTGAACTTCCGGTTAGTGATCAAAGCCACAAGCATGATGCCATTTTTTGGAACCTTTAATTATTATAAAAAGGTGTGTATGCCAAGCTAACAGTTGATAAGGAGTACATCACATTTAAAGGTAATTCGGAAACAGGTCAAACTTTCTATTTCTTTTAAGCTGAACGCACATTGGACCAATACATTATGTACCTACATAGGTACTTCAGTAATCCTTTTAAACCGTATCATACAGATGCATTCACTTCATCAGCATTAAAAAGGTGACTGGGACGGACTGAATGCGAAACGAAAGGCGGGTGTTGTGTGCGTATGTTTATCATTGAACTGCGATGAGCTGAGTCTTTCGTAGAATTTCGCAGAATCTTTCATATAGTTCTTCAGAGACGACCAATAACACTCCCAAAGATATATAGTATGACTGACTTTCCTCATAGATTTATGAACTTTTTAATACTACACTTGTATGTAAAACAAACGTCACCACACATCAAAACTAGGTGCGCACAATACATAAAGTTTCTGCGCCATTTCCCGTCAGTTTGGGCGGGCGATGCGTTTCCATGATTTGTGACGCCTACCGTTGAAAGCTCAAACTATCCAATAAAATATACTGATTTATTGGAAAATTTTCACTATGTATAAGCTAAATAAGTCCATGTTTCATAAATGTCACATCATTGTTCGTAATGTAGCGGAAACTGATAATTTTAAAGGCGAATTAACAGTTTTGGAAATGGATGGCTCTTTGTAGAGTTTGTCTGGTTTGTATTCGTTATTGTATAATTATCACTGGTTCGGTGTAGGAAAACATCGTGAGGAAACCAGCATGTGTGAGAGATATTTCTCGACGGCATATAAAACCAAGTCAGAGGCCCATGAGCGGCATAAAAACTCTGACACCAGGTTAGGCACTAAACACACAATAAACAAGAAGATCAGGTATTTTATTAGAAGTATTTTTTTTTCAAAATACTTAGTTAATGTTTGATTAAATTAATGAAACGAATGAACCCGATATTTGTTTCAAATCACACCTGTTACATTAGTTATTTTTATTAAGTATCATATCAAACCTTCTAAGGTCCCGTCTTAAACCGTTTAGGGTACCGTTTCAATGAAAACTTGACTCAACAAAAACAGCTCTCCACGTGTCGAAATTGTCGTAAGCAGAAATAAGGCTGTATCGGAATACTAATGCGAAGTTTTAAAGTTTTTCTTCGACCACGATTACTATGCCAAAATATTTTTAAAAAGATTACACGTGCTCCAAAAATTATATATTACGAACACGCTCATGTATGCGGCGTTATGATTTGTTTAAATAAATAATAGATTTATAGTTGAATTATTTATGACCCGTAATATCAGGTCGATAGTCTATTAATTAAACTATAATAAAGTATAACTGTTTATGACATTTTAGTAATTAAAATTCGATATCGATGATTGAAATGTTTGTAATAAAATTGTTTTATGAGTGAAGTTAATGTTTTAACTTCGACTCATTTGTTAGTTAGCAAAATTGTGTTAAAATGTTTTTTTTTTTAGTAAGTACATAATATTTTAAATTTTAGTTCTACTTTAACTTCAGTTTCTAAGTTATAGCGTAGGTATTGTTTTTATTGAATGAAAAAGCTATACAACTAAGTAGTTTAACAAACACTGAACTCAATCGCATCAAATCAAGTCAAAGTCAGCGTAGCCCGCATTGGCTAAGTCTAGGCTAAGTCTGAAACTCCACAAAACTGTCACCGCAAGTGTTGTGAAAACTTCAAAAACAAACCTGGGAAACGCCATATCGATACTTCCCGGAAGCATATCGGTGTCACATTAGCTACAGCCCTACATTAACATTCACTCAACATTTGATCCAGGAGTTATCACGTATCGAAAAGAATAGAGCCATAATATTTTATGATCCCTTGTGCGCCATACCGGGCGGCGTCGATGTTCGAATTTTAAACAAAACGCGCGCGCGCATGTATCGATTATATCGAAGAGTCGATAAATAATTAGTCGATTTTTTTTACTGGCTATTAATATTATGAAATAATAATTGTTATTGTTGTTCTAGCATTATGAATCATATAATCCACGTGTAGAAAACATAAGAGCTTTTCGCGCTGTTTACGATTTTTTTAAATGTTTTTTTATCGACCACACACACCTACTACCGCACTATTTACGTGAACATTCGAACACGTTAGACGTTATATTTAAAAAAATATATTTACAGTGAAATGCAAAAGAGAAATTGCCTTACAAGCTGTCTCTTTAAATAGCTAAACTTTTAACAGACTTCTAGCTTTAAAAAGCACTTAATCGTGCCTGATATTTGTCTTAGCAGCGTGCAGGTATCACGAAACTGATATCGAGATAGATAGGGCAATAATTCTTTCGACACAGCTCACGGTGCCAGCGTGTTCGCGTGTTCAAGCAAAAGATCATTTGCTTAGTACAGGCAGAATAAAAAGCTAGAGCGTTGGTACCTAAAATTTGTGTTTTTGAGAAAAAAAATTTTTGCTCTATATTTTCTTTGCTACTGAAATTGATTGAGGAAGTGACAGTGTTATGGGCTTGTTTCTTTTCAAAAGTATATAGAGATCGTAAAAGTGTCATCCAAAGGGCCTATTGCCTTTGCCCATGGATGATAATAAAGTTTTAAACGCAATTAACACCAATACTTTCAAAGCAGATGATGACTCCATATTTTTTCCTAATTCCCCGAACATGAATATTTACCGGTCTATTACACAATAACCAACATAAGTCCACCTTACTCCAAACGACTATAAAACTTGGATTTATAAGAATAAACACGTAATAAATGTCTGTGCTACCATTACGCTGGATTAGAATGTCGCCATGGGACAGGCCGGCAGCTTGCATATGTTCAAGTGATTTTTCACGGCTACGGAACCCGTGTTCAAAGGGCACGCAGTACGGTGTCGCAATCACGATCCTCGATCACGACTGGTCCTTCTACTATTCATTTGTATTACCTCCACAGCCGAAAACACACGCTATGTCTTAAAAGCTAAGGTCTAGACGAAGCGCAAAAGGATATTGGCTGGTTGCGATTAAGAAATTTGCGATTATACCATCCGAAAATAGGCTCTATTTAGAGGTTTTTAAAGGTCAAAATGATAGCGAAATTATGTTTGCTAAGTGGTAAAATGTCTCTAGACCGTGTCGCTACTAGCCTTAAATGCATTAAGTTTGTTTTAGAGATAATAATCGTTGCGAATGCAAGTGCTTTGTTGTTTCAAAGATAGAGTTGTTGTTGTTGATTTATTTTTGGTCAACCATTGTTGGACTTAATAAGGGTTGCAAATATTCAATTATTATATTGTACTAGTAACGTTGTACACGCCTGTACTAATGTACTTAGCGTAGTGACTGCTTAATTATAATTTTAGTTATTCAATACGACGCATTTAATTTCTGCTAGTTTTAAAATAAATTAGCTAACACGGTTTTGAAATTGAATTATCTGTTCGATTAATATAAGCATGTTTTCATTAGCTCAGTCTATATCTGTTTCTTTATGCAATTTTGTGTGTTGGTATATCTTGCAATTGACTTTTAGTTCACTTCTAGATGTTGTCATGATTATGAAAAAATAAGGTCAATAAAGCGTTTTTATTTAGTAATAAATGTGTTTTTATACAAGAAATTGGCGGTTTTTAGTGGAAAGTTCTTGCAATATAATATAAATAATGCCACGATAACGTACACGACGAAAAAAACTAAAAATAGCTAAAAAATACCAACAATTTCAACGAAAACAAAACAAGCTACGTCAAATAATTTCCACGTTTATTTCCCTTCCCTATTTTTTGAGGAAAAAATATCAAAACATTCACCTAACCTGGTTTTATTAAAATAATTTCGGAAGAGTGCGTGAGGTGGGTTCCGATACTGCTTTGGAGCACGCAACCTCACCCACAAACTTATCTTTACCGTTGACAAAATCAATGGTAACTTATTTTGGTACTACTCAATTTGGGAATAATCAACCTTCACCTTTATTTTTTTCTATTTCAGTTGAAGAAATAAGTTTGTAAGTTGCCAGTATTACGTAGACCTAATCAGTGAGACCTGTCCCTCTAAGTTATTGGCTCTGTATATTCATAAACAGAAATAGATAAGAATTACGTTTAGATAACACGAAGAAACTAATTACGTTTGTATTATCTGATGGCTCCCACATAGTTGCTCGTCGATAGTTTTTAATTTCGTTTATGAGTTGTTTTATTTTTTTACTCAAAAACAAGCATCGTGGTACACGCTCAAATACATTTATACAAAATAAGTACTAGATCTACAAACGTGTGGGTAAGCACTGCTCTCCTAGCTAGGTTATGAAAACTTGTGTTAAGGAGAAGCAGTCCGATCCCATAAGATACAATGACATAAAGATTTCATAGTGCTTCTGATGTCACTGTTACAATTTCAGAGTATTGAGGTGTGTCGGTATGTAATCATTTTTATTTATTTATTAAAACTTTATGCACAAGTATAAATAACACTGTACAAAGGCGGACTTAATGCCTTGGGCATTTTCTACCAGTCTACCTTAGGGTGATGCAGAGAGAAAACATAGTAGGTGCAGCATAAAAGAAAATGTCACGAAAACATTTATAAAAAAAACTGTTGTAAAACTGTTGTTTTTTTTTTACTGTTTTTTTAGTATGGATTCTTTATGGTTATTGTGTTTTGAAATATAACTAATCATCTTCTGCCTAGCCTTTTTTTTTTTGTTGGGTTCAGCTTCCAGTCTAACCGGATGCAGCTGAATACCAGTATTTTACATTGAGCGACTGCCTATCTGACCTCCACAACCCAGTTAGTGCTGGGTAATACGATACCCCTTGGTAAGACTGGTTACCAGACTTTCGGGTCACTGACTACCTGTAACGACTGTCAAAAATCTTCGTGTCTTCTGTGTTTTGAAATATAACTGTTGGTAATATAATTGCTTCAGGTGTGTATGTACTTGCCTTCCTTAAAATAGATATCGTGTTCAAAGAAAATTATGAGTTATAGGATAAAAATAATGTTACGTTTCTATTGCTTATTGTACTTAACTAAGTACCTAATCGAATTTTCAATCATATTACTATTTTTATCCTACTTATTTTTTGTTTTAATACCTATTCTGAAACTTTCAGCAAAATTAGGAATGCCAGCCGAAGTTTAATGTCTACCATCTAGCCTGAAAGTAAGCCATTCCTACATTTTCATAGATACATAAAATATCTATATTATACAATAATTTTACAGAAACTTTAAAAAACTGCAACTTTGAACACCGGTTTAACCAAAAGTGTATAAGTATAATTATTTTCTGAAAAAAATGTCAATTAAGTTCTAACTGTAAGTTTCACAAAACATCCAAAAAACAAGATTACTACTCAAAAAATATTACATCAAAACAGTTACCTAAACACAATAAAACAATATGACACTCGCATCCCCCATCTTGCGAACATTTCTCGGGCGGGGGTGGGACGCAGACAAATGACTAGCACCCCTGCTGCCCGAATGAGTAATGGCCACCAATCGAGCCGCGCCCGACAGCGGCCATTTTTAATTTTTAGGGGTACCTCGCACTCACCCTTGCCAGTATTATTATTAAGTGTGCGCAGTAGTGATAACATGACGAATGGGGATGCTAGGTATTTTTTTAATGGATGTTGGTGTGTAGGTACCCCTCTATCTTTTGTTTTTTTTTAGGGGTAAGTAGTAATAAAAATAGTAGTTGCCTACCTATTTGGCCTATTTTATTATATAGATCAGCTGGAACAGATTCCTAAAACATGGATTAAAACAGTTTTTGAAAGCACTATCTAAGGCAGATACAGTGTAGGATAACAGTGTAATTATCAGTTTTTTCGATTTTGCAATTATCACCAACAGATGCAGAGCTACTTCTGTTTTAACCGTTGCGATAACCAATACTTACAATAAATAAGACCAGACAGTGAGTCGGCCCTCTTGAGTTTTTAGAAACAGTGTGATCTTTTCAATGTTTTTTTCTGCTACTGAAGTAGAAGCCCCTCATAAAATAAAGAACCCGAAGTACTAACAAACTCAACTGAAACAATAATCATAAACAAATTTTAAATCTCATTGAAATACAACTTGGCACACGACGGTCGAGTTATTGTATTACAACACTAAAATTAAGAAGTTGATCCTACGACTACACTTCAATAAATCCTTTTATGTTTATTAGTTCAGATTAAAGCTCCGCAGTACGTAAATATTTGAAGAGCCGCCCATTAAAATCAAGCTTTAATACGTCGTAAAAACTAATGCGCTCATAATCGTCGATTAAAACAAATTGAACCATAAACGAACATCAATGTTGACATAAATCACGCCCTCTAACGCCACACTGTTGAACTACGGGACGTTTGTCGCTTCACTATCGTCTCAATCTCGCTCGGATGATGAACGAGCACTTTTATTGCGGTTACACGCTTGTTTATTTACTGCTTTGTAATAGAATGTCAATAAACAACATTGATAACTGAACGCGGCAATAAAATAATAATAAAACACGACAGTTATTGTGGCGGGAAGTGGCGCTCTCCCGCGTCTGGCCGCGAAAACGAAACAACTCGAAAAAGCGACATCTGCCGTCGAATAGATGAACTAATTGCTCAAATTTAATACTCCAAATTCTAACGATCGGTTTACATGAGGGAAGAAAAAAAGTGTCCAAATATTTATTTAAACAGGCTACGTGTACGAGACGACATTAAAATTGTATTCATTGTATGAATGCCAGAAAAAAATAATTATTGCCTAGTTAACAAGCGAAGATCATTTATCACACGCTACGGAACATCAATAATTCATTACTAATAACACAGAGGCACTGACGTAATTAGTTCAATTACTCGCCCACCCAGTAATTCCGCCCCACCGTGTGGTAATTGAATTATTTATCTTTGGCTAAATTAGGAAAGGAAGATAAGTGCAATCTTCACCTTTAGCTAAGGTGTTCACGTTAGACCACATGTAATTAAGTGTGCGTTAAACGTAACCGAGACAATAGATGCGTGACCTAGCCCTGAGATTAATTCGCCTGATAACAAATTTAATTTAATACGCTGAGAGAAGAGTGTTTTGTGTGGAACGGCACATATTCTAATAAGAATTTGGTATAATAGAATTATGGTAATTCGATGTCGATAATTTTATATTTATATGTAGATTTAATGGATTTTACTAAGAAGCTGTCGATAATGTCATGCTAAATTCAATTCTAATAATAACATAAGTAGCTCCACAATATTGAAATAGACCAGTTATTAACTAATTCCTTATTAGGCAAACTGACGATAAGTAGTTTACATTCTAACTTAAATGTGATCTCCTTGCCATTAAATTAAGCAATATCCGTCGAGTCCGTTACAACCACACAGTTAGTGAATTTCTTATGCCTAGCAATCTAGGGATACATTACTATACAAGGACAATTACAAAGACATTAGTTAGTGGAACTTTCTCCGGGTTCATTATAAAGCATCGGGTCCCCACGACCCTTGGATTGGTCTTTGGGTCCTGCCGAGGAATGTTGGCTATTAGAGGGGACTAAAAATTAATGTTTCCAATTTGTGTACTATGCAGCCATGTATTTCGGTTTCGTTTTGTAGGTGAATACCGACCTTTTTGCTGTGGGTATGACTTTACTAACACATAGTTAGATTGCTTTAAATATTTTTAAGATAAATTTATTGTCTCGTCTGTGTTGTTGTCAATTTTTAATATCACGGATCAAAATCTATTTCGTAAAATTCATTTCGAATTGGTCTCCAACAAAGCAACTACAAATCTACTTAGATAATTTTTCAGTACCAGAAAATTTTAATAAGAAAACGTCCCATTAGAAAACTGCTCTATTTCAGATACCGTATCCATAATGACACAGCGGCGCAGCCTTTATCTATACAAGTTATTGTACATTATGTGGGAACAATTACACATCCATTAATCAAGGGAGTCCTCCGACAGTTTATTGCGCCTCCGGCTCTCAGTCCTCCAGCGGTTACAACCCTTCCAACTTGAATTACGCCCTTTTCCAACAGCCACCCAACTTTGTACCAAGTTTACACTTGATTAGCCACGGTGGCTTCGGAAAACTTCGGCTCTGTGTATCCGCTGTTCTTTTGACAATGTATGATAATTTATGGGTTGAATTCTAGATTTGGTAAGTAGCTTACGGCGTTTTAAAGTGTTAGCCGTGAAATCTTATTATAGAATACCGTATGCTTGAAATTATTATCTATGTGTGGTTTTTTGTTTAACACCTGCCGAATTTATTAATAGTTTGGATGTTTTTTTTCGTCGGCCTTGAAAGGCAGCTGGGTTTGTTAGATGCAAAGGGCGGAAGGGCAAAACATTTTCTTATTACCTTTTGACGCCTGGCAAGTCAAACATAAACACTTCAACAACAAGCCATCGGTATGCGGAAAACTGCGCAAGATTCTCACATAATAATTTAATTTCACACAATGCCTAATAAAATCTCGTACCTAGCTGTCAAATATTCAATTATACTTAATTTAAAGAATAGAAGTAAAACGATTTGTGCTTTTTTTCTCATATTAATCGAGTATTTGGCTTAGATAAAGTGGCGTAACATGGCTTCATAAGGAATGGAAACAAGTTAACTGAACTCATAGAATAATTCTTATCGGTCAATCTGATTTAATTTAAACTATTATTCAAATTAGTAACCAAAAAAAAGTTATCACAGTCACTCGTTCAAACACAACTTAGTTCTAAATATATCTACTGAGTTAAATTAAGGAATTATGAATAAGTAAATAAAAAAATAAGTAAAAAATATAACTACAATTCCAACAAAAAGTTTAATAATCGTCCCAAGCAACTATTTTAACCCTAAAAAAAGTGTATCATTTTATTCGTATTTATTCAACACTGCAATGTTAGTAGCACATAAGGCAATAACTGCGTTTTAAAGAGGTAGTACGACGTAAGCGCAGCGCCAGTGCGGACATTAATAATTTTGGCGCGAACAAATGACGCGGCTGATTAATGATTTACGTACCCAATTCCGTGTTGTCCACGAGGGTATATGGCTGAGGGTATACAATGTATGTACCTATGTTGTATGGTACGTGTTAGGGATCGAGTTACCTAGGCAACTGTTTCATTTCTAAGGGTTAATTGGATATTTACTAATAAACCATCATGCTATTCCATGATGCCACTGTATTTCGGTTTTACTGAGTAAGTACGAGTACTTTATTAAGGCTTTTCACAGTTGTTTGTAGTAATGGTTACAAATTCTGTGCATTGTTAAACTAAGGTAGTTAATATTTGGTAAGAGATGTCATTCTAATAGTAATTAACAGATTTCTAAGCAAACATGATCAGATCCAAAAAGTTTTTGCATCATTCGATCGAACGTGTAAAAAATACACGTCATGTAAACCCAACTTTACCAATTTATCGCTCAGTGTTGCCCGAAGAGCACACATACAATACTGAATAATTCACGGCCTTTCAAAAGTTCCAAACTATTCTGCAAAAATACAAATAAAAAAACCGATGCAAAAAATTAATACTGCGTTTGTTATATCATCTAACTACCATATGCGACGTAGCGCCCAACTGTGGCCGGTCAGGTGTCCCCAAAAGGTCCACTCCAGAGGGGCCCTCTGCCAGCTAGACGCTTTCACATGATTTATGGGGCCCTTATTGATACCCATTTTAATTTGGTCCCATTTGAGCATGTAGGTATGAGGCGAGGTACCTTTATTCTGCATATTAGAACAGGCAATATCGATTGGTATGCCAACATGGTATTAATAATTGGCGAGTCGAATGCAGCGAAGCAGATCAAGAAATCTTTTGATGAGGAGAATAACAAACGACTACGATACAACACAAACGATATGACACAAAAACCACACCAAAGCCCCTATTCATTAGAGTTTAAACAATAATAAATTGTTACCTAAGTAGATGTCTAATTGATCAAAACAGATTTAACTATAATTCATATAAAAAACAATTTAAAAAATGAATCCACAGATTACCCCTTTCTTTATGTAGAGCAGCCCATATTTTCTCCTTTTGTATGAATCTACATTCATTACATAGGTTCATACATTTATTTATATCAACTTTTCTAAACGTACGTTCTTTAGAAGATTTACTTGTGGGATAAAATTGGCTCCCATTTAGCATCGGCACCGATATCACAATACCGACTGCCAGCCGATTTAAATTTATTTCGGACGTCGGTAACTTCCAATTTAAACCTCTTAATCCTCTATGATGTATGTCGGTATTCGGCAGGATTAAAAGTTCCACGGAAAATAACCGGGAAAACCTTTTCCGGGGTCGGATTGACCCGGCCAGGAGCGGGATTAGGCGACCGGGATTGGATATACATAAATCTCGGACAAGGCTTTAGGGGCGACGCAATTAAGCCTCCGCGCTGATATGTCATTTTGTGACGAGTATTACCCAGATTTGGATAATACTAATCGCGTTCAATTCCGTTTTATAGCGGTGAAAATATAATAATTCGAATATTAAAATTCAGCAGCCGACGTGTACAACGCACAATGGTCGCTCTGTCGGGCATTGCGTCATAAATAATTCAATTTCATAGTAATAAAATACGCGTGACCAGCGCAACGGCGTGAAAACTTTTCAGCAATTACGGGTTGAATATAACAAAAAGCGTCGGTCGATCCGACACGGCGGGGTCGCTCAGGCCCGTCCGACGCACTCGTAATTCATGCATCAGCTTGCGGGATAGGGTTGGCCACGGCTCCACGAGTGCAGCGCCGATGACTTATAGTTTGTATTAATACTCTTCGAACACAGAAATCCAATCTGACTCGAATTAATTAATTTATGCGGTAAAAGGAATTAGATTATTCAATAACACAATTTGACTTGATACGTTTAATATGTGGATTGGGAACTGTAGGTAATTAATGTAGGTAATAGATAATTATGTATTTTAATAATGATATTGATCTGTTTGACTGATCCACATTTATTAGGCTGCCCATGATTATGTGATTCATATAGTAAATCACTGTCAAAAAACAAAGTAGCTGTGTAATTCAAAAATTTAAAAGATGAAGAGTTATTACCCAAGCGAACGATGTAGGCACCTTGAAACTAAAAAGGTTTAAGTATGCCTAATTAGTTGAAGTAGCATTTTTTACAACAAGTGAAAAGCTATGTAAACTGTTGAAAAATTGCGTTGAGTACTTTCATTAATCTTAATAAATTAATGAATTTGCTATGTTAGATACGGCTTTCACAAAAAATTCTTGCCGCAAATGTAGGTATATTTAATATGTGTTATTCCAAGAATACAAAACCCATAGAAC
Organism: Standfussiana lucernea; assembly: GCA_964057025.1. Taxonomy (NCBI): domain Eukaryota; kingdom Metazoa; phylum Arthropoda; class Insecta; order Lepidoptera; family Noctuidae; genus Standfussiana; species Standfussiana lucernea. Next base: position 11,424,402 of record OZ059790.1, on the reverse strand, counting down.
AGAATGCTCGTCGACTTACCTCAGACACATAAATTCTACAAAATTACAAAAAAGTAATTGATTTATAGCAGTTTAATTATCGCAATTAGATACGCCTCCTAATCAACACGCAGATAAGCACTATGGGATGCGTTAACCTTGCATAATATGCAGAGCTATGTGTTATTAAACGCAAAATTACGCATGCCTACTAAATCCAATTAATTCATTTAGATTAACTTCCGAACATTCCTAACGTGTTTCGAATAAACCAAGGCACAAAAAGAACCTATTCCATATTTAGTTACCCGGATGTGACGAAGTAAGCAGCCATTAAAATTAGGGTTGGGCCACGAAACCCGCGACTAGGGCAGGGCCGGGGCCGGCGCGCCCTGGGGCTCGGTTCATCGAAAAAAAAAAACGAAACAAAAAACACACATACAATGAATAACTGCCGGGCATCGATACAGATGAGATGAAAGATTTCTCAATGTCCGCCCGTTGTTCTTGTTACTTGTAACTCAATATTGATCTCAGCCCGTTTTGTTTTATTGCTTCATAATGTTTGTACGAATATAATGAACATACAATTATAATAATAAATTTGTTAAAGCGTAAGCCGAAAGCTCTGCTGCTTCGCGAAAAAGAATTAAAAAATTTGGGAAGGAATCTCCAACGATTTCATCATTACGCCACAGGAGCAAAAAAGTGTAGTTACTCCAAAAATATCTACTTAATAACGGACGCGAAATTAAAAAGCAATTTGGTAACCGTTACTAATTTAGGCGGCGCGGCATGGAGCTCTCAATTTGGGAGGGGCTCAGGGCCGGAGCGCGGGGAGGTGGGAGCCCTAATCTAAAAGCTGTCAGTTAACGCGGCAGGCAGCTGTGGCCGGCGCGCCTGTGTGTACCCTTCCTTATATTCCATACATGCTTCCCTAGCCAGGTAGCATGCGACGAGGTATTCTACCCAGCGTCCACTACTAAATATCTAGAAGCAAATCTATGAAGCACCGCCTCGAAATGTTATTGTATTATAACTATGTATTCCATGAAATTTTAATTGACAGAGTCGTATATAACTTACCTATTAAATTAAACCCTGCGCTCAAAGCGTGAAATCCTATTAATTAACTAACGCACCGTGTCACTTTGATTTACGTTCCGGGTTATGTATTATATTTACCTAAGAAAACTGAGTTTCCCAGGGCAGTCGGTGTCCCAACCTCATTAGTTGATATATTCGACTTGGAAAGCAAAATTTATAATAGAAAAAACCTATAAGTCACTGCCCACATTCGGGACAGATTAAAATCTTTTTACACACCGGCTAATTCTTGCGCCCACCGGCCCACGCGTCTCTAAACTCGAACGCCGAAATATGAACACCTTGGTCTTTAAAAAATATAAAGTTGTATGTGGAAGTTTCGTAATTAGCATAAGTTGGTTAGTATGGAGTCGGTTTTTCCATTTGTGGTGGACAGTAATTCGACATGTCTATTTTATGATATGTATTTTTGTGTGTCCGGCATCGTTGTCTATAATTCAATATTCTTTATTACTAGATAGACTCATAAACTTGACTGGCACTCCTCTGTCGGTGTCTGATGTCTAGGCAGATACTTGCTTAAACAGACCTTTATAAGCGTTAAATAAAATAAAATGAGACAATTTAGTGTAACTTACATTACCATTTAACCATAGTTATCTAATGCCGAAGGAATCTGTGGCTCAATCTTTTATCATTTCCACTTAATATTGATAAATTATGTTAAACATTTGTTTCTGATATCATCAATACTTTTATAAATTAAGTTTTATTTATCTATTGTATCAGACAATTTATGAATCACAGATAAATATTTTATTCCTATCTCCCACAGATTGTTCTACACAAAAAATATTATTTTTGTCTCGGGTTTTTATTAGTGCCAAGTAATATGTAAAGCAGTCAAGGTAATAAACCAGGTATCCTAACATAGACATTCAACAAAATAAAATCGAACTATTTCGTAATAAAACACAAAATACTATCTCGTAAAAGAATCTAAAAGAAAACAATTTATTTTATCCATAGAGGCATTTACTTCGAACATTCATGTTTTCACGGGAAGTGGGCGTAGTTGCCTAATTAGGGTTTAAAATAATAGATAATTAAAAAGTTACCCAGTATATTTCTTATCTATAAAATATACAACAGGTGTGTGGTAACAAAGGGAAGCAACGAAGATACTACCTATATTAAATTAATTTAAGCTATGTACTCACAGATGCGTGTACGCAAGTAAAAAAACGGCCACTGTTTAAAATGTAGCCGACAATTCTTTCAATAGCTTAGTTAGTAAGTCTTTAATGAAACTAGAATTTTAAAAGCCAGTTGAATATTGCAAGGGTGGAATAATTTTCAGCTGCTTTCCGCAAATTAATTGAATAAATTAACTACGTTCATTACAAATGTGAAATCGATTTTCCTTAGAGGTGGCAGAAACATTGGGATTGCCCATAAATGTTTTAGAAATCAATAAATTGCAAATAATCTAGGAAACTGTTTACCTACTAAGCAATAATTTAATATTGAACTTTACTTACGACGTGGAAATCAGATGTTTAATGGAATTTTAAGTGAACATCAAACTAAACAGGTAATAGAAGGTGTAGCAAAATCCATTAAAATTTGACCTCTAGAAAGTGATGGCCCTTTGCAGTGTTCACCTTACGGTATCAGTTTTCTATAACCAGCTTAGCCTCAGGCTATGGCCTGGCCATATGAAGGAGGGCTGGGCCGTATTGTTTATTATCCATTTCCTTTACTCCTGACGGGATAATAACGTTCGACTCTCGGTTACTGGTCTTGATGTTTGTAAGTGCTGCAGTAGTGAAAATTGCATTCAATTTTGTTTTAAAGCTTTTGTGTAACGTTTTGTAATACAAAGAATCGTAAGAAATTATGATTTTGATTGGAATCTTGTTTTTGAAAAATAACGTCTTCGAAATTTTATGTGAATTTCTAATCTTGTTAAGATTTCTACTGGACTACATAAAATGAGATGTTTATCAAACTTTGTATACCACGTTAGGAAATAAATTATCCTATCGGCGCAATCTATAATATTATCTAATGAATCTATTGATTCTAATATATTGATAAACTCATTATGTATTCAGTATGATTCAACGAAGTAATCAAACGCTAAGTTTATTACTCATGGCTCTTTAAATAAAGCAGAAATGACTTGAATTATTCTTAATAATCAATTAGTTTATTATTATTTAATATTTGTAAATATATCGGATTATTATCATATAAATTAAATGCTGTAAATATATTATATTTCTAACGAGCTTTCCGTTTGCCGTCATGTGAACTTTGCTACTTGTTCATGTGTGGAATATTGGATTAACAAGTCAAATTACAAGGTTACAAGTAATTTATTACACATAGGTACTGATTCATACTGGTGCGTCTTCAACTTAGGTATCTTTATTTTTTCTTTGGTGCCTATATAAGTTTTTCTCAACTTCTAATGTAAGCATAAACCTGTTTCAAAATTCTAGCTATTCACCCAGCCTATCGTCACTTCTGAATTACAATTGGTAACCATTTATCATAGTCTCAACAAAATTATCCACAAATCCGGCGGTGGGACTAGCTTTTTGAGCTTCTTCAAATAAGTTTTTGCTTACGGTGGTCACATATGGTTCTTTTATGCCGTCATTATAATCTTCAATACTTTCAAAGTTAAATACAAGTAGATCGTGTCTGGTCCTAAAAATATGGCTACAAAAGCAGATATGGAAGATTGTAATATAGAGCTCAAGTTGTGACAGTTCCCTAGCCCATCGCCCACGTTCACAAACAGTCTCGTTCCTCTCAATTGACTCTTACAATTTGCGGGGGAAGATAACCAATGTACTCCTTGTTCTTGTTCCTAGATCATACCTACATATCGGAGAATTTGTGAAAAACCTTTTTAAGTCGAACAATACGTATATCAAAATTGCACATAAATCTTATATCGAATTAAAATCAAATTCCAAATACAATTATGTTAATAACACTCCACGTATCTTAACAAAATGAACAGTACATATACATAAATGTGACATTTTAGTTTATAATATTCGAATTAGAACCAAGCATAAACGTTAGCCTGAAGATACGACCAAAACATCTAACGTAGATACCGGTTTAGCGACCGCCGAGCCCAAAGAAATCATCGGGGACACTTTATAAATTCTGAATAAGCCGATTATGCAAAGCGCTATGCGAACATTGATAAAACAAGAAACAAATAATAAAGGCTTGCGATCGAACCCCGAAGCGATTTGGGTAACTTCCTGTTTGGGGAAATACTGGAAATGAGGTTTGCACGTGAAGAACGTGGTACCGAAATGGGTACATTAGTCAACGTCTGAATATAGATCTTTTGATCAAAACGCTCTGAATAACTTGGTTCTGTTTGTATCTATGATGAAGTAACACTCTTCTAAAAACAAAGTTTCTGCTAACACAATTTTCATTTTAATGTTACCCAAGAATGTTTTATTGTTTTTTTGTTTGTTTCATTTCATCTCAAAAAATCAACAAAGACAAGTGACATCCCAAAGGCACTTGTACAAAAGGGCATTTAAAAAGAGAAATTTCATTTACTCATGGGGTGCCCAGTTTTTACGGTGTTGCTCAGAATCCTTTGCCCTGGCGACATTTCAATAGAGACTAAAAAATAAACAATAGAAATAAAAACTTGCAAGGCTAAAGAGGAAGGCCGGACGACGCTAAATGAAAGAACTTTGTAAAAAATTTGACACATTTTTAGAAACATCAGGCACGAAATGGTCGGTCGCGAGGACCGATCATAAATTTTCTGTAGCGTCAGAATGAAAAAGGGGACATCATTGTTGAAAATTTTCGAACGCATTCTGTGATTTCGTATGTAATCGAGTCGCTTTGCATGACAATAATAAACGCGTTGCTTGTTTGTGTTCGCATTTTCACGTCATTTATTTAGTCTACATGATAACGTATTCCATTAATAAATTTCAACTAGTTTTACATTTTCGTTTAATCAATTAAACATTTCATTGCGAATTCTTCAATTACTAGGCCAACTTTCTATTGTCTAGTGCAATAAAAAAACGCCACTAAATATTTTGGCTCCCATGTACAACAAAATCCCTCAATCAATGTGATCTATTCAATTTCACCCTAAATATTTGGTGCGATACATTTTTGTTGGATCCCGAGATTTCCCCGCGATTCCTTTTGGCAATCAGATGTTGGATATTGCAAGCGGCTCGGCGTCCCCTGATATATTTCCTGTGCGGATAAGAGGAGTGAGCTTCTTTCTACAGAAGCACGATAAGAATTTCATTTCCTCGAGGCTGTGAGAGCTTCGCTATCTAAGGAAGTCGCTGACAAAAATACCCAAGTGATAAAAGCAGAATTCAGTACAGGTGTTGGCAATATCGTGTGCGCCTTTTATTTTGTTGTTGAGGGTACAGCGGAGCACATACATAAGTGTTCATACATAGAGTACTCTCGTACAAGCTTTCAGCGAAAGCGTGAAGCGTGACTGCACCACACAAACAGAATTTACTAAAAATGATAATGAAAAATGTTCGATAAAAACAAAAGAGCACGATTTCGGGGAATAACAAAACGATTCGGATGGAGGTTTGATTTTATGAATTCCCAAAGCTAGGTCTGAACTTTTGTTTCGGTCCTTTGATAAAAAAAGTAATTCGACCCTCCGATATGGGTGAGCTATTTTGAACTTTGGTATGTTGAGATAAGGGTGGTTATCGATAGATGGGGTTATATCAATATGGTTTGATTTCGCTTTTAGGTCTGAGGATCGGGATGACATCTTTTATCGCGATGCATTCCGCTCGAGGTCTTTAAAGAGTTTGTGTTAAGCCGCTATGTTTGTATTTCTTACAAGTTTAATATTTTTGTTGCCATTAGCATTACTTAAACTTAGTGAAGTAGTTATAAAGAAGCCCTACCTACCTGCCTGATACCTTTTGAACTAATAAATATTTTGAAGCACTTTTTGTATCCAATTGGAACAGTTTGAAAAACATCGTTTAAAAATATGCGAACTTGAAATATGTTTTAAACATAAACGTGTAAAGTAGAAGCTAATCTAAAAGCACAAACAAAAATCAAAAGTTAAGTTTGCAAACTGTAATAAAGTCAAATGAAAATAATAAGAATAGTTTAAAACTTGATTGATACTTACAATCAACATAAATCCTTATAAAATCTCGATCGGATCACTTAATTGGATTGACGATGACACTAGCACACCAATAAACAATCTTCAATAACACTATTAAAAACACCAAGACGAATTAAATTCATCAAAGTTTCTTGTTGGACCACAATAAATAAATACAAAAACAACAATTACTAATTGCTATTATCTTGAACTTGAACCGATTAAGTTGGTATAAAATTATTAGGCACGTATCCGAACGCGTTCACTACAACGATACGTATGGCCTATACAAATCCTTATTTACAACTGACACTGTTGTCCATACTATAACAGAGTCGTGTTCTGTGCTCACATAGAACGGAGAAGGCATCTGCCCGACTTCATACGAAACCTATGCTACGATAAAACACCGCATCAACCGATCCAGAATATTTTTACACGACTTCACGACCCCAAGATACAAGCTCGACTGTAAAAAAAAAGTCACGAGGTAGGGGAAAAATTTCGTAAGCCATTATCCGACTCTATACAAAAGTTTTGACACGAACACTTTGCGCTTGGGCACAGTCTATTTTAGTGAGGTGCGAGACGGGTATATTTTGAAGGCGACTAATCGCGGCGCGTGCGACTGAGATAGATAGATGAATGTGTGTCGCATTTGAATAAAGTTTAGGGGGACCAAAGAATCGTGAGCCGCGGGACGCCGAGTAGGTGGTGATAAAGCATTCGTAGCGAGCTCGTTCCCAAATCGAATGCGATGAGTAATAATATTTAAAAAGCAAGATTTGTTACCTGTCGACCGCCGGGAGATAATGCCCGATGTTTTTTGGGAGAAAAATACAATTAACTAGCCAGAGAATATAAATCATTTTGTTGTACTGATCCATGCGCAGGCTCAGGTTGTACAATTATGCCTTTACAGAAAAAAATAAATGGTGACGCTAATAGAAAACAATATGGCGGAGTTTTTTAGTCGGGCGGGTGAATAGAACAGATAATTAGAGCATTAACCGCAGACAGGTCTGAAAAGACAACGCAATTTGGCGCGGGAAAAAAACTTTTGAGTAGGTTCTGATGTGAGCCCTGGAACCGTAAAATTTGGATTAACCACATCCGCAAATTTATTTTTGTGCCTTCTGCCTTTTTAAATTTGATATGATCTGACCCGATAATCGATAGGAGGAACCATATCGCTACGTTTAAAAAATGAAGTACAAAAAATCGTGGCCGTATCCGATCAATTCATTGTTTTAAACAACAATTTAATGAATCTCTCACCAAAATTACTGGCATCGAGCGTAAATTTAAAAGCTTTTAAGTTTCGCTGCAATAAAAGGTGAACACTCAATCATGGTAAATTTTAAAATTGCGACCTGCCTCAAGCATCAATTACGACGTGGGACTCGGGCACCTCGAATATCGCGAGTGCACCAATCGCTCGCGTTCGAAAATTGCTCGACAAGACCTCTTGGAAATTGTCGGGCAAGCGCTTTCAGAATTGCGGAGCCGACCGACAAATCGGGACCCGAACAACGCAAATTATGGACGCGACTGTGAATCGAGCCGAGTCGAAAATTGCGCTGCAAGTCTGCGATCGGGAGGTCGTGCGCGCCCTAATGAAGACGTTAAGCTAAATCGTGGCCGCTCTTATAGAATGTTATTGTGTTTATATTGATTTTTATGACAACATCATTTTATAAAGGTGGCGCTTAGCTTGGCAGGTTCGTCATGCCAGAATAAATTTTATTTAACCGCCAATATTATTCAAACCTTGTCGTCAAAGTTAAGGCCAGAAAATCAAACCTAACCACGGACTACATAAAATATGGAGTGAAATAAATTTCAACACATACAAAAAGCAGTGTCACAATAATCAACACAGGCAATTTAATTTAAGCGACATAAACACGAGGCTATCTGGCACTGGCATCGATATTAAGGGTGTGCTAAATGACAAACTGCGGCCGAGAGAGAAATGCTTTAAAACGGTGTAATTTTTACTGTTTATCTCTGGATCTGGAAGGAGATTTCACATTAAAAATACCTCCGATGAGTGTTTAACATACTCAGAGTGGATGCGAGCGAATTAAGCTCATCTACATACTAAAGTAAAAGACGCATAAGTCGGCGATTCGCTTCGCGGTTGCGCGTAGCGCATTGATTAAAGGCTTTCGCTATACACGCTCTGAATGTTTGCTTGATCTTTTTTAAATTAATGCTTGCACCGTTTTGTATATTAATTTTGATACCTTGTATTATAATTTGGTGAAATGTTCCAAAATGAAATATTAACTCGCGAAATTAAATCTAACAACATGTTTGTACGCTACCGGATACAACTGAAACATGTAATTTGTGGTCATCCAAACAAAACTACTGTTTCTGATTACTATTTGTTCCGCATTTATTTTGGTAATGAAAAATTAAAGATATCATCTTAATACGAATTACTTTCATGCTGACTTCATTAAAAAAGTAATTTAATAAACTTGATTGAACCAAGATTTAACGTTGGTAACATATTATTAAGTCATAAAAACAGAACTTTGATTTACACCCGAGAATTATTAATTAATGCCTGTGTGCGATTGCGACATCTTTATCGTACCCATGAGAACAGCAACATTTCCATTCAATATTATGAGTGGCACCGAAATCGAGTCTGTACTTAATTCAGTAAAAGGAAGTCCATTATCCAGATCCTCGCAATTGAGATACGAAAAAATGTAACCACTTTTACAAGGCGTAGCGTTGGCAAATAAAAATCAAACAGCACACAATATCTCTCAGAAGGTTGTATACTAAAGTATGCATATGGTTTATAAGGCACAGCGGTATAATCGATTGAACACACCTCTTGATGAAGATATTACGGCGGGCCCGGTTTAGCTTTATTTCTGGACCGGTATGCATAACCTACACGTTTAGATGCCTACCTGTAGGTACAGCAGTCAGCGAGGCACCGCCGGTATTGTTAGGTCACGGGTAAGTAAGGCTTATATTTAAACTCAATCGGCCGGTATTAGTATGTTTATTTAGTCGTTCCTTTGAGGTTTATAATTAGTTATATGCAATGACCAATCTGTAAGATAGGGAACTTAATTTAAGTACAGTACGGAATATCTGTAATGTTTCGGTAATGGACTAATGGCGTAGCACTTGGCAATTTCGTAATTAGCCTTGCTTTAATGAATTTAACACATGTATACACTTTATATTTACTTAATAAATAGCAATTAAGTTTACCATAACAAAATCCTTCATGAAAGCTTTTCTTGCGAGCTTTTCCACTGTGTCAAAAAACCAGCACAAAAAAGTAAACGCGACTTTTCCCAAAGAAAATATATAGCGAGCGATACTTCATAATAACTACAATATTTCTCGGGACTCCCATTAATCCCACCACCTAATATTTCAGAAGCCAATAAGCCACCCAACCCTCGAACGCCGCTGTAATCTAAACGACCTTTTTTAAAACTAATAAAAGAGCTCGTTCAAAATAGCCACCGAAAATTTTCGAGAGCTCCGAATACTGGTGTTATCGTCGGTAAACAAGAGCCATGCACGAACTGCCTAATGATAGACATCAATCAAGTTCGTCAGTGTAAATACTTTAGAAGCCGAATGCGTTTATTTTAAGGTGTTCCGTTCGCGTTATGTTATGATTTATCAATGTCTTGTAGGTACAATAAACTGTTGTGAAGACCAGTTCAGCGTATTTTTAGAAGAGATTTATTGAATAATTTCTCGTGTTAAGTTCCTAAAAGCTGTCAGTACGCTGCTTAGGCATTAAATACATCTTTCAGGAGTTTTTCTATATGTTTGATTAAGGCAGATATTTTTTTCTGTTGATCTTGGGCGTATTGTTCCAACAAGTTTCCCTAAACATATATTTGAACGAACCGGTTTAACATGCTACTGTATGTATATACTTTATATTTACGTTGTCTCTCCATCCACATTTCCGTTCGATTAAAAACACAATCATTCAGTACTTTCATTGAGATATAACTTTTATAATAACACGGAGAACTGGCCTGCGGTGTTGCAATGGCTTTATAATTCTGCACTGATTACAAAGGGGAGCCGGCGGCCGCAATTTCGTCTTGTACCGATCGTGCTGTACATAAATTATCAGTTATTGATGAAGACATTAAGCTTACGTACCCCGTACAACAATTATTGAATATCGGATTTTTGGTTGCAGGCGCAGGGTTGAGTAGGAATTCGTAACGCTGTAATGAGATGCTGATAAAGGATATTTAAATTAATATTTTCATCAGACTTGAGCAAAACGAATTGCAAAATCTTAAACTTTATTTTGGAATATGTTTTAAAAATAAAAATTATTCTTCAAATCTTTGAAAGGAATTTAGGCAAGCAGATTTGAGATCTGAAACTGTGGTTTTGCTATAAAAACTTGTGGAACGCAATATAAGATTATATCAAGATTAGGTGCCTACGATTTCCGGATGTTGGTAAAATATTTACAGCTAAAATATCACGTCAAGAAATCTAACATTTAGAACAGGTAAGTATTACCCAAGTTTTTATATGTTTAACTTATAAAATCACAACGAACAACAACTTTGAAAACGTCACTTTTACCTACTCCTAATATTATGCTATAGTTAAGTAACATTTATCTATATAAACGGTAGCGAAATCAGTAATACTTTTTTCAGCCTTTACACCTTATAGATTCAGGAAAAACAATAAGTTACATTTAGAATTGCAAAGACATTGTGTAAGAAACCGAATAGCAATATATTCCGTATCGTCGTCAACTCTATCAGTACTCGAGAAAGAACTGTTCACTCTGACGAGGTACATACAGCCCTCATAAGCAAAAATAAGATTTCTCAAAAAATTCAAAATTTGTTTGCAGCTAGACACAATTATGAAGAGCTTACAACTATTATTATTGGAATATATTTTACAAAAATGGTTTCATTTTTGTACTGAATAAGAGAAAATGCATATTGACATATTATTATATTCTTTTTCTCCTTTTTCTCGAAACATTGATTTGTTGAGTTACCGCTTTTTGGCTTACGGGGGCAGCGTACGTGCCCCTAATGCACTATAAGGACAATCGGCATTTTCATTTCCGATTTATTCCGAGTCGAACCGATGTTTTGCTGTCGCCTTTATTAATAAACGATTGTTTTCGCGTCAGCTTTTGCACTTCGCTGAATCAGTAATGAGAACAGGATTTTAAAACCTCAATTTCTTACAACTTCATGATGACGACAACCAGTTCCACCTAATTTCGATGTTAATTACACGGAGAACGAGCAAATAAGATTAATTATACACCGTTTTGGCGCGATTATAATTAGTGAGACACTTCATGAAATTGGCTGAACCCTTCACGTGTCGTCCTACATTACTTTTTGTCAGTACTGTACGCAATTAGGTCCTTATTCTGTGATGTTTTATTCTTTAAAATATTATCGATACGATTGTAGTGGAATGATTTATAGAACTCGCGCCTCGGCTTTAAATAATACATCGCCGTAAGCTTTCAACATCTTAGAATGAAAGTCACGACTGTAATTTTAAAATGTCGATATGGATGTTTGATGATTTTATTATTTGTTCACTATATTTCACGATCCCTCGTAACCGCAGTTGAATATTCTCAAGGTTGTTCGTTCTGGGTCTGCATTCTGAATACAGTATTATTTATTTTCGAATTTATGTCTTTTAAATTGTCTGTTTGTTGTGATGTAAATAGTAAATTAAAAAGCAATTGAAATGTATAAAGTTACCTGAATAAAGAAATTGCAAATCTAAAGATGATTATTTTATTTTTTGACAGTTTACAAAGCACCTACCTATTTACTAAAGCTACGCAGAATATGGGAGCTTTTAAAATGTAAATTATACTTGCGTTATACATAATACAATATATAAACTTCATATAAAGAAGATATTCCGCCACCTACCTAGATATTTGTTTGATGTATGGATTAATTACTTATAAACTAATTGATTGTCTAATAAAATAATACAATAAATCTAGAAAATCATTCATCGAAAAGCTATAAATAAACAATCTAAGGAGTAAACAATAATTGCATAAAGCCGTCAATAATATGGACAATCGTAAAACTTCATTGATTTTCAATGAGCTACCACAAAGTATAAGGTATTAAGTTCGCTATTCAAACTTCAGATCAAGCAGACTTGCGACTAAGTTCAAATTTCACTACTTTTTGATTGCGATTAGTCGTCAGTTAATTGTGTCATTTGAGACAAAGGAATTAAAGACCTAATCCATTAGGAGACACTTTCATAGTGTAATCTTTTACTGTTATTGTCAGCCTGTATCATTCCTTTGTTGGGCAAAGGCCTCTCCCTATGATTCCCAAATCCTTCGAGCCAGGGCTAAGGTGGACCACTGGTTGTTGGTTCTGTCCAGCTCGTCCCGCCAGTTCCTGCGAGGTCTACCGCGTCGCCTTCTGGCTGTATCAGGGCTCCACATCGAGGTCGTTTTGGCCCACAGCTCGTTTGGGCATACGGCAGACATGGCCAGCCCAGTCCCACTTCAGCTTAGCGCCTTTTTGAGCAATGTCAGTAATTTGTGTTTTAAAGCGTAGTGTGGTGTTGCGTATATATTATGGTCGGTAAGTTTGACGCCTAGGATACTGCGCTTCATTGCGCGTTGGCAGACCTTGAGTTTGGACTTTGAAATGTTCGTCAAAGTCCAAGTCTGAGATCCATATTTCAAAATGGAGGGAATGCACATGGTCATGATTTTTCGCTTGAGTGACAATGAAAGATTTCCTTTCATAAGCTCTTTCATGGACCAGCAGCTCTTCCAGGCATTTTCGGTTCCTCAGTGTAATCTAATAGGTCTAAATAATATAAGAATTTATTAAGATCTATGTTGATAGCAATTAATTAAGCTTTTTAAACAAATCCATAAACTATACAGTATACGTATTTCTTGATTTTTAACCGACTTCTAAAAAAGGAGGAGGTTCTCAATTCGGTTGTATGTTTTTTTTTTTTTTTTTTTTTTGTGTTTGTTACCTCATATCTCCGTCATTTATGAACCGATTTGAAAAATTCTTCTTTTATCTGAATGGATCTACTTCCCGATTGGTCCCATAGAAATTTCATCAAAATCGGTTCAGCAGTTTGGTTTTGAAATCAAAATAGCTGGAAATTTTTGTGTTTGTTACCTCATATCTTCGTCATTTATGAACCGATTTGAAAAATTCTTCTTTTATCTGAATGGATCTACTTCCCGATTGGTCCCATAGAAATTTCATCAAAATCGGTTCTGCAGTTTGGTTTTGAAATCAAAATAGCTGGAAACAATATGTCATCCAAGTAAAAGAAATTGCGAAATTGATACTTGACAAGGATTTGTGTGTGATGCGATAACTAAAAAGGGTAAAATAAAAACTTTTTTGCAAAAAAAAACCGACTTCCAAAAAAAACACTAAAAAAGTGGGAAATAACTTTACTTTCGGAAGTCGGTGGCAAAAACGTCAATGAAACAAACAATAGTCACCGACTTCCGAAAGTAAAGTTATTTCCCACTTTTTTAGTGTTTTTTTTGGAAGTCGGTTTTTTTTTTGCAAAAAAGTTTTTATTTATAACTATATAGAAACCTGATATATTTTTAACATATGGTTTATTGATTAAAAATCACACAAAAGCAAAGATTTAAACTAAGTTATTCTTAGCATACTAATTATGTAGAGAACACCTGCACGGATGCGGCTGTGCACCTCAATATTTTATTAAATAGCTGTCATTTTACATTCACCAGCGTGTATGTTTGTGTCGATAAAATATTTAATAGTCCTCTATCTAATTTAGTGTTTCTCATTATTGAGCTCTAGCTGTCTTACAAATCTCCGTCAATCTTTATATTATTAATTCATTTACTTTCCCCATCGTCATCATCATTACAGTCGAAGTACGTCCACTGTTGCAGATATTCCAAGCGTAGCCACGTCGAGCGACCAGAGGGCCTTGTCAAAGTGACATTCAATACCTAAGCGATTACAATGAGGGTAGCGAAAAATCTTCTTGGATTGAAATAAGAAACGCTGTCTCGTTGTAGAAATATAACTCTTTGGAAACAATCGCCGCTTGTCGAAGCCCCCAGTTCCATTCCCCATCTAAACAAAATGTCACCCAATTTAGTCGCGTCGCAAAATCGCCAGTCTGCACGCACAGTAAGATTGTTTACGAGCATCATTGTTTGCTCTGCTCTCCGTACTATTGTGGCTGAGTCCGCTATTATTTTATTGACTTCCTACCAACTGGTCGGTTTATTGTGCAGGTTAGTATACATTGAATTGTTTGTTATTAAGCACCGAATCGGTTTGTTAATCGTCGCGGTTATTGGACGGCATTACGTTGTTGTATCGAGGGATCATGTTGTTGTGTGTAAAGTTTTAATTTAGCATCGGTTTTGATTGTTTGGTCCTGTTCTGATTGATGTTCAAGAGTTCTTTCTTTAATGTTATTTTCGTTGTTTTCTTCAGCTTTATGTATAGCACCTACTTAATATAGCGGATGAGATAGCTGTGCCTATTTAATGTTCTAACCTTTTCTTGTGTTACACAGATTTTTATCAAAGCTCACAAAACCTGTTAACAATTCCATTATTTATCTGATCTACCGCATCTGCTATAGATCGGTAGGTTTAGTAAGTACCGAACCCATCTGGGTTATTTATGCCTCTAACACCTTATGCAAAACTTCGCCTTCCTCAGAAAATCTAAGCAAATTGCTTTTAATACCAGCTACCTGCTTGCACTATGATTTACTCAGCTTCCCTTTAATTTGTCAACAACATGATGCCATATTTTTCAATAAACCAAGCGTATATTCTAAGCCTGATTTATAGTCACAACTAACTTAGATTCTAGTTTACCTGCTAGTGCTGGGTCTCTACGATGTAATGAAAGATGTCTCACAGTGTAAGTTATTAATAGACTGTCACAGCAATTAATCGAATGCAATTTACTTGAAAATGAATAGCTCGTCGTGCAATATTAATTACCAGTTTCGTGCAAATCTTTGTAAGTCTACTGTATTAACACTTTTCGTGCAAAAGTAGGAAGTTTAGAAGTGGAAAATAATGGTAAAACCTTGTTTTTCCTTGAGCCTACTGTTCATAATTTAAATGTTTTATTACTGGACTTTATTCATTTAAACAGGTTTGGTACAAAAATATTGTTATTGCGTGGAGTCGTGGAGATAATTATGTCGAAGAAAATCGTCGTCGTATATGGGTACTTGCAACTTTATATTTTTGTTCACATAGACTGAATTTGTATTCTATCTTTGACAGTCATTATCTAACATCAAAACCCTAGTAAAAATATTTTTGATACTGGTTGGCGGTTTTAAAAGCTAAAATTGGCTAGTAGCAAGCTAGTTTCGGAAGCATACGAAGCCGTACAAATCATCTTTATTCATTGGATTTATAAAAAAAACATGCATTTATGAAAAAATATAGGTGACAGGTCAGATAAATAACATAAAACTGTTTGTCTCCGATTCAATATAAGGCATAGACTACACATAGCTTTTTACCACAAACTACTTTGAATTCTATCGTCATTATTCGGACAATGACCACGGAAGATGTTTTTTTTTTTTCTTTAAACGGTATACCTTATATCGCGAATCGGCATTTTCAACGACATCTCAAAAACCGGTTACGTATCTAAACTTCTCGATTTGAAATGAATGAAGAATGTTTTGGTAACGATTGGGAATTTTCTATTCGATTTATAAATTTTATCGATACGAATGGCGAACGTAAATCAATCGATGTTATCAGTTTAAAAATAATAGAAAAGTAAATAGAAAAGGGTTTCCAATCAAGTCGTTTCCGGTGTTGTTAATTCGTTTTAATTTAAATCTATAATATGTAGTTTCAATGTATGTAATAGATAACTAAATATGTAAGTATGTCATGACAGTTGTTATTTTAAGTTCAAAGATTGTTTGGCTTGAAGGTTCAGACTTTATTTTCAAGAGGTATTCTTAATTACTTTATTTAACATTATTAATTTATTTTTCATTTCGGCACAGTATTATATCCTGTTTATTTATTTTTTGTAACAACACAAAATAATATTTAGTTGTGTATTTTTTTTTTAATTTCACGTTTTTCCTTGAAATTATTTAATTTCGTGGCACTATTTATCTGATTCTGATAAAACTACACGCACACTGACGAAAGATCTTTGAAAAAGCGCAAATGAGAATCATCATTTTTCGAAATTCGACTTTTGGTTAAAAGTTTCTTCTATTTTGGCAATCTGTGAAACATTTACTATGATGGTATGGTATTACTGATACTGGGGTACCAACTTACTTAACTACTTCAATTTCAATACCAATAGGTAATATACCATGTTTACAAGGTGTAGTTTTGCATCCTCGTCAAATTCAAGGAGGTAACTATGCTAACGATTCTCGACCCGAATCAATAATAAAATGGGTAGGTAATTTTTATATTTTTTCTTAATATCGGAAATCGGTGAGTGTACACGACCCGTATTAAAACGCGGCCCGTCTAATACTAGCCCTATAATCACGCTTTCACACACAAACAAACGCAGACGTTTATTCGATAAACGGGTGATTCTCCTCTTTTGAGAAGGGCTTCATTCTGAAATAGTGTCAAATTAAAACAACTGAAAAAAGCAACGTTTATTATTATTGACCAGGTACCGTAATTTATATTGATTATTTACGTCTTCTATGACAACAAAACTACACCTTATATATGAACCGATATTCAATAGCCATTTAACAACTTAGGCACTTATTTAGCATGACCCACTGTGATAGCCATAAAAATCAAATCAAATACCATGACTGTAAATGACACGCATAATGTTAATGACATACAAGATTTTAATCTAAACAAGATTCACTCCCACGATTTCCAATTTCTGTGGATGTGATATCAGTCTTACTTCCTGAGCTTTTAGCGATATCTTTATCTACTTATTATGTTACTGTTTTAATTAAAAACTTACCATTTGCATTTTAGTGCTAAATTCATAATAATCAAAATGAAATTAAGTTTTTATTGAAGAAATTGAAAGATAACATTATTTTTAAATTGAAATATTGAACGAAGTGAAATGACCGGTTTTTATATTTTTTAGAGATTGCCAGTAGTCACTATCTTGTCTATAATTATTCTTTCACTTTGTCGATGTTTTGTAGTACCTACTTACGTCGTACTATTGTAGGTACCATTTAATTAAACGGAAGCTGTGGAGCATTTCAGTAGTTTAACAAAGTTTAAGAAAAAACTTTGTACTACAGTTTAACTCAATTCGAATACATGACATAATTTTCGTGTTTTGAAATAATCATTTAAAAGACGTCCACAAGTTTAATAACTTTGCGGAATTTGAAATCGAATGTCCATAAATGCCCAGCGGGCCGTTATAATATTTACTTAACTTTGTATAGTTTAACTACATGTTTCCTCTGCATGTGGCTTTAACAGGCATAATGGTACAAGTTGCTAGGTGCCCTGCAATAATCCATAATGGATAAAAACGTGACCAGAACGCATGTAGCTGAACAGCCGAGAGAACTTTACGTACCGAGTTAAGTCCGCTTAAGTGCCGCCAACTAGGGCTTTCCAACGAAATTGCGTAAAATACATGAAGGTTTATCCTGTTCGTAATTAAATATAACCTAGAAGCTTGTAAAAGCTTGACAAAGGGACATTGGGCCCTCTGATTTCCAAACATCGTAAGTAAGTACAGTAGGTTATGGCAATTAGCTACCCCACCTTTGCATAAATGGTTGAGATTTTTTAGAATACGAATCGATAGAACGATATTTACTTTGCTCAAATTAATAAAATATAAATGAATTATAAAATAACATCGATTCGTATTCTAAAAAATCTCAACTATGTATGCAAAAGTGGGGGCATCTAATTGCTATAGCTCACTGTACGATATTCATTTATTTTTCTGACCCAATTGTCTATAAGGATCCGGATTCCGTCAGACTACTTTACAACACTCAGCATCGTGTTTCCACAATAAATTTGCCACAAATCGACTGTTAATCTTAGTTTACCGTATCAGCAAGACAAACGAGACCTTCCTTTATTTATATACCCATCGATCAAAGCCAAAATAAAGACAGCAACCATCGGTACTCCAACAAAACGCATGGTCCTGATCGTATGCGAAAATTCCCCACATTGAGTATTCTCTGTATGCGTGCGATGTCAAGTGAAGGTGTGCTAGTGAATAACAAACGAGCAGTTGGCAGTGAGCCTGTGGTGAGCCTGTGATGAGATGGGCCCTACCACGGACGCAAGCGAGATTAGCCAAGTTGCTAAGTGAGATTGTGGAAACTGTTAAACTAAAGTTGGTAGCGTCAACAGAGCATGGAGGATTGTTTTGAGAGTGTTTATTTTATTTGAATTTAACTTGTTTAATATTAGATTTGGTTGTTGTAGTGTTATTCTTGGCTGCTTTAATATGTTTTGAATAGAACTGTTCGGAAGTTCACTACCTTTAAAGTCACATTTTTTTCACTGTCTATTAATAACTTTGCCCTGCAATGGGACACATCACGCTCATAATAATAAATTAGTAACGAAGCAGTCTTATCAAAATCTAATCGTAAAAGTACACCATCTTATAAGCACGGTTCCATCTCAAATTTCCCTAATGTCGAAAGCCAAGTTCAATAAATAAACAAATCGAGATATAAATTAAGAGCACCAAGAACCAGTAGTACCGGTGCCATGTAGTCGCAATCTTAGAAACAAGAGTATCGGAGACAGTGATGTTGGCAATGAACGGACGCTGGACACTTGGAGAGCCGTGTCCGGTACCGACCCTGGGAACAAGCGCGATGATATTAAATTTATTTATTGTTACATGTCACCTGTACCAACATCTGATGGATGGACAGAGTTTGCTCGAAAACATGAAATAATTTTTGGCTTCGTAGTTGTGGAAAGGTGGGATTCCAAGGATTACGTACATGATTTTAGTGAACAAAATTGAAGTACTAATATTTTTGTAGTAAAAAGTAAAAAGATAAAAAACCAAAAGCTAAGAAAAAAAAGAACAGAGGTTACGTTGAGATAATTTTGATAAAACAGACCCAGTACCTATTAGAGAAAAGTAAAGTTTCACTGAACTGTCAGAACGTCATTATAAAAAGAACATTACCGGCATTCTTACATAGATGAGTTAGTGGGTGTGCAGGTCATTGAGATAACAATAAATCGCTCAAAACGATAACCTTAAGCCACATTTTATTTAAGCCACACTTTCCAATCTATCGTCACGATATCGTGACGGCGTCGAAATCTTCAGATCAATTGTTACGTGTATGTCTACAACGCCAATAATATTGCAGCCAATTTGTATGCAATAGATCGTTTGAAGATTTTTTTCGTTACAAAATATTTGGCAGCCTCTAGGACTTTGCAATTGGCAATATATCGCTGTGGAACACCATCTAACACTGTTCCAGTTTCCTTAATGCTGCCAACTAAAAGAAATACATCCAAACGTCTGAAGATGTACTCGTAATATTCTAATTCGGCCGTTTTCCCAGGTTACGAAATGGTTTCTAAAATAGAATTGCATGATCCGATATCGCCACTCTCCTGTTTAAAATTCCTTGGACTCTGAGTAAAAAACCCAAATTATATAATGCGTTTACGGTGAGTTGGTCTAATATCTGATTATACAATCTGCCTGCGACTCGTCTAATTGATGAGACCGTGGTGTATACAGAATGCGATTATTGTGATTCATCGTGTCACCGATGCCTACATGATGAAATTTACTAATCTCTGCCTTATATAAAATGCAGCGCCTGTTTGTCTGCGTGTTTGCACAATCATTTCTTTAATCGATGTCGTGAAGGGAACAGGATTTATGATTTCTTTATTGTCGTTTGAACAATAACTTTATGAAGAAAGCTGTGATGGGTTGGAATGGAATTATTTATTGTGAATACTTATAACTTTGAAGAATAAGTTAAGAGCACGTGGTTGGTTTCAAGGATGCCGTAAACAAAAACTTCATATTTAATTGGGTACTCGCTCCACATGAATTGTTTCAGTATTGTAATCTAGTCATCATGCTGATGGCAATATAAAAACCTGATTGATTAACCTCTCTTAGTTAACAAACATACTACAATTACAGACTCCCCAGGATACGAGCAGCAAGCAATATTTCCACATTAAGGCCTTAAACACACCCCAAACACAGACATCAACTCCGACCGCACAAATGACTTAATTCAACGCTTCAATGTGTCCTCAAACCAATAATAAAGCATAAAACTGCCCGTTATTTTTCATCCGAGACAGGTAATTTTAATGCATATTTAATGGGCAATTCTTGGCTTCAAATTCAGTAAGATAAGGTACGGCTATAATGCATGCAGTTTGCCCCCTTGTGTTATTTATTGTGTGATTTTTGGCAACAAAGCTTTAGCCTGGTACTTGGCTCAGCTAGATGTGCTTGCAATCTTCATAATGCATGCACTTTTGTATGATACCGCTGGAGGCGGTTTGACGTGGCCAGTGACGTAAGCACTAGAGTGCTTCACCCGGTGCATTTGGAACTGTTATCTCAAGTTATATAGCGGTTCGAGAGTAGGCAGGTACATAATTGTATTTGATCTTAGGAACGTATCGAGTGTTTGACTAGGTTTCGATCCTGTTTTCCACGATTAGGAAGTAGAACGTCTTATCTATGGAAAATGTATTAGTCTTTTGATAAGTTTGCAATCAAACTAATGCTTGTGGAATTCGCTGAATGGGTGGTCTATGATGTTCTATGCCCTACATATACGTACTACGAATTGTATATGCAACAAGCCGTGTATCCGATGGCAAAAATTATGAACTTCCATGTGCTGTTGAACCTCCTTAGACTTTTCAAAAATCTATTCCGAGTACTCATTTTTGTTATACAAGGATCGTTTATGCAATAATTTCATACTTTTAGGGCTCAATTTAGCTTATGCGTTGTCTGTTAGGAAGCACCTAAATTTAAGATGTTTATTAAGTATAGTGCAGGAACGGTGAATGATGTTTCTTCACTTTTTATGACCCTACGGCTTTTCATGGAAATCGGAGAAAGGCGCAAGTGACGAAAATTCTCGGAAATAAAGCGGCACTTGTGCGTAGAAAGTTTATTACATTATTACGGTCATATTAAAGCCAACGGTTTTACTGATACTCACGTAATGTAGCTGGACTCGTAAAAAGTAGTGGCACACACATACCTGTGAACAATAAAAAAGAAATTAATTGTGAGCTTGTCTTTATAGCTGATTGGGAGATAAGGAAGGTGGGAAAAAATATACTTTGGGAAAAAAGATGGCGATATTAGGTGTACAGCTCCCTAGTTAACTCAAACTCTTCGAAGATTTCAGTAAATCCGAGTACAAAGAAATACACTCACATTTTGTCTCTCCATACCCAAGATAAGGAAAACTGAAATACTATGAGCGCTAACGAAAATGGAAAAGTCAAAAATATATAGGAAAATGTGGCCAAAAGAAAATGAGTAAGTATTCGAAAACACAAGGAATACAATCCACTGCAAAACATTTGTCGATCTCGAACAATGTTATGAACATCGAGATTCGAAGTCAACATTGCTCGACAGTTGACAACAGAATACAGTCTACATCCAGTTCATGCTGCAAGAGCCTAATGAACTAATTACCATTTTTGCAGAGCAACATACGTGCAACTACTCCCGGCTTCGTACCGTGTACTTCATTATGACAAGCCTCTAATTTGGCCGAATGACATGTCTGCCGGTCGCGTCATGAATAATTCCGTACAGCCGTGTCCGGCCCGTGTCCGGGCGTTGTCCGCCCAGTAAAGACGCTTAATTGAGAGAACAACGTGTTTGTCGAATAAAAGCGTGTGAACTTTTTTCTGACTCTTAATAACCTCGTTTCGTAAACGGACAGTTTTGGATTTATGATGGACTTTTTACTGGAGTGACCACTTATTTCTGACGAGACAACCTTGATGCTGTGATCAAAATAAATGTATTAAGCGAAATATTAAAAAGTTCATGCAACAGACGAGCTGGATCTCATGAATGATTAAATGCGCTGTAAAAAATCACACCTCGAAATTAAGCAGACCTACCTACCTGCATCAGACAATAAATTGTAGCCTGCGACTGTTTACTTTTCATATTTATTCTGTGACAACATATTCGGGGAAAATCGCGCCATAAATAAATCTCAATAATAAAGAGGTGACGTTTAATGTATGATTTATTTATGTATTATGATTTATAGTATATAGAGCCGAAAATACCGATCGGACTAAGCAGTAAGCACCGCCTACGCGCGGGGTCAAGCATAAATCATATTGCGACATCTCAAAAATGCCAACTTCAAAAACATGTTCGCCCCGTGGCCAGTACCGCACGCACCGATGGTAAGACAAGAAAAACAAACGTAAAAAATAAATTACTTTTGTATACCTCCTTTCTTTCCCGTTGTTGGACGCCGAACAACTCATAAATCACAGAAAGATAAGCATAAAAAGATTGTATGAGGTGGGTACACGGTAGAACTAAACTTTTCGTATTTTGTTATCTCGCGTCAAGCGGAGCCTACAAAAAATGTACGCCTACTCTTTTCTCCGAAACCACTTAGGTAGTAGACCAAAAACCAAGACCTTACATAACTGACCAAGCAGATTAGTCACGCCGACAGATTAAAGCTAACTCACATAGCTAAACAAAATTTCTCAGTAAGTGTTAAGTATCACGCAATTTTCGTTACAATTTAGATTTTTCTTATCTCAAATTCCATCATAATAATTCTGATTCTATTTTTTAGTCGACACTCAAGCGGTTGCTAGCTACTATGCGAATAATTATTGTAGCTACGCAAAGGAATGACTGCACATATTCCACTAAATTCCCAGTGATATTTCAAAAGTTACGTTTTAACATAAAACCGGTTATGTAGAAAAGGCGTCTGTGAAAAAAAATCCGAGTGTTTCATGCGACGTGAACTTAACAAACGACGTACAAAATTTACTCGTAATAAAAGTAAGTATAAAGCATGTATGTTAGGAAAAATCCTAAATCTTCCACGGTCACCTGGGCGCTTAACAAATAGTGTTGCGCGGCGACCGCATGAGGGGGGCCGTTTTGTCAGGGCTGGTATACACGAGCACCTACTGAGCAATTAGATTTGTTAGCTTGTACCTACCCGAAGAGTTTCATCACGCCCCCGCTCAACAACAGATGCTTGGACTAATAACCTCTCGAAGTTTCCCCCTAGCCTCCCTCCCCCGCCCCGCGCCCCTGGGAGTCCCGCGCTACCCCAGCCTCCCCAAGCAACCCAACTAAGATAGATTGCGCCACCATTCTTGCAATTTTCCTGTCGTATCTTGCCTCGTAAATTCCTAGTGATATATGGGTTCGGATCTCTCGCGATGCGACCAGGAGCATACTCGAAATATGATAAGAGTTATTTATTATTGTTCTTATTGGTTTTCTAAGGGGTGGCAAGTAATAGTATTTCGTTATGGCTTTGTGTTGTATTTTGATTGGACAGCTCTCTCGATACCAACTGTTTGGAACGAGCCTATTCGATATGTTATGTCCACCAATATTGAAGCAGACTCAAGACAGTCAGAACCAACTAGGTCCTGTCTGGGATAAAAATCCAAGTTTTGTTCCTTAATACAGCGCCATAAAATTGATTACCTACTATGATATTATCCACTTTGAAGTTCCAGACTGTGATAAAAATACTCAAAGTGGTAGTAAGTAATGCAATTTTCTCAACCAAATATAGTAAATTAAAGCCACCTAGGATGTATTCAATGAAACACCAGTAAAAACAGAAGACTGTACAGAACAGCTGAATATCACTGTTGAATAAAATAAAGCAACAAAACCTTTATCAGGTCCCAAAATTAAAGCCTATAGAGATCACAAGACATAAATCACAGTAAGTACTGTAAGCAACTATGTAAACTAACTTGAAACAGTTTAAAGCTTTGCTAATCCCGAAGTATCCTTCAGTGGGGGCGAAGAAGACGTGAGAGAACAGAAACCATGTCATAGAACTAGATTAAAAGTTAACCTAGTTTGGCTTGAGAATGATGTGAATACATCAAAAATATCTGTTTTTCTGTCCAAATTATGTAACAAAGTGGATTCGGAGTTAAACAAAACAACAGCGAAACCAAATTACGGGACAAAAACAAGCAAATACCACGACTGTACGTAAATGAAACAACAGAATCTTCATTAATTTGGCGCCAAATTAAAAACAGCCCAGTCCCTTCCATGCGGCGGCCATTTCCATATTCTAATAGCAATAAATTGTCATTGCCATCAGATGCTTGATTCATAGCTGGAATTTTAGTGCAGTTTTATGATTTTGTTCATAATGATGAGGGGGTAAATTTTAACGAAGTATTAAATCGACTTTGCAAGTGTGATGACTGATGACGTGTGATAAATAGTTCAGAAATTATGAGGGGGAAATATTTAAAAGTTACGAACAATTACTTAACAATAAAATGAACATTATAAAAATATGAAAACATACTGTAATCCTACAATATAATCTGCAACACTACGATGCTTGAACCTATTACCACGAATCATCTTAGCTTAGCAGCAAAGTCTTTTGATAAACTAGAAAATTCCAAATTGGCAATTGAATATATCCTGTCATTTAAGGTCCTTAGGGACTATAATAGAACATTGCGTATCAAAGAAGGGAGTGCATCATGCACTGTTTCAATGATTGTAGTACCTTCATCTAATTCAAGTACTTTAGGATCTGTTCTAACATCATTACCATTAGTATATAGTTCTGTTTACACTCCTATGCATGGAGAAGGCTCTTGCTGCTCACTGTCATCTTCAAAAATATTGTCATCAGCTTTCACTATACCATTGATGTTTATGATGCATTCACACTTGTCGTTTAGTATTTGTCGAAGGCATAAACAATTGGAAGGAAACAGTACCCTCGCAGACGACGGAAGTAAGCCGAGTGTCGGTACCGGAAATGTTATTGCCGGAACGACTACTACATCCGGTCGTGTAGACTTCAAGTCTACGCCGGTGACGATAACTGTCTTTGCCATTTTTGAGAGTACCTTCCTGGACTATGAATTGGGATAATGCAACAGTTATATGGAAGAAAGTGTCTGTATGTTCGTTGTTGGTGGAGGAAATCTTGAAAGACTTCCAAACGAAATAAAAGATCACAAGTATTCTCTTCCATAAGTTCTTCTTCTCGAATAAATGACTTAGGTTTTGTCATAGCGACTTGAACAGCTCTATCGTTTGCTTCATTCAAGTCCTGGTGGGTTACCATGATCTGTTCGGGCAGGAATGTTTTAGAACAATTCAGAGTGTGGGAAAGAGATCATCTCTTACCCACTCTACATTTCTGCACTAACAGGTCATGGTAACCCCCCAGAGGGATGCAATTAGTTGTGCATGATAGGCAGGTGTGAAGGTGTGGCATGTCCTGTGTTGGGGTTCCACACTCGCATTGTGTTCCAGATGGGTCGATCATACCCAATCTAGCCAGATTCTTCCTAATAGAATATGTCATTAGTAGAAGCAGCTACCGGTAAAATCGTCAAATTGTGTGACAAAGTAACTATGTCTTCTTAAAAAATACCAAAGAATAAAGATTATAGTTTCTTGCTTATCAATTCAAGTGAAAGCTCTTACTTATAGCAACTATTTTAAGCACCAAGAATTAAGTTATGCTTCAGGAGAACAAGAGTTATAAATGCTTGTTGGCAACACTATCTAGGTATTTGTAGTTGAGTCAGGTTGTGGAAAATATCTAGTTTACTTTTACTTGGGATTTTCCGGTGAAAGTGCTTTATTTATATTATTGCTGTTGGAAAATTGAATCTTAATATCGTAGATCTCTAGACATAGTTGCTAAAATAGTTGATAGAGATAATTTCTTAGTTTTTTTTATGAAATCGCTGTGATACAATTTATTTCGAATATTTAGGTCATCATCACTATGGCCAAAATAAAAGTAATTGTTCAACAGTGCATGACGAAGCCCATAAAATATTACCACCGAATTCTTCGAATTACTATCATCGCCAAAACATTACGCTATCAATCCCTCATTATTCAACCTTTTTAACGTAATAAACGTCTAAATAGATATTTATCTATACACAGTACTACTCCCGTCCATTCTTCACATTCAAGGGATCCACGCACGAAAACCCATAACCTCAAGAATGCAAAGGACGCGAACGATTTTTAATACACTCGGCACCCCATAATGGGTGTTTTCGCACCCCCAGTCTGCGGTGACATTTCAAACCCACCGTTCTATGAAAAAACAAAGCTCGAAACATTATGCAAATGGCATTATGTCGGTATTTTTGTACGTTTCGCCAACTTTATGAGCCGAATAGAAAGGGTTGAAGGGTTAAGACAATTCGGGATCGTGAATAAAAGTTTTGAGGCCACATTGTCATATTTTTTTTTTCAATATGTACTGAACCCTCTGTGCTGTAACCCTTTGCTGTTAGATAAAACACTATTCAATTATTAATTCTTTTGTTGGAATCAGTGGCGTTATGTAGTGATGCGTCCATATGTCCGTTTGTGCCTCAACCCTGATCCTCGATGGCGCGTTGTGTTCCACGCGCGCCTCAAAGAGATGTCAGCACAAACTGACGAGGTCCATTAGGACCAATGCCTGCCAGGATTGCGGATTTGTTCGAAAGAGTTACCGTGGCCCTTGGCACCTTGGCACAGGCAAGTGAAGGAACACGGGTGGGTTTTAGTCAGTAAGAGTCTGACACGCCCTCCTGCTCCACCCAGAGCGGGAGAGGTCATTTGATGATTTCCCGCCCAAAAAAAAAAACCCTGATCCTCGCAAACCAGTAATAGATTATTAGTATGAAATAAAACAGTATCCATTACTTGAATGATGCATGAAATGATATTAGCATTTGATTCACCACAGTATCTTGTTTTTGTAAAAAATGGCCTATTTGCTTGCTTGACACTCACCCCATTAATAAAATTCAGAGATAAATAAATCCAATTCCTCTCTAACGACTATCTCCAGACATCGCCCACATTTCACACACTCTACTGTTTACATCATCCACTCCACATTTAAATTAATCTGAGTGACTGGTGTCTGAGTTAGTTAGATCACTCAATTCTCGTATGAATTCATGCCAATGACGCAAGTGGCTACTTACTCCGGGTTATCGCTGAGAGCGAGATCTTCATCACAGATTTGCCAACTAGACATGATATGTGGGTTCCTCAATTTGTACGCATTGACGTTCAAAATGACGGAGTTCGTCGCCTGTCGATCAATTTACCTAGATTCAGGTCACTCAACCAAGAGATGTACTAGATGTGACAATATTCTTCTATTCATATCTTTTATATGGTTGCAGATGGATCAATGTATGTTTTCTGTGATAGAAATATTGTAAATTACTTCGGAAATTTTATTATTTTGTTTAAAATATCATTCCATCCAACCCATTTAACGTGATTTTACCGGCTCCCTATTTGTCGTTCATTAATACGAAGACATTGAAGCTCTAATGAAATTAATAGTTCAGAAACAATAACGAAACGTTCCCATATTACAGAAACCCAATTAGGAATCAGTCACCTTGAATTAAAAATGCACCTTAACAATCACAAAAACAGAATTCAAAGTCGCCTGTAAAACACCGAAGCAATAAAGCCTTTCAAAAATGATGTACTATTCTGAGTAGCTCATGAATGGTCACGCACGGTACTCGAACACCCACTGCTGTCAACTTCTAATATCGTGCTTGCAACATCTACCCACTGGCTGTCAGTACTTATTATGATACCTACATGTCAGATTGTCAGCCCGTCGAACAGGCTTGTGTCGTGTTCCATTTAAAACTACACAATAGCATGATGCACTAACTTCGGAGCTATTGTATTGTGAGCTTAGTACATGGGAATCAAAATGTCATACAGCGGTTGAAAGTTAGACCGAAATATTGTGTGGAATTAAAAAGAATATTTGTATTGTACGAAGTGTTTTCTGATATATTACATTTTCATTGTTTTTACTCGATATTAGATTGTTACATCTCATATTGAACAAAAACAATGAAAGAGTTAACAATTTAATTAAATGTGGATTAAACTTAAGAACACATATAAACACACTATCTAAAAATGTGCAGGTAATTTGCAGCCAGCAAAAAAAAATATCATTCATTTTTCACTGATCGGAATTTATTAAGCTGACTCTATGCCCTAACTCAGGTCTTGGTCTATCGTTGTACCAAATTTCATCCAAATCCAGTCAGCTTTTAAGACGTTAAAAGGTAACAGATAGAGTTACTCCTAATTTTATTTTAATGTTAAAAGTATGGATATATGGATTGTTTTACTTATGTACATCTTCACTCGAAGAGGTGGACGCAGACTGTGTAATTTACTTAAATGAGTAAATCTCTCATGGCCCTAGTAAAATAAGGTCAAAATGGCTAAGGACCTTATCAAAATAGCTAATACTGAGCCTGCACTCAAGGAATGCGGAAGACGTAGTTAAGAACCATTCAACGCCGTAACTCTAGAGTAAGGATAGGCTAAAGAAAAAAGAACGCGATGAGGGAATATTTTAAAGCTTCATCAGGTATGAACAAAAATCATGCATGTTTGGGAAATAGCATTATTAAGCTAAATTTAAAGCTTCAAGTGAGCTCGAAGTCGAGGCTAGTCGATAATATCCAAGCATAAAGATGTGAACAGGAATTCGGTTCAGGAGTATCACTAAAGTTATTCAAATATGAATTATTTATACGATTGGTATTGTATTTGATAGTAAGATTTTTCTATCGTTGGTTAAAACGTTGATGTATGGTCAGACATTACATTCACAAATAGACAACTTCACACACCCAAGTTTCGTCATCAACCACAACTCTTTGCCGAAATTTCCTCAAGCAGCAACAATATAAGAAACAAACGAGCATTATGTACTGCAATATTTATCTCCCAACGCCGCCATTATGAATTTTTTTTATATCTAATACAAAAATAGTAAATTACGAATATTTTCGACCATATATGTAACATGAATAGCGTTAGTAAATACGAAACGTAGTCATGTGAATATATAGCGGCGTAGAATTTATATCCGTCATCACAGCGGTCGGCTGAATCCTAAAATCAAAATTATCATGCAATTTTAGCTAAACCAAAACGCATTTAGTTGACAGAATGAGATATTTCCGCGACATAAATATGTTTTGCATGCTTCTGTAATGGTAAAATGGTTGATATTCCACCGTGCCTACCATAGGTTGGAAGCGAAAAACAAAGGAGCATTTGTTCAAAATAGTTTGAATGAAAAGCACCAGTTTTTTTTTTCTAAAATTCGGTTGGAATTTTAAGTGGTTTTATTAGGATTTATAGTTTGTAGAATTATACTTTATTTAGACGAATAAAATACAGCTCTTCATAGCGTGTAAAATTTTTAGATTTTATAACTTATAGTCACATAAGTTTTTCGTTCTTTGTGTACAGTTTTCCGAAATCTTCTTTCAATCGGCAAATTTTCTAGAAGCTTTTGTCGTAATTTATGTACAAAACTATCTCTAATCAAGTATATATTGTACCCCGACATCCAATACGTCATTTGCATAACCCAAGCACATGTGGTCTTATACAAAGGGTCGAATGGGCCCTGTATTTAATTTTCATAAAACGAGAACGGTTTTAATACGTCTGCGGTCGAATAATAACCTAACCCTTTCTATTTCAAAATTGGCTTCGGTTGTTCAACCGTTTAATTTATTATTAGTTGGACCTACGCCTATGTACGGACGATGCCGCGATGTAGGGGGTAATGAACAGTCTTATTGTGGAAAATCTAGGGTCACTTACACCCCTTGCTTAAAACCACAATGGCAAAATGAAAAATCATTCTGAAACACAATTGCGCAAACCTCTCTTGATCACAATCCAAAGACATCCAAAAACACGGTTGACGCAGTGGCTGAGCGATTGACTGCTTTGCCGCGTGTCGGGGGTTCGAGTCCCGCATGGAAAAAATATTTGTATGACCACAGAAAGTTGATCCGGGTCTGGCTGTTTGTAAACGCACCCACAATACAGGATAAAATCCGAGTGTGGGTTTTTTTAATGAAAAAAAAAGAGTTTTGAAGGAAAGTCTTTACCCATTGCTTGTATTTTATTTTTAGTTCATCGGCTCAACAATCTCAATAACGCAATTAATGCTGTTGAATTTTCAAAATAAAGGGCCTAGCAACTGATGGTTTATCACGAAATGCGGTTGGTGGTTCCCAAAACTATTCGAATTATGATTTTCAAATGTTTTCAGCTGCCAGTAATGTTTCATTTCAACATTCGATTAAGCTTCTATCCACCCTTCAACTTTCAAAATAGGAATGATTCCTCCATTGTTTTCTTTCTCCAGGCTAAGCAATAAACAAATAAAGCTTTTATCTTGAAATCCATAGCTAGATAATCAGCGCGGGGCATCCGCGCGGCCGGGCGCGATGATTTATGCAATAGTAACATTATGATACATTTGCATTTTGTTCACAAAGCCAGCAATGTATGCAGTAACGCTACACAATAGCTACGGGTTAATGTAGACTTCGGTTAGTCAGGAATGGTTACGAGGAATGATTAGGTGCTATTGTTTATGTGATGCAAATGTGCGACCATTACAAATAATATAGTATTTCTTATTTAGATTGAAACACATAAAGTTTTGCTTCTAAATGCTCTGCTTCAATGCGTGAAATTTTAAAGAATTTACTGTGCAATGTAAGAATGACGTAAATTACAAGCTTTTGGTATTCTCTGGTTAACATTTTATGAGGAATAAAACAAGAATTCCCGTAAAGTAGTCAATCAACGAATTGAATCAACATCAACGCGATGAAGGAGAGCGTGAACTTTTCAAGTCGATCAATACAGACATTAGTGTCCATAATATTTCAAGCCCCTAAACCTTTACTCTCAATAATAATGTAACTAAAACACGTACCTTAACAAAAGGTCGCATACATTCTCTTAATACTGACATTTATGTCACGAATATTAAGTTTGACAACCTCAACAGGTCTATTTTAAACATTCCACGTTTCGTTCATTAAGGAACTACATACCTTATCATGATCGAAACAAAATAGGAATACCTCATAATTGGGTTGTTGTATGGATCAAAAATATTCTCACTTATAATTTCTTCGTCCGTTACACTCCAGCATTTTACGATCGTAAACTTTCAGCGGACATAAAACGAAGTAAATTCATTCATTTGTCAACTATCTTATCTCGATGTCGCAAAGTCTACAATTCTTTGCGGGGACGATAAACACTTTTTGCAAAATTTACAACGAGTGAACGTAATTGCCAAGTGTTTGATGCGATCGTTTTGGACCTTGTGGTTTCAGGATTAAGGTGTATTTTATTGGAATTGAATCATTTATAAAATTGCGTAGTTTCTGGTGCATCTTTATCTGCGTTAGCCAGTGGTCCGCCAATGCCGTTAAATTTATTAACTGCGATACGCATTCAGTGTCGCGAGCTAAAAGGTGACTTTAATTAATATTAATTATAGCCACACCTCTAATTAATGTAATTCTCGAGATAACCGCTGTGCCTTTTGAATGTGTCAAGCTCGGTGGCTTTCGTTGTGTAGTTGTCGACAGGTCAAATCGTCAGTTACTTTTACACAATGATAAATGCTGGTGTATAATACTGAGAAGTTTCAGAGAATTCTCGAAATAATATAAGATATATCGATTCAAAATTACGGCCTAGAAAAATAATTCGGTTTCATCGATAATTGGCACGATACATTAACAGAAAAGCAAAAAAACACACACCTAGTCCAAAAAACAAACAACGGGTTTCCACAAAAATTAATCTGGAAACCCTTTTTCAGTAAACAACTATCCGACGCAGTATTCATCAACCGAAAACAAGGCAACATCACCGCGCTGGCAAGGAATTAATCAAAGTTTAAAACAATTCCATGTAGCGGGCGGGGCGGGGCGAGACAAGACGGGCTGCGCGAGTGCGAACACACCGCAACGCACGAACATGAGAACATGTTTAGTGCGCCCAACATGTTGTGTGTTTGTGCGGTACAAACGCGTTTGAATATAAGGATGGAAGAAGATCGGGGGCAATTGAACGCAAAAGGTAAGTAAATATAATAGATAGATTAATAATGTATTCGAAAACAAGGCATTGTACATCGTTTTACGCGGGTGTTATTTTTGGTCTTTAAAGCTCTAAAATTGAGACTAGTGGACGAAATAAACTATTTAATAACTAAGACAAGACTGTGATTTTTACTCTATGTTTATAAAATAATTCTACTTAGACTCGAGCCAAGCTAAGTGAAGTCGTGCACAACAGCACAACACAAGCAACGCTTTGAACATGTTCTGTGCGCCCAACTTGCTGTGTCTGACATGTTGGTTGCGCGCAACCCACGATCGAACAAGGCACGCTTATTAATTAAATTGTTCTTGTAATTTTCTATTGTTGTTCGCGAATTTCGACATTAATATTTTGACTACGTTTGATTAAGTTCAAAATTAATAAAGTTTAAAGAGGCAAGCTAAATTATGTAGAATTGAATAAGCCGTCATGAATTTCGGTGAAAATATTTTTTCTTGAATTTAATTTTATAAAACTCTAAGAGCGAATTTCAGAAACGGAGATCAAGAGCTGTCAATAATCCATAGCAATTATGACAATGGCAGCTCTTGAACGTGGTTTAGATGATCACGTTCATATAAATTGGTGAAGCCCACCCTTAGTGTACAGTTATTAGTGTCTTCGAAGATGACTAAAAAGTCATTGTAAGTCGTAACAAGGATAAACAAGAGACGGTCTTCGCAAACATCGCACGAACATGTCTGGAGTCCGTGCGACATACACGCTCAAACATGGCGTAATTAAATCAATTACTTGTGTGATTAACTCATAGAGAGGTTCTGAGAATCAAAACATAGCTAGAATTAAATGGCGGAGTCGAGTTGAGTACCTAAATAATAACAAAGAGCTTAGGTTACCCAGATGTTAAATCTTTCTTGAAAATGACATATAACAGCTGGTTTTCTTAACTACGTTAGGCGTAAGATTACCTATTTTGGTTTCATTAAATTTTTTCGGCCCGTTTTGAAAGACCTATTCATGAATCTAGAAAATTAAAATATAAAAGCATCACTAAAAGAACTCATTAATTTACTTTTGCAGTCGTTCGTTTAGCGGCATTTGGTGCAGCGTATTTAAGTGTTTTGAGTTAGAGACAACAAAAAATCACCGGAAAAGTTTTTTTTTCCAAGAGATCAAAAAAGACAAATCTCTTTAAAAAAAAAAACAGTTAACCATCACTACGTATCCTTAACCCTCAACATTTCGAACGTTTAAACTTAAACGCAGTACTTCAAAACCAGCCTTGCTTATGCAAATCAAAATATAGGCGCGTAGGTTGGAACAATGTTCGTAGCTACAACTTTATCAAGCACCTATGCGAATGCCAGTGATTTAGACTTTAGGCCGCTGTTCTTAGTGCCTTTATGAATGGCCGAGTTGCCTCTAAGGTATTATGAATAATCGCTCGCTGGTACTGCATTTTGATAGAGATTTTCAGTTCTTCCTTCGATAAGGACACTGTTTTAGACTAACCCTGGTATCTCTAGTCAAGTTAAAGTAATTGCTTGAGTTTAAGGAATTACTTAAGTAACCATTTCTATGCAATAGACAAGAGTATGAAATAGAAGTAAGAATAGAAGTAAGAACCGTCAAAGAAAGCAAAGATAAGAATTCTAACTTTTGACAGTTCTATATAACTTGAAGCAATTAGTACCTAACTACAGAATAAAATAAGATTAAGTTATTACTTTTACTGAACTTATCACTTTGACTTGTTATAGATACGGATGTAAGACCCGGTTTTGCATTAAGAATTTGATTTTGAGAATTTGACAAACTGTACCTAATTAGGCGCAAAGTAAGGGTGATACAATATCGTCTGTCTTGGTATGGACATGCAATGAGAAGGGATGAAACGCATGTTACTAAAAGAGTGAGGGATATAAATGTTGATGGATGAAGAGGAAGAAGAAGGCCAAAGAAAAGGTGAATGGATTGTGTGAGGAATGATATGAAAGAGAAAGGAGTAAATGATGCAGTGACGGTTGACAGGGGAGAATGGAAGAAGAAAACGTGTTGCGCCGACCCCAAGTAGAATGTGACAAGGGCAGAAAGATGATAGGGCGATACAATACAGAAGCCGTCTATGTCCTTGTATTGATAATAAAAAGAGATCATTTTATTTTCATTAAGCTTGATGCATTCGAAAATGGAATAAGTATTGCTTTTGTTTCTATGAAATTAAAACGTTTCTTTTTTGTTTTAGTTTATAAATCAAAAGCTCTACGTTGAAATTGTATGGTGTAAGTGTAGGTAAACATTGCGTTAATCACTTAATTGTAGGGTGAACGTAATTTATAATTACCACGTTCTAGCATCGTTCTATATTTTATTTGACACTTAGCACCTAGCAGCTTTGATCGGCCTTTACAATCTGTAATATAAACGTAACCATGCAATTTTCTTGTCAACAATAGGTACCTATGCATGTTACACAATGAGAAATATATGAAGGTACAGAAAGCTAAAAATAAAACGTGTATTTTTTACAGTCTTCTTAAAGCCATAAATTAATTTTAATTTTTTCCCTGACTTGTAATTATGGAAGATGTTTAGAGAAAATTTGGGTCTTGTAAATTGCCAACACGTAGAGAGCAAGGATAGCTTAGCCACATACATTGGGAAAGAAACCAAGCTGGTAGTACGTATAAATAATTATAATAAAACAATCCCTATTCCATGTTCACTCCAATTATAGTTGTCAAAACCTAAGCAAATAAATCGAAGCTTGTTATTTGATTCACAAGCATCCATAAGCAAGCAAGATCAATGCCCGGTCACCTCCCAGCAAAGTCAGTTGACTCAAACAAACTTATTGACTCACATAATGCGTTTAAAATCGAACAAAATGTAACACAGAATGACAGAACATTCATTATTTAGGTACAGTTGAACAAGCTATTTGGTATACAGACAAACATATATTATAGTTCCACGATATTGCTAATTTCAACTTTATTTTGTGCCTTTTAAAGCTTACGACATATTGATGTAAAACAATTGGCAACTCAGCACAGACACAACATTGTTTAAAAACAGTCGCCTATTTACCAATTAGCTTGTTCAACTGTACTTGTAATGCACGCTTACATGTGGTTTTAAAAGCTTTTTTGGTTCAGTACAAGTTGTCTCTCAAGGGATGACCAAAATGTCGAGTATTATGAACAATTTTATTTTGTTGGAGATTTTATTCTCCAGTAGAGTACTGGAATGAGATTTTTTGTGTATCTATTCAGAAAAAAAAAACAAAAGTAATTCGCGTAAAAGTTGAAAAATACTCGCCTGCGATTTTCAGTGAAAGTCAAAGTATTTATTAGTGTGATTTTTGGTGATACAGTAGGTCTTATAGTTAGGTTAAGGTAACTCAAAAAACTACCCATATTAAACAAATAAAAATTAAAAATCAATGCATACAAATTATTAAAAATTTCAATATTTAGAATACAATTCATCATCATCATCTGCCTAGCCTTTTCCCAACTATGTTGGGGTCGGCTTCCAGCCTAACCGGATGCAGCTGAATACCAGTATTTTACATGGAACGACTGCCTATCTGACCTCCACAACCCAGTTAGTACTGGGTAATACGATACCCCTTGGTACGACTGGTTGTCAGACTTTCGGGTCACTGACTACCTGTAACAACTCATACTTAGAACTGACTGAAATTTAGAATACAATCATTTATTATAATAATTATTCAGAATACAATTAATTGGTCAAGTTTTAATTAGAATTTTCAGGCATAAATACATAATTATCAGCTTAATTTATAACATTTTGTCAAGAAGACATTCGTCAGTGGTATAGTAGCATTTTTCGATTAAAAAATATTTAGTTTCCGTTTGAAACTTGCCCGCTTACCTACCTATTGACACAGCCTTAGGTCAAAGTATCATTTTGTAATCGTGACGACTTGCTAACCCACTGTAATATAACCGATAACACCACAAATCCTACAGTCATACTCGTAGACACTTTACGTACCTACTAAATTACTAAAAGTATCTTCCTAACCTCTAATCTAAGCATACGTTACGGCGGAGCATTCGCCTGTAATGTAACAGTTGAGATCCAAGATTCGATTTTGTACAGAAACAAGTGAGTCTCGGTGAGGAAGCGCCTTAATGCTTTACTTCCAGTGACAATCACTTTTGAAACGTTTCGTATTTCAATAATGACTGAAACAAAATAAGCTTTCGGTGGCAATTTCTACTTTTCGGACTTCATTATCGCTTGTACAGCGTGTACAAGGAAGGTGTGGTCATATTTCACGATGTAAATTAGATTTAGACCATCAAACAGAACAACTTTCTGCATGGGAACACACTCGAAATTGCGGAAAAAGATCTGCTGTCTCATACATATCGGTCGAGTAAGTTTTGAAGTTTTATTTTATTTTCGCGATTTCGATTATGTTCCCATCAAGAAAGTTGTTCAGTTTGACGGTCTGAATAATACCCTGAAACCTGACGACACCTTTCTGGTACACGTTGTAGAATATCATTTTGTATAGGCCTCAGATAACACTAAGTACTCTTTGTTACTATAGTGCACTATACTCCACTATCACACCCAGTCCCACCAGACAAACCATTACAAGAGTCACTGAAAATGTGTTTAAACATCACAAAACACTGCCAGTACATAAATGCGTACAGTTGCTCGCACATAAATATAACGCACTCGCTCCGTTCAAATTTCGCCACCGTCTGCTTTATATTGATATATTGTATTGTTTATGGCCCGACCGAATCAAAATGTGATATATTGAACAACACGCGGTGTGCGCGAGTAACTTTCGTATTTGGTAGGGTTATGGATGTGTGGGGGCTAGATGGGGTAGGAGTGTTGTGTGAAAAGGCTTGTGTTTGGATTGATTGTTATGACAAATTGGGAAAATATCAAGCATACAGTTTTAATATTGTATTGCATTATTAGTTTGTTCGTTTTGATTTTGTGTGAAACAAAGGAATGAAAGAAGATTATTGTAAATCTTGAAAATTTACCAGATCTCAGAGACACTCGTCTTTAAAAACAAAATGCACCGATTTCATTAATTTACTTTTTTTACTTTTATAAAGCTTTTCGAGTGAAGTAACATGAACCTTAAATTTTTCTATCAAAATAATTTATTTTAGACAGACAATATACCAATCACAGGTATCGTGTCGTCGACATCTGACCCACATTAGGCTTGTGTCGGGGATTATATACCAATACCTCTCCTCTCCAATACTGGGAACATTACGTACTAGTTAAGCAGATATGACGTATCAAAACGCATCATTCTACTCTTAAATTTCAATTTCAATTAATTGACAGAACCTAAAATCACCAAATCCCTCTAATACCCATTCCACAAATTACTGCATTCACTGCCAACCAACCTCCTTACACAACACTACTATATCCAGAGAGGGCTGTATCTTTGTCAGTAAGGTTACACATAGATGTATGTCTGAGCCAAGGGAATAGTTGGGATGAGGGGGATAAGTTATTGCTTTCTACAACTACGTATCTGCACCATGTGTTATGGTAGACACTGTTTTAACTTACGCACTGAATAATGGTACACCACCTAGGAGACTGCTATCAATCATGGTGGAAGTCATGCACCTGGTTGTGAAAACAATAGTTTTCGGTACAAACTAAACACACACCCCTCCCTC
Source organism: Standfussiana lucernea (assembly GCA_964057025.1). Lineage (NCBI taxonomy): Eukaryota > Metazoa > Arthropoda > Insecta > Lepidoptera > Noctuidae > Standfussiana > Standfussiana lucernea. The sequence goes on along the minus strand of OZ059790.1, from coordinate 11,386,252 downwards.
ACATAGAAAATTTCATTTCGCTTAGAAAATTTTGTTTATACAAAAGTTGTTCCTACAAAAGTGACAAGTAAGTAAGTGTAAGTGACCTACACGGTCAAAATGTATGGAACAGATTTTTTTTAAATTACCGATTAAAATTTTCTATGTGGAGGGAGCTCAAAGTGCTTCGTTGTGCGTCGGTATCCCTTCCACCCTTTGTAACCCCCTGCCAAACCCTTTCAGGGTATGTGGCTGTTGATATATTTTTCTATGATAAAAGACAAGAGACAAGTGTGAAAAACCCTTGAATTACTATGCTGTAGATATTGAATTTAAGATTACACAGTGTTGTTACACTACCAATTACCTACTTAGCTGCAAAATCAAAATTAAACCCATGTAAGAACCTTTACAAAACAAACAGAACTTCATCCTAGCTTGCCATACACTAATATGCCTTGTTAACAATACAACAACGCTTTTAAATACCCCCGAAAAAAATTAGACACATTCAAAACTTTTCTATCTTAATAAATAAATTTACGACTCATCATAAATAATGTTAATTAATTAAGTACATTTTTCTGTACAACGCACTCACCAGGGCCGAACTTGGGGCAAAGTTTTAATGTGCGAGTTCGTACACTTCGTACGTAGGTACTCGAGGGCCTGGCCGCCTTTCTAAAGTTCATCGCAAACGAGCCATTGACACGAATGTGGGAACTGAATTGTTTGTTTGAGTAAAGTTGGGGCTAAGATGTTTAGGTGGCTCGAGTTGGGTAAAAGATGTGCTAATTGTCGGGTTTTGGCTGACACAGTCGTTTTTGTGGTTTGTCTGTTTAATTTTGTGGGACAGTTGTTTGGTTTTGGGAAGTTGAAGTTAATTGCTAGATGACAATTAAGTCATTTAATAATAATGATAAATCACGCAGTGACTTTATCATAGGATTAGAGAAGAGAATTTGTTATTTCAGTAATTTATCATTAGCAGCTACAATAGTAAAACATAATTATTACAAAAAAAGTCCTCTAAAATACAAACTTCCCTTTTTCGCCTTACATATCTATTTGTATAAGCTTATAGAATTCAGTGTTAAATGTCACATAACAATAAAACAAAACACATACCAGCGTTCATCATTCAAACAACAAAAAGCCCAGAATTTCCACAAAAACGCTCGAATAAACAAATACGCCGAAACAATAGAACGAAAAAGTTAATACAGTACATGTTAGAACGCGCCATACATCAGTAGGGCGTTGATACACTGGCGAATAAACGTCTGCGCCACGGGAGCCGACGCGACAAAAATAATTTCAAACATCCCAAGCATTTTCCGATTCATTTGAGCCACGTTCAGGCGATCAATTGCTCAAATGAGGTCTAAAACAAGACTTCGTGACGTCATGTTGGCAATAACAGCGATGTTCTCAATAATAAATGGTGGTATGCAATCACAATTAATATAATTGACACCTTTCGCAACCAAAAATGTATCACGGAATTTTGAATGTAGGCCAGTTAGCACCTACCATAAAGTTGTAGGTTCTATCTATATGTATGCGAGTGCAAGAGAAGGCAAAAGTCTATAATAGATGTATTAGCTCCCAATTTGGCAAGTCTATTTTTATTTTCGGGCATAGTTCCAATTTTGGTTTTTAATTGACAATTAGTTCAACATAAAACCTAATTGCGCATTGGAAATCCTACAATTTCAAGAAAAATTCGACCACTTCTGTTGCATCTTAAATTAAGCTGCTTATTATAAGTGAAATTAATCCTTCATTTTAGAATCGATATTTCACACTTAAGAGTGGAAGCCTCGTCCCCATTCCAACTCCATATTTCTTAAGGGGTCAGATAGGGGACCAGAACCTAAATGACTCTCGATACGCCCCTGTCTCGAACACGCAGAACAGGGAGGGACCGATAGTGTCAAAAAAAGATAAAAATATTATAAACTGCGCTTTTTCTCAAATTCTCCCCCCATTACTTATTTTTATTTATCTATGGGTGAAGATGGCGTTCTAAGTGTTATATTTAAGTCGTTATTTAAATGAACTTATACGTATGTGTATATTTGTATATCTACATGACTTTAAGGAAGTCAATGTCCATTAAATAGATATACATAATTTGTATGTTTATAGCTAGAATTTCCAAGAACTGCAGTGTAGGTAAAGATGCAGAGATATAAGAATGTTTTATTCAGAAATCTGTGTTTGAAATCATTGAAGAACATTAATTCTTGCACGTTTTCGAAATTCAAAGACCATATTTTTAAACCAAGCTCTTAAATAAGCTCTGTTATGAAAACACGGGCATGATAAAAATACTTAAACATGAATTACATTCAGCAAAGTACGTAAATAAAGCCAAATAAAATTCAGATAACAATAAAATCACAAAACAGATTATACAAATATAGGTGAGAAGACATTTAAGTACATTAAAATCACATTAGTAGAAGATCTGGTGGGGGCCCGCGAAATTATCCCGCGCAGTGGGAAAAAATAAATTAATAAAAAAATACTTTAAACATTTCATATCTCATTTGGGTGATGACAGAAAAAAAGTAAATTGTATGGAAGTAGAGATAAAGTCGGCTCATTTTTTTCTTTTTAATGTTCGCTGCAAATTGTTACTCTATGGGCAGTGATTTACTTTAAGTGTAGGAGAGTGCATTAGTAGCTGTAAGTACATAGTTGTTACACTTATGACATGTTGGTCTATGTCGAGTGACACTGCATATAAATATTTAGGGTAATTAATGGTAAGGTTTAACCCGGCTCATCAGGTCGCTGCCATCGACCGCACAGTCGCAGACAGGGCCGCAATTTGCTCCACCAAGGCACGTTTAATATTAGAAGTCCTGATTTATGCCCTGCCCCCGTAATGAAGTGTCTCCACACTACAAACGTGTGTGCATCGCACTAATTCACTACTACGGATTAATAGGAGGAAGCATTCGCGATACAACGCCACGTAGCTCTCTGCTCTTTTTTTAATTTAGGACCTGGGAGAGTCAGCACAGCACTAAATGAGCTCTTGTTTAAACTTTTGATCGTTTTACAAAACTGCTTTATACTCTTAAGTGGGGTGTACATCTTAAGTGAAATGTTTTATCTTCAAAGGCATATAATTCGTAATTTATAGCCAAACAACGCTGTTCACACATCCACAGTAAGTTAAGTTGTGAACACCGCGTTAATCTCGACGCAAAGACGAAATACAAGTGGACCGGTAAATCCAATTAGTTTAAGAAGTCATTAAATCAATTTGTTTAGCAGACAGTAACATATAGCTATCCTCATCTCTTTGTTTTCGATGGCTGCAATCCAAGCTATTTGTTATTTTGGTGAGCTCGCGAAATCGTGGTGACTAAAAAGGCTTGCAGTTTTAAGTCTGCTTTTAGGCTGATGTGGGGATTTTGTGTGAGAGAAATATAGCTCTTATTCAACCTGGGTTTACCAAATAGATGTAGATAAAAACATAACAAGTTTCACAGATTTTATATAAGAAACGTTTTGGAAGGGTGTTCATAAATCGCATTTCATGAATATCACTGCATTTAGTGTAAAAGTTTCAAAAACTCAAATACATAGATATAGATGTACTAAAGACATATTAATTATATTTGTGGACCTTAGAAACAGTTATCTGCATCTAGACGTAGGAGATATGGAAATTCCTCGATCACAGACTCGCAAGCTCACATCGCTCAATTTTAATCAACTCAACAGCACTAAACCAGAATCAAGAAAGCCGAAAGTACCTGAGTACACTAATTACCAACCTCTAAGTGGCAAACATGTTAATCCATCTAGAAATATATTTCTCATTCCCGGCAGATCCGATACAAAGGCCGGTGGCCGTTGGAGAAGCAATAAATTAGAAGGAAAGCTGCGCGCCAGGATTTCCCTTGGGTTTATTCTCACTCAAGAGCACTACACCTAATCCAGAAAGCCTTATTATGCTACCCTTAATACAGCGCTCAAGACTACTTGAAAATTTTCTCGGGAAGTAAACGCTTTAGTTTGGGGATTTTTCTTTTTTTTGCTTTTTTGGCCGTCGTCGTCGCAAACTTTTATGTTCTCTGACAGATCGCAAGATATTCTCCCTCGAGGATTAATTTCGTCATGCCAACTGCATCTTGATGAATTGATAGCTCTAGCTGACTCGTTATTTTAAACGGTGTTGTATTAGGACGCCAATTAAAACTTGCAACACGTTATGATATACTTGAATACAATTATCCCTATTAAGATGGCCAAGGGTTTTTATCTCCAATCTTAATCGCGAATAACTAGTCGGCGAGCCAAGTCTTAATTGAAACTCGCGACACATTACGTGTGCTGGATTGATTAGCTGCCTTATTGATTTTATTGCAGTTATATCGATAGCATATCTTATCGATAACTGCACTTATCGAGTTTCGATTTCGAATTTGTTCAGAATTCTTGTTGCGCGGTGACACCAAGCCGATCGGGAACTTTTTACTCGGCTTTTGCTCTTACTTCGTTGTCGCGCGAATCGCGAGTGATAAGCTGAGCATTAAAAAGAATTGCACTCGACGAAGGTTTCTACCATGTTGTTTTTCCCTATTCCGAAGCTTTTTAATAAAGCTTAGTGCGTTTCTACAAGCATTTATTATTCCATTTGAGTAAGTAAATAAATAACACAGTACGAACGGGTTCCCCGTTTCCTTGTAATAATATGTCATTGGTAATAGATGATGTGCCCGCACTATCTACATACGCTGACGTTTGTCCGTTATTACCAGTTCCTCGAAGTACTTGGCTACCAATTTCTCCAATTTAAATTGTCTATGAGCGCCGCCCGACTGAAGTCAGCCGGCACATTCCGCGGTTATCGACGACGCGGGCGCATTTGAGTGAAAGAGTCAGGTATATCGTCAAAAATCACGCGGGACAAGGACGGAAGCGCACGCAACGGGCGTTCGTTTTTTAAATAATTGAGTCAGGAATGACGATAGGCACCCGACAATTCGAAGCATTTTATCGAGCTGGCAACCCTAGCGCGGACAGTGGGCATTTAATTTGTTTCCTCGTGAGTCATGTTTGTATTATAATTCGAATAACTGTTATGGGAATTTTATCTGTGTTTATTAATTGTCCAGGTTGTAATCACCTTTTACTTTATTGAGATAATCAACATTCAAAAACAACGTTTTATTGACGTCAAAAAAAAATGTTTTCGAAAAAAGGTAGGCAACACTGAAATAATTAATTACCTAAGCATACAATACAATTTATCAAACATCTTATTACCTGTTAGGTACTTCAAAGTCAAACTGCATATATGATAATAATTATTATATATGATTATATCAGCAATCCTTCTGTACTTTCGATGTAATAAATTAGATTCATTATAGATTAATTTATTGCGTGTTAGGATGCTAATGAATAGTACCTAGTTACTTACATGTTTAATACAAATTATTCTTTAATAAGTTGTATCGAAACGGAACATTGCTAAATTGAACTCAATAATCAGCTGCCGATTTATCAATTAACATTTTCAACACAGTAGCGGCAACAAGTAAAGCTTATAAATTGTCTCGAAAACCATGAGTCTATCTAAATTCAAATATAGTTTGAGAGCTCGTTAATCATGTTAAAAACAATCAGCAAAGGCTTCCGACTCAAAACGATATAAATCAGCGAATTCTATTTTCAATTAGCACGAGCCACGGCAGTCGTTCCTAATTCGAACGCAACCTATAATTACGCGGCGGCCGCTGATTGGTCAGGGGCCGCTGTGCAGTCGCAGGCGCAAGTCCATGTCCTTTATTTGCCGCTATCTAAGCTCTAGCTAGTCTATCTTTAAAGTGAGGCCAGCGAATGTGGCGACATCTTTTATCGCGGGTCGCGCTTCTGTTTTTGTTTTGTTTGTTTGTTTGTTTTCGAACTGCGGAGCCATATTGCGCCCGTAAATTATTACTGCGAGAGATTTGTTTCCATAGTTCTGCGGCTGCAATACATCAGTGTTTGCCGGATGTTAGTTTATGTTGACGCTCGTTTTGTGTTTCGCGATTTTGTGCTTGTCAGGCTGCTGCTTGACAAAATTTTATATCTAATTTGTGCAGTTCCATCTATCTAGTGCATGCAAACTGTTGTTTGCCACTGTTGGTAAAGTGTTTAGTTTGTGTTTTTGTTTTATTTTAAACAAAAACTTTATCACACCTTAGATATATTTTACTGACTTTACAAATGCAAGATTGAACTGAAACTATTTTCACAATCGTACTAAAGTAAGTAAGTAAAGAGAACCTTAAAGTGAATGTCACGAAAACTTCAAGGAAATATCAAGAAAACCGTATTAGAAACTTTTACAACAAGTCTTGAATCAACAGCTTGCCAAAATGCCGCTACCAACCACTTTGTCCCAAACTAAATTATTCCAATTGAATAAAACTTATTGATAACTCTTTTATTCTCCTGAGATCGTAGGATCTTTTACTATACCTACAAACATTCACTAGATGGTCCTAAGCGGTTTCACTACCACACTACATAGAGCTGTTAATACCATTTTCAAAAATAAAATGAAAAATATCCGACAGTTAACACATGTCCTGAGATGTGCTTATTTATTACACACTTTGTTGTCGCTTCCTGTTATTCAATTAATTTATTAGGTTAGCACACAAATTAACGATCCCAGGAAGAACTTAACGCGTTCAGATTAATGGCGTGCACCGGGGTGTAGGCACGATAATTAGCCTTGTACTGACCCAAGAAATTCCACTTTACGTATTTATAATTTGATCCTTTCGGCCTTTCTGCTTGAACATTCCTCTGAATCTAAATCAAATACACTGAAAAACAAGAAGATACATTTGCGTGAATTTTAAAAGTTCGTTTACATTATCTTCCATTTTCGAAATTCTGAAGAAAACACTCAAATTGTTTGCATTAAGAACTACCTACGTGATTTATAAAGTACAAATTGTGTTTAGGGGTATTTGACAGCTCCAAATGCATTCGTCGGTCCCGGCACGACTGCGTAATGTTTTACGGTATGGGGCGAGACAATAATGGCTTGCTCATAACATTACTCGTCCTCGGCCCCCGTACCACGGTACTGTGTAGTCGCACAGATTTTGGATGCCCAACTACGCTCCAGTGGATTTCACGCGACGTCCCCAAACGCAACGGGATCTTAGTACGGAGCTTTCAAGAGCAGTCTTTCGCTTGAAACGTGCTATTTATTTGGTTTGAGAGTGTACTAAAATTACTCTGAATTAATTTCTGGCGTGTGAAAATACATTCACTCACGTACAACAGTAGTTGATCAACGGTTTTGTCAAATTTATTTCTCTTGGGGTGTTCTCTTAAAAATTTAAATAAACATTATTAAAATAATGAATATTAGAATCATAACGTAATAACTTATTCGCATCACGTCTAGCTTATTCGTACGTTTATTCGTTTAAACCTACACGGAGTTTGAGATCGTACCGATGAGAATATCATTCATTCTGTGGGCCGGCTCAAATTTACATAGAATGAGATGCGCCTGGGCCTAATTAGACTGCGCCCGCGATGCATAAATCATCGCTGACTTGACGTCAGTCACTGCGAGGCCACAGGAGAGGACGAACGTCTCGTCGCCACCTTCTTATTTATTATGAAATATTCTGGTCTTCATCTTACGCCCCTTTCAACTGGTGAGGCGTGGAATGAATATTTATCTACGCCCTGTGATCAAAGTTAAAATTTAAAAGAGCTTTCCTTCATTTGAGCAGCTTCTTTGGATGATGTTCAAAACTTCAAACTAACTTTGAATCCTTTGTAAGCCGGAAAACAAGTTAGATCAAAACGTGTCGGGCATTAGGTATTTTTTCTAGATTTTTATAGGAGGTTGTTATTATCATCTATATCTATAGCCTGTTTCCCAACTATGTTGGGGATGACTCTCAGTCTAACCAGATGCAAAAAGACTTCAGATTTTCTGAGAGTGTCTTGTAATATAATCCTACTTTAAAAAAAATATAGCATGTGAATAACTTATGCTATAATGCATTTAACACTGGGAACTTAAATGTAATGTAAATAAACTTTCAAGTTTGTCGCTGAAGCTAAAGACATCTTCGATCGAAGCGATTGACGAGGGAGCGGAGACATGCGCAAGCGCCTTGACCACGCAACGCTCAGAAAATAACATTAAATAGTGAATATAATGAAACGCCGTATTCGTCTTACTTGTATGTATATTTCAAAAATCTGTATAATTCTAAGAAAATATGAACTAAGTTTATAGTCCAGAATTTAATTAAACGTGATCGAAAAATTGATTGTGACGTTTACTTTCAAAGATTAAAGTTTAATTTCTCAGAAATCCACTACGCTACTGTGTTTACTTTATCTCGACTAAACAATCAAACGTGTGCTTTTATGTGACTCTCACCGCATAACATAAAACTAATAACTAATCTGTTATCTACCTTCATTTTACAACGTATTTTACATTTTAAGGCGTGAGCCTTAACTCCAAATTGTACATACATAAAATACCTAATTACACAAATTTATAATACGTCTACCTACTTGTTCTTCGAATTAATCAAAAAATATTTTAATTGGGAACTAACTATGTTAATAATAGGTAAGTTTACCTGAAAAAATGTTAGCCAAATTCTAACGATACATTTTCATTTTTAACATTTTTTACCGTTCTTAATTACATAATTCATAGTCACATATTATGTGAAATTTAACTACACTGTCTGTCAAAATTATTCACGGTGCTATGCTTTGAGAATAAAACCAGTGTAGTGGTACATTAGTGGTTCATAAAGTTGGGTGCGATTGTATCTACTTAGAGAATTTGTAACTGCATTCTGTGCTAGGGTGACTTCAGATGTCGACACTAAATGCAGCTCTAAAATCGAGGAGACATGTAGTCTTACTTACTAAGGAGGTGACTCTCAGCAGTCACCTCCTTAGTAAGGAAGACTTCATCTATGACGAGTAATAGAGAAGTATGGAAGAAGAAGACATGCTGCGCCGACCCTAAATAAATTGGCTTAAAGACAGGAGAATGGTGATTATAGTCTTACTTAGTTATCAGATAAGTACTATAAAAATGAAGCTGAAATGCTTTAAACTTGACCATCAGTTTTGGTTTTTTAAAGAGCAATTTCAGCTCTACATCATCATTTGCCTAGCCTTTTATCAACTATGCTGGCGTCGGCTGCCAATCTATCTCGATGCAGCCGAATATCATTTTAAAATGGAGCTCTTCACAACCCAATGAGTAACATGTTTGGTAAGACTGGTTGTCAAACTTTCGAGCTTCTTCATACTCGTAACGACTGACAAAGAGCTACGCAGTTTCAGTTAGACCAAGTCCAATATTATAACAAAAACATCATCAAACGAATTGAAAAACTACAACAAGCAACTCTATCCCAACAAATCCGTACCACAGTCTGCACACCCACTTATATTATAACGAGTTTAATTGTTGATTTTACTTTTCCATCGCCATGTTGGCTTTGGATTGTTTTTTAATTTGTGCTCGGCGTCCTTTTATCCATCAATCAAGTGTGTAAGCCCGATCAGGTTCATTGCGAGACTACTGCCGTGATTGTAGGTCCCACGGAGATAGTCTTGCTTCATAGGATTCTTCCAATGCAGTTAGTTCTAAGTCTTGATCGTTTAGTTGCTAGTAATAAAGTTTATTGTGACCATTCGAACCGGTTTCGTGTATGCGATTCGATTTTGTGCGGGATTGGTTTTTGATTGTGGATGTGGACCTCTGAACTTTATCTTGTGGATTGAATACTTAATAATGGACGATTCATAGGTGCTACTGTAAAGTGTAAACTTCATTTTTCTGTTAGTCCAAGAATTTTATAGAATTCTGCGGAATAATTTCGCAAATCACTTACAGTTGCAAAGCCATTTTGACAGCAAAAAAAATATTCATTGCGTTATTTACGTTGTAGAACGTACAAAGGAATGGATTGCGAATTTCTTTCGAAATCTTTCAGATTGCCATCGAAAAATGTATTAGAACAATCAAGATACCCAAGCAGTCTCGTCCAATATAAATCTCACCAAGATAGAGAATGAGCATCCCAAGAAGTGACCCAATAGCTCCCGGACAGAAACCGGTAAAGACTCCCAATCATGATGATGACGTGCCAGCACAAAGAGCCATGAAGGTATAATACTGATACCCGACGGCAGATAACTACTTACTATTAGTTAAAATTCCTATCCGTAGAGATTGTTGATAAGCCACAATGTATCGAGGTACAATGCTTTTGGCTTTAAGGGTCCGTTTAATGGTTGTCAGTAAAACGGCTTTATATTTCGTTAAAACATCACGCTTTCGGAGGATGGTGGGTGACAGGAGGTGAAGGTCAGCTGGTAAGGTATAATAATCCCATAGAAGCAAGGGCTAATTTGTTACTTCCACCCGTCCATAAGCAAGGTACATTGAGAAGTAGGAATTTTTGGAGTGGTGTCGTCAACCCCGAATCAGACGGTAGACAACTAGACATATTTCCGTTGTCATAAAAAATAAGCGATGTTTCATCTGCAATCTCGAAGGTTTAGGCAGAGGTGAACCTAAATAGTACACTCACATTTCGCCAGTTATGGTTAAGTCCCATGTAATAGGGGGTGAGCCTATTGTTATCGGCACAAATCCTGACTCCGTGTAATGGAAAATCCCAACAACACTTTACCCGACCTGGAAATTGAACCCAGGACCTCATGCTCAAAAGACCAACGAGGCAGTCCCTAGATGAGAGGCGATACCTCAATGGATAGCTCCATATGATAGCACTGTTACAATTGCAACTCTCTGAGTTGAGCCGAGCGTTCAAAATCCAACAGTGTGCTTTTAGGTAAAAAACAGGGAAAAAGCTCTTCAGGTGAGTCTCATTTAAATTAAAAAAAAAGTTTGAAATAAAATAAATAGCCCAAGATAGAGAAGAATGGAAAGAGGGAAGGGAGGCCTTTGCCCTGCAGTGGGACACGTAAGGCTCATAAAAAAAAAAATGTTTGACTCATATAAGTACCCACTTATCTAATAATTATTATCTGTTATACATATCTATCTGATATTACGTCATCGAAATGACTCAAGCAAGAGACAATGTAAGATAAAATAATACATATTAAAGTATTCACTGCCCTTTTGACTCTTGTTGTTGCAAAAAGATAATTGGGTATAATTTTATTACATTTTAAATAAAAAAAACAAAGAAGCTACGCGATATACTTAAGACGGTACAAGATATTTAAATATTCTGGAGATAGCAGATTTATTTAATATGAAAAATGACTCGATTTGTAGTCCCTACCGTAACGGCAGTGTTTAGTCTACTTAACGTTTGTGTAAATAGCTATTAATCTTAAAAAATATAGTGTTAAATAAAAACTTATCATGTGGACATAATTCATAAGCAACTATTTATTATATCTCGGCTTTTATAACAGCTGTTCAGTAGCTATCATTTGTGTAGAGCTTCACAAGTCTTCACCTTGTCCTTTGGTCACAAGTAAGATATTGTCAATGGCATTTAAATGAGACCTACTTTTAATGATAAACTTCTCGACTTACCTAGTTTCTATGATATTAGGCCAGTACCTATATTACTAGTGCACTTACTGCCTTATTTAAAAACTGGAGCAATATAAAGACTTTGTAGCTGTATATGATAAATGTTATGTTATGTTAGGTACCTGTTACCTATACTATATATGAGAAAGTTTGGATGATGGATGTTTGTTACTCAATCACTCCAGAACGGCTGAACGGATCTGGATGAAATTGGCACAGAGATAGATTATAGTTTGGAATAGCACATAGGCTACTTTTCATCCCGGTAGAACGATCCCGTGGGTCAATTATCGAACTCCACGCGGGCGAAGCCGCTGGCATAAGCTAGTTATACATACATAGACACACAAGGGCAATGTTTGTTGTGCTTATTCAAGGATACAATATTGGGATTTCTTCCACTCCCTATTTAACTCCTACATACAAGGCACGTTTGTTCTTTCATGCTTTCAGATCCAGCATTGCTTAGGGACTGCATTATTTTGTGCATTGTTTGTGAGGTCCTGGGTTGGATTCCGGGGTCGTGCAAGAAGTTATTGGGTTTTTCCATCAGGAATTTCTCAGTAACAGCCACGGTGTCTGGGTTTGTGCCCTGTTGATGGCAAAAGGCTCGCCCCCTATTACATGGGAGTTAAACATAACTGGCGAAATGTGGGTGTACTATTAGGTGCACCTCTGCCTAACTCTTCGGGGATTACAGGCGTGATGTTATGTTCATTATTTGTCAGTTAATTAATTAATTGAAGATGTTTGCTCAGTTGAAGATGATTTTTAGGCAGCTTACAATGTGCTGAGTGCTGGGACACATCGTGTGCCTATGAGAGGTAACTAGCAGATATATATAACTTTTTAGCAACAAAATTAAATAGTGATCCAAACACTAAAGGCCATGGTACTACCTAGATAACTAAGTATGGTATAAATGGCGTCAGTACAGTGTACTGCTGTTCAACAATCTTTATTAGTCCTTGAGACAGCCTGCATATGCGGGCACACTAACTTGAGTTACGTAACTTATGTTACACTTAAGTTATGTACGTTTGTACTTAGGTCAACCTTGGAAAAAGACAAAACCACATCTACCATCCATTGGTTTCATGTTGTGTAGAATTGAGAAAAAAAATGTGAAGGGTTTATGTATGGTTGTATATTTGAGATATTAAATTTTGTGTATACCTAGTTGGTGTCTCTTGCTTGTATAATTTTTTAAACTGACATGGTCACTACACACCAGTTTAAAAAAAAATATACAAGAAAAAGAAAGAAAAAGAAAGTGTTACCGTGGCCCTTGGCACTTTGGCACAGGCAACTGAAGGAACACGGGTGGGTTTTAGTCAGCAAGAGTCTGACACGCCCTCCCGCTCCACCCAGAGCGGGAGAGGTCATTTTTGATGATTTCCCACCAAAAAAAAAAATGGTCACTACACACACTATCACTAACATTAACACTGAAAAGGGTATATTTACTATGTTACTACATATTTTGAGTTCCTAATATTTCGGCACTGTTGCATGTACCATTGATCACGGATAAACATGGTGAATATCTCGTTTGTAGTGTTCATGGTAGTACTGACTCTTGTATATAGTTTCTGAAACTTACTTTGTTATAGTAAAATAATTCAAGTACAATTCTGGTCACAGTACTGTACCATCTTTAGGTCGTATTTATTAAAGTCTCAGTACAAAAGTAGTAGGTACTTTTAGTTCATATTTTAAGCATTGCAATATAAAAATATACCAAATACCGTACCATGTTCTTTTAAACAGATGCAATGTTATGTTAGTATTATTATTTACCTTTTTTATGCTATTTACACACAGATGACTTGTAATTTTAAACAAAGAACTTACATTTAAAATACATTTAAAAACTTTCCCAATCGGCGTAATTTTTTGTAAAGTCTACTCAAAAAAATGTTTACTATAAAAAGTAATTAATACTTCATCTTATTCAAATAGAATATCCCTAATTTTGTAGGTAAGTAGGTACCAACCTGCTTACAGCAACAGACAACAATGTGAAGTGTTAATTAAATTAAATGATATAGTTAAAGTACAGTAAGCTATGAATAATTATTAATATTTGAGTAATAATAACTTAAATAAAGCCTTCACGTCTCGTGTGATGATGGCGTGTGTAATAAAACTTTTACTCTACAGTTTACTTTTATCTACCCAAAATCATAAACTCCATAATTAAAATTATTTTTTACATTTTTTTATTTTCTTAATTATTTTCAATCTTTAATCTTAAGAAATAAGCAATTTCAATTTACCAACAACAAAATCCTTAATTAAACGGATTTCGATTGAATTTGGCATACAAATAGCCCATGGATATACGACACTTTTCTTTTGTCCCGGTAGGACGTTCCCATGGGATAATTCCTGACCTCCACGCTGGCGAAGCCGTTGGCAAAAGCCAGCAAATATAAAATAGTGGTTTGTTTACACATTTTGATCAAACTATTTTAACTGAACCATAGCAGACAAAGTTCAAATATCCCGAATATTTCGCCTACACCCTGTCGTGCTAACACGTTCAAAGCCGGCAAATTAGTAACAATTTACGGATAATAAACTAAAGTAAGGGGTATTAATAACCGTCTTTGAAACGTCTAATGATATAGGGGTTGGAGGGTTACTTTGTTTATTAAAAGGAGCTTATAATTAATTGCAATAATTACCAGGGTCATTATGACCCGTTAACACGATTAGATTATTTTGACGATATTATTGTGATAAGTAGGTAATTTTGCAAGATTGTTTGTTGGGAGATTAATGTCTTTGTTAGGTAGTCACCTTGAATTTGAGTGATTAATGAATGCCTGAAAATAAATAATGTCATTTGAATATCATAATGAATAGCCACTGTCGTTTCCCAAGGAAATTGTCGTGGAATGTAGGTAGGTACGTCAGTAAGATCGACTAAGATAAGTCATACTCCAAATATTTAGCTTACGTCATCGTCTTAGCATTTAACAATAAAATAAGCATTTTTATTTCAACAAAAACAACTATTTCACAGAATGACACGCGCTGTTTCCATAACGTTTTTACTTTCATCAAAAAACTCTGAGTATTTTTATATAAAATAAAATTTCGCATAATTTATTGCCAGGTACGTTAAATACATTATACAAACAATAACTGTATACCACTATCTATGCTATAATCGGAACGTTTAGTCGCCGTTCGCATTTTATATCTGCACCTTGCTCAAATAAAAACTCGAAACAATTATACTTATGCGACAAAACGTCGTAACAACCGAATGAACGCCAATAAATTTTTAACATTAATCCATCATTCACAAAGATTAAATTGGATCGTGATATGAGTGATATCGATTAAAAGACGGCTTGTGGCATTCCTCGGCGGGTTTCTTTGCGTCGATGCATTTTCATGGAATTGCCAGCGTTTTTCCGACACCTTACAACTGCATGATTCGAATTCTAGAAAGCTATATCGGACTGAACGGTTTTAATGACAGATCTTATTACTATTAAATGTTAGAGAAAAAAATGATATGATATAATTGCGGTATGCTGTGCTTAATGCAATAAGTAAAGATATAAACGACAAGCTCCTGGCCTTTAAAAATTCTATAAGAAATAAGAGGAGTATGTGGAGCTCGTGGCTAAGTAATAAATGCCGCTCGGATCAATCTTCAGGTTAAGCCTGTGGATGGGTGACCACCCATTACATACCGAGTTTCCTTCGTGCCTCAGAAAGCACGTTAAACCGTTATTTGTAGATCTTTGGCAGTCGTTACAGGTAGTCAGTGGCCCGATAGTCTGACAACCAGTCTTACCAAGGGGTATCGTATTTACCTAGTACTAAATGGGTTGTGGAGGTCAGATAGGCAGTCGCTTCATGTATAATACTGGTATTCAGCTGCATCCGGTTAGACTAGAAGCCGACCCCAACATAGTTGGGAAAAGGCCCGAGATAACGATGGATGTACTGAATTCTTGGGCGCATCTTTTCTTGGAGGAATATCTTTACTCAAAGCTGAGAGAACATACATACAGTGTTTAATTAATATCTGATCATTAGCTATTAATAGTCATTATTATTAAGTAATCGTACGTCGAAAGCTAATGGAAAATCTACGTCGCGAGAAATTATTACCTCAACGAATAATTTACATAACAAGAATGACCAAAACTAAAGATCTCCATTAAAATGTTATCGTTAATCAAGTTTTTTCTCTTTGATATATTGTCGACATAATATTTTTCACTTGATAGATGACGCTGTTGTAGACATTAGTAAAATTGATGAGTGACAATTTAATAAGAAAATTAAGTGGTTTAAGTCTTGTGATGGTATTATTTATTCTTTTTTTTTTTGAAGTCATTAAGCATGGAGGTTTGCTTTACCTAACTATGGGATATAATGCAATGGCATTTAAAAACTTACTATGAAAAAAAACATGCTTTTCGATTGGAATATTCGTTGTATTTTAAAGATCTTTTACCTATATAACACTTCAAGCACACAAAAGTACAGAGGTGGATTTAAAGCCATAGACATTTTCTGCAACTCAACCTTTGGGTGATGCTGAGAAAAACAGTGTCAACCTCTCCCTTAAACTGACTAGAACCTTTTGTCTTTAAGAATAAAGTTCAAGAACGAAATCCACAAGCATGACAGTCGTTCACTCGCAGCACATCTCGAAAATTTTATTACGTAAAATGAAAAATAGCGCTAAAATAGTAAAAGCCAACCGCAAATGGAATAAAGTAGAGGCATAAATAAGAGGAGGTTTTGCGGCAAGCAGCTAACGAGACGAAGCAAGTTCCAAGCCGAGAATTCTAAGAGTTGAGAATTCTTCAAGTTGCCCGGGGCTCGAAGTTTCGCAGGTGTGGTTACATCCACCGACTTCCCGGGGAGCGGGCGTTTCAATTTAAACAATTATTGGCTTTGGCTGTATACTTAGCTGTACCTTATAATGAAGGTGTATATTAAAGGCCTTTTTATTACGCCCTGGTGGAACAGAAAAAAAATATTTAACAATTTTTTTCGTAAAAAAAAACTCTTTATCGACATGATAATTCGGTCACTGAAGGTACAGAAAACAGTATATCATACCAATAAATTCAAAAGCAACCAGTCTTGTAAATATAAACTGTATTAAACAACGAAAAGAATTATTTATTTCAGTCATGTTCATTGTTCTAGTTTATAGTAAAGGTGTAAATTAAAAGGCAGTTTTTCTTCCATATAGATTAATAGCAAACAATTTTATATCGAGATGGTGTACTTTTTACATAGAATAATACATTTTTTTAAATAAGAGATACAACGAAACTCATTAGGCGCTTGTTGGACGTGTAGTTCAAGTTCAAAACACGATTTCATTCAGTATAATTTTAAAATTAATTAACAAGATAAATGGATCCATAATTTGGTTTAAGTAAATATCTGTTTATTACGAGGAACGTCACAAAGAATGGTTTTGTCCTAATACAGAACGTAATAACGCCTTTTTGAGTGTACATGGATATCTTCTTTAGCAGTCGATGTGATTTGCATAGTTGTCACCCGGAGATATGTGCTGATAACTGCGATTTATCGGCCTCTAAGATTAGATTCATAAATAATTCATGAAAGAAGTAACCACTATGCTTGTCCGATACAAAAATATTAAACAGTAAGACGAGAAAGTTGTGAGAAACTTGAATATCGTTTAGGTTTATAGGCAGCTATTTAGTGGATCCCGAAATAATTCCCATTCTGGTTTTCAAAATAAAAATACTAAGTAAATCATAATGCTAATTTTCTAGATTGCTTTTTCTGAAGTCTAAAAAGGCCAGAAAAAAAAATATACATATATTTTACAAAAGAACGCGATCATTCACGCGAGTAATCCAAAAAGTTTTTAAAAAGACCAAGAAAAGGTATTTATTTTTTTATATAAGCATGTACATATGTTTACTATCTGTTTAATTATGATTGTTTAAGTTATTAATTTTGTAGTTAATTTATTCTTCTTACACACTGTGTCTACGTTTCTTTTATATCTATCCTCTCGCAGGTCCGCTGGAAGAGATTTCTAAATGAAATAAGCGGTACCTTGGTGCTCTTTTGTCTTTATGTATTTTTCCTGTAATGTTTTTTTTGTGTACAATAATAAATAAATAAAAGCAGATCATCATATTTAAGAAGATCAATAAGATTTTTCAATATTTCCCTTAAAATTATGACGATCTCATATAATTTTAGCACGAAGACCGCTACGAACGCAATCGTATTTAAAAAAAAGTATGCCAGTGAGACTTATTCTGTTTCTCACAAAATATATCTCACGGTGGTGTTTCAATGAAAAATAAAAGTGTAGCTATGGCATCCTTCAAGAGTGTTCACGTACGGTGTCGTTTGGAGGTTACTAGGCTTGCCCAAGACCGGTTTATCACATGGCATGGACCACGTGCGGCCTCCAGATTACACATATACATTAATATATAGGTACGAATGTAAATGTTGACTACAGCCATATATATTATGTGTAAACGTAGAGGCGAGGACGCAACGCATTGTCAGTAAGTTTATGGTGAATGTTATTTTATGAGTTGTTAAATCCCTCATTTATGTTCGGGATTCTGTTGTTGAAAGTTGGATTTGTGTTTTGATAGCTGCTCGTTTTTGAAGACCTTTTAAAAATATAGTTTCTTTAGTTCTTTATCTAGAATCATCCAGATGATGGAATGTAACACTTTTAAAACGCAGAGTTACATCAGCAACATTTAACAAACGGAAATTTTGTTTGAAAAATACCCTAAAAACAAACCAGTTCCTCATAATATTACTTCTGGAAAACGTTCCTACTAATGTTAAACCTACACGAGTTTTATGTCACTGGTTCGCAAAATAACAGTAAAAATTCAATGATCGAAATAACTAGCAACTGAGTACCTCTCTAATAGACAATGTGGTATCAATTACAAAACGATTTTTTACTCTGATATTCCCAAGATTTTGTTTTAAGATATTTTATAAGAACCAAGTATCATTTAAATGTAAAATCTATGAAGATTGCTATCCTCTGCTACGTAAACTTGAAGAACAGGATACGGTTGCCATTTGATGTCGATAAGGATGTGAAATTGATTTACATGACGCATAAATCATACGTACATAGATATCATAGTTGCATAGTAACTGTATGATATCAATGAAGTATTAAAATAATCAAGATTTATTCTGTCATGGATAGCTGTTGCAAATTTAAAATAATTCTGTTATTTTAATGTTTTTCTTTAGAGTTCAATAAAGTTTTAGAAGAACCAAGATTCTTTCTGATGGGTCGGTGTTTTAAATGTCTTTAAATCTTTCAAAATCCAACTTTTGGTTAATATTTGATCATTCGTGTTACAAGGGGTATCGTATTACCCAGTATAGTTAGTCACTCCATGTAACGTACTGGTATTTAGAGTCCGCACTACAGCCGTACTGCATGCGGACTAAACTACTAGACTCAACCCCAACATAATTGGGAAAACGCTACGCAAATGATGATCAGCCGTTGTCTCTTTAGTGACTGCCCGATTCGATTACTTCTTCGAAGAAAACAACAATATTGTTCAGACTCACCCAAAATTTAGATGAATTTGACTCAAAGTCACAATATCTTCACCATCAGTCGCAGGCTAGTCAATTTCACCTGGTTCCTCCCTACGTTTTGTGATATGCGTGAGAGAATTGATAGTATTTCTGTTATATTTCGACATCCAACCGATTTGGCGTGTTAGCCAAGCATTTACTATTGCGTTTGAGATCTGATTAACTGTCTCTATTTGCTTGAGAATTTATTAGCCATGATACATTAAATTAGTCAACGATTTGTCGCCACATATAATATCTTGTTCTTTCTTATAATATATCGCTTGTAGTTATTAACTCTTCTACGGTTCTACCTAAACGTTTGAAACTGCATTTGTCGGCTCTATGGCAAAGACAATGCCATCAACTACGCTGTAAATTCTGTACCCAGTATAGTATTGGTAGGTATAAAAGCCTTTTATTCTATATGGCCATTCATATGTAATTATGGGCATGTGATGCGGAGGAATGAGGAAAATGTAGAGAGGAACATTTTGAGGATGAATGGCTATAAAAGTAGAGGAAGACCGAAGAAACGATGGATGGACTGTTTGAAGGATGATATGGCAAGAAAGGAGGTAACTGCTGAGATGAGATGAAGTATGGAAGAAGAAGACATGCCGACCCCGAATGATGATGGTCATTTATCATCATCCAATATCACTTTCTTGTCTTTGCCCAGGTAAAGACAAGAAATAAAAAAGATTATTTAGAAATATTACACTTACCATTGCTCTCTCAATGTCTATTACCCGATATTTGTGTTTGTTTGAAGTGAAGTCTTCTGTTTTCCATTTTATGCTATAATGTGACTGCTATTATCGCAATTTTCAAGGTTTTTCCCTAGCCTAGATTGGTTAAAAGGGTATGATAGTAGCAATTACTTTGATTAACAAATCTTTGTACCCACATTACACTCATGTACAGTGTTCTTTACAAAAAAAAATCAAAGATACATTAACAGCAAAATCTACGGACCTTCTTGCAAATCTTAATTGTTCAGACAACCACACAACTCTAGTTTTCAATTTAAATGAATCATTATTCATTTAGGCAGAAACAGTAGGTACCAAACAAAACAATATAGAATATTTACTGCCAGAAGCTTCTGACTGTTAGCAGTTCATTAAATTAACACAGCCTATCAATTAAAATCTATTGAGCTTGAACACACCTGCCCATTGTAAGCCCGTTTTATACAGGCTTGGATAGTGTTAAAGAAATCTATTAGTTGACCAGCTGACCTTAGGTCAAACGAGTCTACAGAGGTTCATTAAAACTTAGTTTAGAAGGCTTGTTGTTTCTACTTGGTAAGTTAGCATTGGTTAACTAATTGAATAAGCAGTGACGCTAACTTCTAGTGTTGAACTCAATGATTTAAATCGTTAGATTGACAGTACCGCGTCAAAACATGGTCACGTTTTGTTGACAATGGAATTTCAATGGCATTGTCTTGCTTTATCATTGGCTGTCCTGCTCCACCTCTGAGTACTTACAGGCCACCTACAGGCACGCCTCTTGTGCCATTCTTCCCTATTCTGCGCGAGTCTCAACCAGGTCCAACGATCTTCTGAATGTCTTCCACCCGTCTGGCTGTTGGTCTACTTACATTTCTTCTACCGTCTCTCGTAACCATTCAGTGAGGGCTCTACTCCAATTCTATACCCTCTGCATTACCCCTGCAATGTCTCTCTTTTCAATACTGAAAATCTTAGATATCCGTGATTGTATAAGGGGGGTGTGAAATCACTCTTTTCTATCTGGGCAAAAGTTTCGTGCGGCCTAAATGTGAGATCTAACTATTTATATCTTAGGTTTTACCTAAAAGAATTATTCTACGGAACCTAAGTAGGCACGCTTGCCCAGTTCTTCAAGATTGCTCAAATTTTATTACTCAGTGTAGTCCGAACACTGTTTAGCATAGAACAGAGATAAATTCTGTTAGGTGCCTAAGTATTCGGTTTTCGGTACTTCATAAGTCTTTAAAAGCTGGCGGCTATTTACTTGTGTTTCCGTATGAACCTGAGAATATTAGAAATTGTTCGTTGTGTTGTTGTGTATTGTTGTTGTTGTGATTGTTGTTTTGATCTAAGTATCCAGATTTTTTTAAAGGATGTTGTTAAAATATTTATCTGAGTAAGAATTGATCTGACTCCCAGGATAAAATTCAGCTGAGCAGGTTAGACTGATGAACAGGAAACCTTTCATATACTTAACGATTATTCACTTTTCAGAATTGGATCCAAGCTAACGACAGATCTGTCCAGGGTGGTCACGAAATAAAGAAGAAGAAGAAAAACGAGATTTTCTTTATGATCAACTAAAACGCATTACAACCAGACATTGTTTACGAAATCCAAAACAACTCAACAGTCTGTATTGTCCTGGTCAAATAAACGAGCTCAAATGAAGCGGGCGGCGCAAGTATATTTTGATCAAACTCAGGAGCAGAAGTTCAAAAACAAGTGGCGGGGGTGAGGCACGCACGCGGGGGGTTACCACCCCTCGGCTCAAAGTTATCGCATTATTCAAGCGAACGCGACTCTTGAGTAATTTTGAAATATTACAATTTTCGAAGCACGGTGCCTCCCTACACTTCGACGGACTTGCAACTTCGTTTATACTTAGATAGTTGACTTTTGCGGTTTTGAAGTTCTGTTTTTGGTGGTGGAGAAAAAATGGTGGGTTGGGACTTGTGGTGAGTTGAGTTTTTCTTTGATATTCTTATCTCTATTTAGTTTATGTTAATCCAACATATTTTTGCCTTTTCTATCATTCCGTAGTCGTTTGCCCTGGTACAAAGTCTCCTGGGCTTGGGCTCATAAGATTTATAAAATTCAACGTTCAAAATGTTGTGTCCGGAAAACTCGATTGCCACGGTTTCACCGTTACGAGTTTTTGTTTTAAAATCTTAACAACAATATTATTACAAACAAAAAAAAACTTAAAGAGATACGAATGCATTTCTTATTGATTGGTTATTTTTATCTTTAGGTACCGCAATCGCACACTATTATTAAATTGAAAGGAAATATTAACAATAACTAGTTGTTCTCACATGAACTGTAAAAACTATATGTTTTATTGAAACGAGAAACACATTTAAGTATGTAAAAAACGGTAAACAACTTAACGGTAGCAAACCGGGACAATAGAACAAAGACATCATTTGTTTCAAAGAATAACAGTAGTCAAAACAAGAACATGTGTTATATTAAATCATAAATAATATCAAGAGGAGAGAATTCCTAAAAATCGCAATTTCATACGCAAAAAAAAAAAACAACAAAACGGGCCTAGTCTATTGTGATACTAAATAGAGAAAAGATGCAAATTTGCACCGTTATGTTTACAAAATTCCTTTTTTTTTGTTCCCGTTAGCTACAAAAAACAAAGAAAGGACCCATTTGACAATGAGAAACTGCAATAAAAGTTGCGCAAACTATTAAACGCATAGACAAAAGTGACAATTCACCTGCGAATAAGCAGGTAACTGATTATTATGGTAATTCGAGTAACAATGTACTTGTGCTTAGCTGTGTTTTGGAGAATTGTGGCCAAAAACACGTAACACCTTGACGTAATTTATTGTTCTATTCTATGGCATTTATAACAAAAAGTTCGTTTCCGTGTTCTCTATCGACTACGAGCTATCTTTGACACGAAAATTTACGGCTTTTTTCGGAAATGTAATAAAGAAATGATCGTCGCTCTTTTGTTATACTACCATGCATTATCATATCAATGTATGTAGGTTATACAAATGAAGTAGAAAACATCACATTTAAATATTTTTCTTTTATATCTTTGTTTTTGCTTCTTTCACAAGCAGTTTAGTAAGTCAGTCAGTGTTGAAATCGTAAATAAAATTTTCATTATCCAATAAAACTTTTATATCTTTTCTAATAAAAATATTATAGCTACCTAATACCAATATCGTTACCATACAAAAGTTTAATTATTCAATTAGTACTATTTGTACGCGAAACGAGTTATTGACCAGATGTGGTGAAGTTTATGACGGCTAATAGGGTTTATGGCTTTTTTATTGACATTAATGTTCTCTTGACTTCGCCGTTTACGACCACCTCATTCATTATCGAACCGATGAGGTCGGAACATCACTGTAAATCATAGATGAAATTATGGATAAGCAAACATTGAACAATTTTCGACCACTCTCCTTATGAATGAATTTATTATCATTGCATAATTAGTTCACAACTTTTCCATTACAAAACTTGGCACAGACACGAATTTTATATTGCACAACAATTAATCAAATTACCTATATTTAAAACGAACATGCGAATCTTCAGTGCAACGCCATAAATTATTCGCGTTTACCAAAGCGTAATTAATCGACATCAAGTTTTTATCTGTGCGCGTCAGGTAGTATAAATATATTGATAACGCACGGCTACTTTTTTACGCAAGTCGGATTATGACGGGTTGCATACAACGCGCGACTCTGCCTGCCTCAGACTAAGACAATAATGTCGTCAAAGCAGACAATACGAACCACGCGGCCGCACACCGCACGATTTATTGCCTATTCGATAATTATGCGGATTCAAAGCTGAAGTGCGGTGCTTTACGTTCAGGTTTACGGTACTTTACGGCGTGCGACTACTACACGACTTTGTATTTTGTTACGCTGGGGTTAAGATCTATTCGGGCCGCTATCCCCGGCCGGGAGCGAAACAATCGGCTATTTGCTTATTCCGTTGCGGCAGTGGGACTCGCTCGCCACGTTTGAAGTGACTGCAATTTGTCTCCAGCGACGTATTTCAAGTAGATATGATCGTGTGTACGACCGATGCTTGCATAAATTTCTCACTAACAGATGTTGTTTTTTGCTTGTTGCGCGCGGGAGGTAACCGACTCACCTGTTACTGGGTAATGTTTGACGCTTCGCAAACGATTTTTTGCTGAAATTAAAAGTTCGATAGCGTCTGATCGGCGGTACGTGCCGCGAATCGATCCAGCATACGCACAACTCACGTCAACGTCATCTCCAACATGTGCGAACGCATCATGTGGAAAATACATCTAGCTAGCTGCATTATAAACATTTGATTTCACTTGAACATCATACTGCACAGGAGAAATCTCATCGTTAGGTACGTTAATTCCAAACCAAACTAGTTGTTGAGTCGGGACTTTTCCCATGCGAGCCGTTAACGTTCAAACGGGAGTGACCTCAGGAATTAAATAGTCGGACAAAAAGCTAGCAATATTTTTGTCATTTCAAGTCTTATTGTCTCTAAATGGCGTCGGTGTGCAGGCCTACTTGTATAAATAAATACGCGATAAATAAACATGAAGTTTAATCAAATTCGATAAAGGCAGATGCGCCGCGCGCGCGTCTTTTATGGCAATAACGGGTGCGCGTCGACCGGTAGCGTTGCGCGTTGGCACTTGCGTGGTGCGTAACAAAAACAAAAGTATTGCTGGAATCACTCATTAACTTATTAAGATGATAATTTATGACCGCGAGTAAGACAATTTCATGCCGTACTAACACACTTGAATGTGCCCCTCAATTTTTTGTTTGAGAAGGTCCCATCAAACGTTTGCATGAAACAAAAAGGCACGGAAACTTCTCGCCTTGTTTAGGTGTGATCAATTTGTCCAGGAGCATCGGATGCTCAACCAAGCGTCATAGGTTTTGTTCGATCTATTAACATAATAATTACGGGAAGTTGAAGTGGAATAAATCCATCAATCAAAGCGTCAATTTATGGGATTTTATAATCCGAACAATGATTTTATGGAAATTTTATTGAGTTTTACATTGCCAAGTATTTTCTAAGTCTTGTTTATGATGTCAACAGTTGATTATTGTGTCTTCTTTACTTCATCATAACGGATGTAGCAGTAGAAGTTACTTTACGTACTCAATAAGGTGTTGCAAAGACTGAACCTACGTTTATTTTCTCTTCACATATAATAATTTACCAAAATAAGGTTTGGCCAAATTGCTAAAATGTGCTAAACAAAGTTTTCCTTTGTGGATGTTTGGTCTTCATTTACTTACTTGCAATTATTTGCTTTTGATTTCTATCTATTATAAAGACGGGTGAAAGAGATAGAACCGACTTCTAAAACCCAATTTCATTCGTAAAAGATTTGGTTGAAGACTGTTTAACCCGCCGGTACTCGCGTCTCCTTTTAAGTCATGAACAGTCGCGCGAGGGTCGAAAAGACCCAGATTTTGAATGTATTGTTTTTAATAACTTAATTAACTTTAGCGATTATTTTTAAATTATTTAAAAAGAGGATAACAAAACAAACTGTAACTCGACAGGACACCTTCATAGTTATGAATGTCATGGTTTTGTTGGACATTAATTATTTAATGGAAATTAATACAATACAATTAAAAACGAGGCACTTGTAATGGTGAGCCATTTTATAAATTGCATTTTAAAGCATTGAAATTAAAAGGCAAGAACTTAAAGAGACATTGGAAAGCAAGGTTAGTCTTACATTCCGCTTACACATTTATTTACACTCATAGGCATTTATAAGCATGAATAGAAGACTCAACTATTTTAATAGATCACGATTAAAGTTTCCTATCAAAAGTTCAAAGAAATGTGGCATCGACCAACCCATTGTGGGTCTGTGCGGTGGAATACTGCCCAATCCTTCTAACAGCCAGAAGACTGTGTTCCAGGAGTGCGAACATCATTGTTACAAAGGAAAGTATTAAGCCTGGAACCAAATTAACTACAGATAGCCCAAAATTATATGAATAGTATGACCAAAATGCATCAAAAGCTATATTCGAAAAAACCTCTTTAAACGGTCACTTAATGAATATCCTTGACAGTAATCACTCTTTTTTGTATCTAGAAGTTAGAGGATACAGTAATTGGTTAGCACGAGATATTTTTTGAGGCCACAAAAACGACGCTGCAAATGTTTTACAACACAATTTAAAAATTGCATTTTTTCTATTCAGATTCAGCTGGTTAGGTTTCTTTTACAAAATGATTCAGAATAGTTATCTTTTTCATTTGATGTGCTTTTACAATTAATTATTTGATCATTGGCAATTGTTACTTCGGAATGATATGCATGTAATGGAGAGGAATATGAAAACCAAAGATAAGATGGAGATATTGTTTCAGTGTTGATAAGTAGTGAAAGATAAAAAAAAAATATAGCGTGATGTTGGCAGAAAACAGTGGTTGTTCAGACCCCCAGTAACAAGGGACGGAACATGATGATGGTAATTGTTACTTTGTAATTTTCTTCAACAATTTGTGCTTTAATATTATGTTGCCAGTTGGAACATATTCAAACCATAGTGAGCAATTACCATACCTATTCAGTTAACAACTAGATAGATGATATCCAAGGAATTGAGTCACAACAGCATACAAGGAAAGCTAAATATTACAAAAAGCAACCAGCAGCATCACTGAATAATAAGTAGAGATTGAGATCTAACAGGGTGATGTGAAATAAGACAAATATGGCGGCGCGCATGCGTAGAATCACAAACACAGCGCCCGCGCAAGCACTCCTTGAACTACTTCTTTTTATTTTTCTGGACTTTAAGGAAGTTCGTTTTCTTTGATCAAGGACTGATAAGGTTTTTAAATTGAGTTCGTAATACAAGTTTTTGCTCTATTTGTAGAAAAATACAAGTGTTGGAAATACAAGTTTTGCCAGTTCCATCTTTGAATTTTGACTCGTAAAACAGTTTGTCCTTCAACTGTTTTAAGTTGCTTCGGTATTTTACTTTTTGCTTCGGTCTTACTTTGTGTTTGTATTTAATGAGAATCAGTTCTCGATACATTTGTAGCTTCAAGTATTTTATTTACTTTGTTCTATGTAAATGATGTAAACGCGTTACTAAAAATGTAAACAAGTCCTTGTGCCAAAAGCCCACTTAGCTAATAGAATGTTACCTTGGACAGTCATTTGATAACTGTGGGGAGTCAAAGGTCTTTCTTTTCAGTAAGTAATCAATTGTATGAATTTTAGTTGATAAAAGTTTACATGTTAGCAACAATTAGAGCTGAATGTTGAAATGAATTGAAACTAGGTATATCTTATGAAGGCACACAAATGTTCTATATCTGTAGAGATTTCTCTCATTTATTTAGTGTTGTGTTCGTAAAGTTTCTTTTCATTTAACAAACAATCATCATCACTTTCCTGCCCTTGTCCCATGTTATTTTTTTGTTCCATTCTCCTCTGTCAACCGTCACGCTTTCATCTACTCCCTTTTCTTTCATATCATTCCTCACACAATCCATCCATCGATTGCTTGGTCTTCCTCTCCCTCTCCATCCATCAACATTTATTTCCATCACACTTTTTAGTCACTTGCGATTCGTCCCTCCTCATCACAGCCCATACCATGACAGTCCCTTTCAACTTTTCAACTGGCGCAACTTTCAAACTTTAACAAACCAACTCCTACCATATCATTATAGGTGGGTACACTATTTGTTGGATCCATTCATCCAAGTGATGTGCATCATTTTATGTAGGATCATGACTTTGATCACCGTTTTACTTTACTTTATGGGATGATAATACACAATTATGTTAATACTAGCTTATGCCAGCGGCTTCGCCCGCATGAAGTTCGATAATTGAACCACGGGATCGTCCTACCGGGATAAGAAGTAGCCTATGTGTCATTCCAAAGTATAATCTATATCTGTGCTAAATTTCATCCAGATCCTTTTAGCCGTTCTGGCGTGATTGAGTAACAAACATCCATCCATCCATCAAAACATTCACATTTAAAATTTTAGTACACATTTTCGCTTATGGAGTTACTTGACTGCTTACAATACTGCCAACCATAATATTATTTAAGGAATTAAATAGGAATTTAATATTATATAGGGTACCTAACCAGGTACTAACTGGGTTGTGGAGGTCAGATAGGCAGTCACTCCATGTAAAATACTGGTGTTCAGCTGCATCCGCTTAGACTGGAAGCCGACCCCAACATACTTGGGAAAAGGCTAAGCAGGTGATGTTGATCACATGATGGCTGTTATACTATGCTACAGAGGATTTTTTTTTATAAGCTTTGTTACTTAAATCAGTATATATTTGATTGATTCCGTTATAATTATTAAAACTTACATGAGTAAATATTTACAAAACTTTCAATAGTTTAATAAAGTCTGTGAGACTGAAATAAAATCTGTTCAATGTATCCAGTTTTTTGTTTATAATTTTAATATAACAGTAGTGGGTACATAACATTTCTTTATCAAGTATATTTAGTACAATTTATCAAGTTTTTAGTATTTCTGAATAATCACACTATACCGTACTCACTCTTTTTGGTACAATTGCAATTGCGCCAATCAGTAACAAACATTAAAATGAATAATTATCAAAATCAAATCACTGAATCACATCCTCCAATTTCATTTAAACTTTACATATCAATCACAGTATAATTATTGTGCTATTACACTTAAGTTTAATTAAACTTAGTCGACCCTACAATTACACACGATAAATGTTGGTTCGTTTCTAAATTAATTTTAATCTAGTGTTATACAAGGAAACTGTTATCTTGTACTTATCTCTGCTCAAACTGTATTTCATACAAGGAATGTTTTTCTATCATAGCCGACTTAAAACGCACAATTTTCGACCTTAATTTTATGAAGTGAAGGCTGAAGTTTGGTTATAATCATGCGTGAGCGGAGTTACTGTTTGTAGTGGATAACTGAACCACACTAATCTTTTATTTTACTGTTAGCAACTTAGCTTGGATTCTTATAGTACTTGAATAGGAATGTTTTATTGAAGTGATTTTTTTAAATAATCAACAAACGATCTACCTTGGGTACCTCATAAATACTGTCGACAATTATCTTAATGTGCATTTTGTGCACTGTGTATCTCAGTTTTTGTCTCTAAAGTGACTAAAAAATTATGTCTTGTGGACAACTGCATTTTTGTCTTTGTAATTTGTGTTATACAACGGAAACATTTTTTTTTCTTCACCTGTGAATTTTAATTCTTAACTTTTTCAATACTTACTGTTTCTATGTTTAATAGCAAATAATTCTGTCGAATCAGAGATGAAAAATCTGCTTTACAATTTGTTTAGGCTATTGTTCTCAATTATCGTACACTATCAATTTAATCGTTACTCTAAATAGCTTGTAAACATCCGTCTAACACTTTGTAGACCCTTCGACAAACTTAGTTTGACGATCGGAACACTGCCGGACCCTTGCCGCGAACCTGTAAAGTTGGGAGCCATAAATTGGCAATAAACTTACCTTAAGCCGGGCGGGCGCTCGCCGTCGGCAAACGCGCTCGCGCCATCCCGCTCGCTAAAAACTTCTTCACAAAACTCACAGTTCTACCGAATAAAAAGAGTTCCGAGAGTTTCACTCCGTCAAGTCACGTGTCAGCGTTTTAGATGCGGCATGAGCGCAATACGTAATGTGTCGGGCGCACGTGGGTAAGTAGCCGACAGCCGACAGCCGTCAGGTGCGGAGGCAAGCACGTCGTGTTGTTTATGGCGCGGTTTGTTACGCAACGCGTAGTCGCCGAGGCGCGCGTCAGTAGAATGTGGCGACCGATGCTTTACGAGCGACGGCGCACCCCCCGCCAGGCGACGCCGAACGCCGCGGCGCCGCACTAAATCTGCGACCAACAGAAAAGGACACCACCACCCTCCGTTAATCCAACACCATTGATGTCCGAGAGACAACGTTAATCGGAGCAATTAATTGAACGGTCCGGTCTCGACTCGCGATAGAATTGTATCGGCGGTTGGCCGTAGCACGGCCGATCCGAGCAAGTGCGGCGTCGTAAAGTTTCTTCGTGTATCGTTCGATGCACCAGACGTTGATGCCAGTTCGAACGGCCGGAAAGATGCTCTACTTCGTTTTCTCAGTCATCAGATCATCAGTAAAGCTAATTGGGCAACGATGATGTTTTTTACTAGCTGAGTATAGTTGAAAAGTAGAGTCACTTTAATAAAATCATCTTGATATGATGATGCTCGATTAGGTAAACGAAGAGAAAGCTGTAAAGCAATCTAAGACTTAGTAACACATACAATTCACATTTCAATTCCGTTCCAAGCAAATGGAAATACTTTTACTCCTTATTAATTTTACTTTAGGTCAGCAGGATGAATACGTACGCGCAGGCCATTGGCTTGTTACGCTCTGGGCTGTTACTCGTGCGTGACGCTAAGACGTTACGCAATACGATTCGTATCGCAAAATACTTGTACAATTCCACTTCTCTTGTCATGACAAATAACGGACATGACAGCGAGAACTGCTACTATGCCTAGTTGATTCAACTAACTCGAGCTTTGCATTATTATGTTTGGATGGTGCCAACTTACATACCATTTCTTAGAACAGACCATTTTGAAGGTAACACTAGCCAGTTATTTGTGCTAACATATTATGGTAATAGTCAATTTGGCCCCCAAATATGAATACACAAAACCAAAAACATACCTACATACTTACAGGTCAAACAAATAACCCTCCTTTTGGGCACAGCACCACAGTCGGGTAAAATAGCACAGCAGCTTACTTACCAAAACTCAAACTCAGGCTAAAGAATTTCTAATGGTTTGACAATGGTGACTACTCGCAAATAGCAGCCCAAACTTTTGAACTATGTATATGTTGGTGAGTGGTTAATGGTAGCTAGCAGGCACAATCAGCAGTGATCATTCAGGCATTGACCTTTTTTCTGCTTCGGAGAAGTCTAACGCGTTTCATAGATTGGGCTTATCATGAAAACATAAATATGCTGCAGCACACTTGCACTCCCAATGTTATTTTTATGATGACAACTTTCTTTCAATCATTCATTGTCGATATTCTTCGAAGTCAGAAAGTGTTTAACGCAATAAGGGTGCAGCTTATTCTGGACGTTTGGATTCCTTTGGTCATAGAATTCTCTAGATCACGAATTATTTGGAACTGTTTGGGCACGACTGTACTTATACTTTAGTAAATCAATTCTAACTTTTGAAGGTTCGAATAATAAGAATTCATCAGGAAGACTCGGTTTATAGCGGTAGTTGTAAAAAAAACCACCTGGTTTTTCCTAGCCTGTTCTGTCCCATTCCTGGGCAAAGGCCTCTCTCCACTCCTTCCACTTCTCGTGAATCCGCTGTCCTTCCTTCCAGGTCTGACGGAAGTTGGAACTTAATTACTAATAATAACTAACATGGGCTGAGCAGATGATTTGTTGTGTGGTGCACTGACTCCAATTGCTGCATAAAGTATGTCTTAGCAGCCACAAAACCAGGAGCCCCTCTTGGTACCATTCTCTCCACAAAAAGTTGTGTTTGTGTCCATAAAGCATATCCAAGTTCTTCCATTGCGTATGGCCGCGTCAGACACAGTGAGACAAGTCGATTGAGAAATTTGAAACCCCCTCGATTGTTCTTATCTTGAACAATTTTATTTTTTGTCTCTCCATCTGCAGCAGCATTGCTGGTGTCATTTTATCCAGTCCAAACCCTGACCGATTAATGAAGCTGTAACATTCAATCGAACTCAGTCAATCGGAGCTTGATGTAGACCTGTCCCAAGTTGCACCGCAGCACTTGGACTTTCACTCAGCCACCTTTTAAAAGTCGTAGGTCCATGTAGCTGAGGTTTGTCCACACTAAGTACCTAGGCTTGTAGACACGCGATATCTGCTTGAAAACTCGTCGACTTCAACGGCTATTGGTCGTACGGTCGTCTGACATGGTAGGCCCACTACTACTTCAGCTTGCGTACCCTGTAAGCTAAGAAAGTATCAAACCTTATGTGGTAATAATAGGACCTGGTATAGTTCTGGCAATTATTAGATTCCTGCCTACCAGTAAGGGTTAACTTAGATATTTTGATGAAAGCTGGAATTTAGAAATAATTTAAACATCGTTAATCAATCACATTAAGTATCATCATGTCATGAAGTCTCGAGTTCGAACCCAAGACACGCACCTCTGATTTTTCGGATTCATGTGCGTATTGTATAATTATCACTTGCTCTGGTGAAGGAAAACATCGTGAGGAAACCAGCATGCCTGAGAGATATTTCTAGACGGCATGTAAAGCCAAGTCAAAGGCCCATGGGTGACATAAAACTCTGACGCCAGGTTAGGCACTAACCACACGATACAGACAGACAGACATTAAGTATCTAGATAAAACGTATGAGCCACGAACAATAAGGTGGTGAAATTTGTTAATAGACTATATTTTGAAGTCAGTTTTAATAAAGCGTTGTTTGCGAAGTTCATTTGATTAGTTTCCCTAATTTGAGAGCATAAAAAGCATTTAGTCATTTGAATTAGTACTGACTGCTTTTATGATGAAATTCATTTTTACTTTAAACTGTGTTATTACCAAATCGTAAAACTTTGCCGAGGAGTACTTTAACGAGTAACTTTTTCTATGTGCTATCATTGAGTTGGTCTGATTCCCTTAAATTCGTTGAAACAATGGTACCACTTTGCTACAAAAAACAGCAAACAATACGTATTGGTAATAATGTTAAGTATTGGATAATTGAAACTGTTTGACGAAATAAGTTCTCTGATGTGTTAGGAAGCATAACATATCTGTTTAATGATAATAATTTATAATGATAATTTAACTGACATAAATTAGCCATAGGTTACGGCAACGAAACCTGGATAATTTAGCCTATCATCATCTGCCTAGCCTTTTACCAATTCTGATAGGGTTGGCTTTCAGTTATACCCACAAAAAATATTAAATAATTGTGCCTTACAATAATTTTATCATCGATATTGAAAACACTGAAAAAGGGATATTTAACATTTATACTATTTGTTATGAGTTCCCGATGTAAGTGTCCTCTGTTACAAGCAACGTGAATAGTAAACAATAACATAATATTATTGACCTGCTACTAAGCCCTCTTCCTCTCTCCTAATGTTGCTGTGCCCGACAGGGTCCATATTGAACTTTTACCTTGTTACACCATCTATGTAGGTAATACATATGGAATGCAATAAAGACTTGAGTATTGAGTATTTAAGCATGGTAAATATCCCGTTTTCAGTGTCAATGATATTGTTAGTGACCATCATATAATTTGAACTTAAATTAAGATTTTAAATTCACTTACCAACATAGGTACTTTCATACAACCCCACAACAGTAACGTCTTACAAACGAAGATACTCCTAATTTATACTCTCAACAACTCTCAAGCCTAATGCATTCAAAACATTAAAAAAATATTTTTTACAGATTTTACTCCCCAAACACAAAAGCAACCGTTCGGCTACACAACATTGAACAATGTGAATGGACTACAAAGGAATCGCGGACCAGCCAATCAGAAGCGTCGGTTGGTCCGCCATCTTGTTTCCCCCACCAGCCGTGCCGAATCGAGATGAGAGGTAGCGCCAGTCGCATCTGTCAACGTCAAGATGCTGGACCTACCGTGATGTGTAGGTACAAATTAAATATAATTTGTGTGACTGTTTATATAAATTAATTTTTGATTGGTTCTCCGTGATACCTAAAGGTGAGATTAAAATTTCAGAATACAGAATAAAGTTTTAACTGAAAGACAGTTGCCTGAATTCACGTGTGAGTTTGTAAATAAATTGTTAGCCAAGCCACAGAAAAAATAAAAATTAGCCATTTTTTTTAGTATACTTCTTATTTAATTTTGAGTATCATTAAGTCTAAGGTACCTACTCTTGAAATGTTTGGTATTTTATTTTATCCAAATTCACACACTGAAAGGGCACGACAGCACTCGACGAATTCGTCTAGGTACCTACGATGGTTACGCCTGAACAATGAATTTATGGCAAGCCTGTTTAACCTGACAATATTGGTTTGTGATAAACTGATACCACGTCAGAAATTGTACATGACTGCTGTCCTGGCTCAACACAGTTAATTTCCAGCAGTGTTCCACATATTAAAAATGCAAAATAAGTTAAAACTTACTTTTACAATGACAAAAGAGCTCCACAAGCAGCCCTTATTGAACGTGAATTCCCATCTGCGCGGGTGCAGAACATTCACCCGTGCGTAGTGCACAGAACCTCAATCCCGCGCAACGCAACGATATCCCCACTCTATGGGTACGCCGGCGCTCTCACACAAAAGAGTGTGGTGAAAAGAGCTAGCAGAAAACCATCTTTATTATACCTACATACTCGTACATTGACGTCATTTTTACATAAAAAAATATCATGATAAGATTTTAGTGTAGATTAAAATCTAGATAAAAAAATATGAAAACTAGCCAATCCCTTATCGAAAGAACCTTTCCAACTACCTGTTTCTTTTTTTCAAATTACAAGATGCATGTTTTCATTCAATTTTTTATATTATGTATACCTAGTGTTTTTTAACACTTTAGGATTTTCATTTTTTAATTATCGATGATCAGCTCTTGCAAAATGATGAGACATTATTAAATTAACCCACTGAATTGCACAGGTATACCAACTTTTTTACAGATGCCAAGGCGCCATTATTCATTCAACTTATTTTTTTCTTATCTTCTTGGTTAGAAAAAAGTGAAAGCAGATCATGTTACAGTAAGAAATATTATAGTTACCTACCTGCTTACAGTCTCTGTATTGCGTTGAGGTGCTATAAGCTTTATAATGAGCTGAAGTTCACAGTAACTCACCTGGCCACTGATGTACTGTCACATAATTTGGCACATCCAATATAATTATTAACTATCTAAATGGAACGATGCACGAAAGCGTTATGACATCAACCGACAAGTTTATTTATTTCGTTATGTTAATTAGAAATATTAGAATTCGAGGTCACATTACTTAACACATAAGCCATATGACTAATGAAGCTAATCATGTGTTTCCACCGCCAACATATTCACCTTTTGTCAAAATCATCTAAAATAGTAAATTTTAAATAAATATTAAAAAGTCGAAGTAGAGCCACTTTCGTAGCGTAACAACAGCACATTTCGTTCGCCACATTCCTCAGCACGTTTAAAGCATGCCCTAAACAGCTGATTTCCCCGCTATACTCTCATCTCCTTTATCGCAGAGTAAAACACGTAATAAAACAGAGAAAACTATAGTTTATGCGCTCCCGCTGGTACAGCGCGGACGGCGTGCGTAACCTACATGCGGCCATTTCGAGATTTACGATCTGGGAATTGTGTGTTAGAGTGAGATAAAAACATAAACTCTCGGCCGACGGCAAACTCGAACGTAGCCGGCTCGTTCATGCTCCGAGAACAAGACTCGGCAGTATATGGTAAATCCCGGGATGCTTTATCACCATTCAGTACGAGAATTTATAAATAGGTAAATATAACACTTGGTAAACTTTGCTTTCTTTTCCTCTATTATAGTCCAAAACCAATCTTCAATACAACATTAACCAAATCATCCAATTTTATCTCAAAATCACCTGTATACTATCACCTCAAATCGCATACTAGCTCATTTCGTTACGTCTGTGTGTGTAAATTAAACTATCCGCATGGGACCGATGAACGTTATAGCTTTCCCTTTTGTTTGTCTGACTTATGGGTGTGTTAGAGCGAGAGGTCGTAAATCGCGGTGTGCCGTCCGGAGTGACATGTTTATGGGCGGGGTGCGATGCCGCGTGCGATGCGAGGAGTGGGAGTCGCGGCAGTCGAGAGCATGGCGTCGACGTAGTATCAAGCATTTTTAATAAATTTTTTTTTTTTTTTTTTTTGAGTAATTCATTTATTTTTTATTAAGTAATGAATTATGCTATACAGGTGTTGTCACAGAATTAAACAGTTAAAATGAATAAATTGAAATTAATAAATTTTAAACACTTAATAAATCAAAATACGAAATAATTATAAAATTCCGTTGCAAAGACAACTTATTTGAAATACCTACAATAGCAAAGCAATAACTTTGTTTTACGACCAAAAAAAAACAGAAAAAAAATATTCAATTGCTTTCTTCTGGATGTTTATTTTGTATGTAAAGAGCTGGTATGTTAAACAAAAGCTTCACAGGATACACTTCATACATTTTTACACTTTATACACTAAAAGCAAAAGCCATAAATCCTCAAAAAGTCATCAATTTTTCCAACTTACCAAGAAAATCAGAACAACCTCGCCAAAATCTAATTAAACCCCACAAATTAATTGGACAACATCAAAACAAGGATAGCGAAAGTGGTATAAAACGATAAATCTAATAGAACGGATCATTCTACAGGTGGCAAGGTGTAGCCCAGCCCTTAATGAGAGCAGCCCTGAGCTCAATAAATTAGAACTCTATAACTACCCGCAATGGATTCCTTTATTTGTTGACTAAGCTTTGCGATATAAAAGGATTAGTTATTTGAATGTTTTGAAACTAGAGTTTGTCTGGTTTAGCCCTAGCTGTTGTTAGGATCTCTAGAAATTTTAATGGAATGAAAAGTAGATGTCCAGTGAGTTTTTTTATGGTACCTACTCTAGTGGTGTGACCGTTGGACTGCCAAGTCATAGGTCTCGAGTTCGAACCCAAGACACGCACCTCTGATTTTTCGGAATTATGTGCGTATTGTACCTATAATTACCACTTGCTTCGGTGAAGGAAAATATCGTGAGGAAA
The DNA here is from genome assembly GCA_964057025.1 of Standfussiana lucernea. Lineage (NCBI taxonomy): Eukaryota > Metazoa > Arthropoda > Insecta > Lepidoptera > Noctuidae > Standfussiana > Standfussiana lucernea. The sequence goes on along the minus strand of OZ059790.1, from coordinate 11,349,458 downwards.
CCAGCATGCCTGAGAGATATTTCTCGACGGCGTGTAAAAGTCAACTCAGAGGCCCTTGGGCGGCATAAAAACTCTGACACCAGTTTAGCTACTAACCACTAACCACACGATAAAGAAAGAAAGAAGATCATCAACATCATCAGCCCACAGCAGTCCACTGCTGGACATAAGCCTTCTCCATCGCACGACACTCAACTCGATTTCCAACAATTCTCATCCAGTTGCTACCAGCCTTGAACAGTACCTAAGGTTAATTGAGTGTACCTACGGATTTTAGCTATTTCACTTACGATTACGTTCAACCTTACGGCATCACGTTGGTACACCTATAAGTACCCCTATGTATACCTACAAGGTGTAGTTTTGCAACCTCGTCAAAATTCAGGAGGTTATCATAGAAGACGTAAATAATCAATATAAATTACGGTGCCTGGTCAATAATAATAAACGCTGCTGTTTTAGTTGTTTTAAATTGACACTGTTTCAGAATGAAGCCCTTTTCAAAAGAGGAGAATCACCCGTTTATCGAATAAACGTCTGCGTTTGTTTGTGTGTGTGAAAGCGCGGTAATAGGGCTAGTATTAGACGGGCCGCGTTTTAATACGGGTGGCGTACCTACACTAATCGATTTCTGATATTAAGTAAAAATACAAAAAATTACCTACACATTTTAGTATTGATTCGGATCGAGAATCATTAGCATAGTTACTTCCCTGAATTTGACGAGGATGCAAAGCAACACCTTGTTTACTTACGTAAAAGGTGTATCTTCTTCAGTTTCACCAGCGACAGTCGGTACCTATGGTTTAGTTTTAACGTAAAAGATAGTTCATTTCTACTAACAGGTTGGTTCATTTCTACTAAAATTGTTACTTATACTAGTTAGCTATATGTTAAACGTTTAAAACACGGTTCTTTTTCCCTTAACTTCCCATTTCTATATCCATTCACTCTCGAATTCGTCTACAGGTGAAAGAGAAGGCTCTTGTTAACAAGTTCCTTACATGCATTTAACAACTATTGTTTAAATGCAATAAAAACTCGAACCGATAGTAAGTTCTGCCATTGTTACCTGTTTATAGATCCCTGTTTTAATGACAACTCTAATTATAATGTTACTATTACGTGATATAAAACGTGATATAACGCAACGACTTACAAACATTTAAACACGAACCAAAAGTAATAAGAATAAATCACAAAAAACGGAAGCCCGTTTTAAATTCAATCACTACACTACCAGTTATCGAAATCGATATTTAAACTCTGCGTAACATAACAAAAAAATTACATTACCATAACTATAAACAAAGGTAGGAAAACCATACTAAAATACTTGCATACGTGACATGGGGAATGAAGTTAATATTCAGATTAATATAGAAGAGACACCGCGCGCTACAATAATTGGTGATTCCTCTTCAAGTCACGGTGCGCCCGCGCAGTTTCACTGAGACCACAGAAAAGTTAGGAGCAGAAGACCCAATGTCACCTAAAAACATACTTTGGAACATCTGACACATAGGAATAGACCAGACGGCATAATTGATTAAAACAGAACAGACTAGAAGCAATTCCTGGCTGGAGGCCTTACAATCAAGGCACCCACAGGATTGTTCGGTGAAGCAGACGACAACCTCTTAGGTTGACAGAAAAAAGCTAGAAGCAATACTGTACTAGATCTCGGAGCCCCAAAGTAGCCAAAGTGAACTCTGCGTTGCCACCGACTTAAGTGGTGAAGTTTTGGGTGAAATATCGTCGTCGTGCCAGCAACACGGAGAAGAAGACTGTTGGAGTGACCCTTGTCAATATGTGCGCGGGATTCTCATAACAACGTTTTATCCACACTTGTCCTTTTCTATTCGTCTATATCATACAATTGAAAGGCACGCCAAAGTACGCCATAGGTGCGTATGAGTGGATTGGGTACAACACGACTCGTGTAACTGGGTTATATTTATTTTTCATTTCTATTTTTAAAAGTTGACCATTTGAATTGGGCCAATGTGTCCGTTTTAAATTCGTGCCGAAAATTTTAAACTCGTTCATTGGCTACTGTTTTGAAGGAAAAAAACCTGACATTCAACGAAATCTATTAAAGAATGTAAGAGTGCTGATTGTAACCGAATGCCACCTAACATGTAATCTCTTGAAGATTTGAGAATTTATTTTTATAACCCAGAGAAGTTCTAATCACAGAACAGAGAGATATAACGAATTAAGATTCGAGGTCTACTATAATTTATATCTAGGAAGAATAACTGGCACAACTGTTACGTTCACAGTAAAGCTTGAATTAACTTTATTTATTTTATTTCTATATTTATTTATTTAGTACCTACTTTATTCTTATAGCAATAGGGAATCTCGCAACATAACGGAAAAAAACCATGTAAGAATTGAAATTCATTTATTAAAAACGCAACCACATTTAAATAACATAATCTATATTGGAATATGTAATCAATAAATCATGGCTTTATTGAATTAGGATATCCGTAATCATTGTACCCTACTTCTAACATGAAGTGAACTTGCGCAACCAAATTCAAATGAGGCGGATAACATCGAATTGATACGAATTGATAATTTGATGGCTTCATAGAATAAAGAATTATTAACGTAACCAAATGTTAACTAACGAAACCACCAGTTTTGGACAGCTAAATTGTCTATAGTGCTTGTTAAAAATTCATATAAACTTTTCATAGGACTAAATAAACTGTTTAAGAAAGTTAAGCTTCTATCGAACTGGAACTGACTACAAGAAATACTTCTTACAGGCCAGAAAAAAATGAAATAATACCCACTGATCTGAAAAGAAAACTTGAAAGAGTTGAGTATGATAATAGTTGCACGAAATACATAATTATGTAGTTCCATTATTCAAAAAAAAAAAAAAAATACTTTTAGACACTTTTCATAACAGTTACAATTATTGAAAGTTGACAAAAATTTATAGACAGTATACAAGTCGTTGAACACGAAATAGTAGCGCGTCAAGCCATCTATCATAGCAGTAGGTAATGGAGGTACGGCTAAGTAGTAAGTGCTTTCAGAGTTTTCTCAGACAAAATTACGGAAAAATCTTTTCTACTCACTAACAATAGGTCTCGTATTAAATTGCAAACATAAATATTATTAATAACAGTGTCCCATACTGAAGTTTCATTCGGTCACAAAAGAAAAACTCCGCTCCATGTAACCTATGCATTGCCATCTATCTTTTTCCACAAAAGCCGGACATTATTGTTCGGTCCAAACACTCCTAAATCTTCGGAAAAGTAATATATTTTCGTTTTGCCCAGTGCGGTGTGGGGTACATACACAGACGCCCAGTCACTACGCTCCGCTACTTTTCTGTATCTACTAATGTTTTATACATTGCCAGTTTTGCTCCAAGCTTTTATGCTTTAGCTGCTGTATTGGGGGCAGTGGAAAATCGTCGTAAATTTTTCATTGCTTAGATCGTATTTTCTAAAACCTATGTTGTTTCGTTTACGACTGTTTCGCGCGAACATTCCAATTGTGGGAATCGTGTGTATTCGTTTTGTTTAGTCTTATATCTGAAGGCTCTGCAATGGAACTGCGCCCTTCCTGCTGTCGAAATAAGGTTTGCTTTTCATGTCATATCCTATCGTTTAAAGACATTGTAGTTTTGCAAGCTGGTCTAACAATATTGGTGTGTGCAGTAGACGAACTTGCAAATGTGGATGACTGTGAGGGATATTAAGATTGGTGATTCATATAGTTGACAATACTTCATTGTTTCGATATAAATGATCTTGCGTAAATATTTTTGTGTTAGGCTGGCTTCACTGAGGATGGGAAAATGTTCGACTGGACCATAACCCTTGAAGTGTTACATTGCCCATACCAGTAACGTTTTAAACATTTTCTTTAGATGGAAAAAATGTGTTTACAGAAGATGTATTTACTATTTTTCTCTTATAAAAAGGGACCATCTTACGACCTTTGGTCCTTAACCTAAAAGCCTTCGTTTTATCAAAAACACAGATCAAAAAAGCTCTCACGAGAAACAAAACCGCATTTAACTAATACGCCTACTACCAAACTAGACAAAACTTAATATTTTATTAAAAATCCTACTCAAGTTACTAACAGACTCACCTCTTTAAAATGGTTCATTCTCAGTATTACGTAATGGACGCGCGTAATTTGAGAATAAGCCTTGGCGAGGCAGCGTCAAAATATGTAAAGATTTTTATCTTTCCCGTAAAATGGCTTGGGAAAAAACATAAAGAAGGTGGTGTCACCTGATCCAGACAGGCGGGATTTATCGCGCTCAGTGTGGCCGCGGGCTAAGGTCGAGCTCGAGTTATGACGCTCGGTAATAATTTACCTACGTGCGCTGGCCATAGATGTTGAGCGAAGCGGGATAGTCGGGATCGAGAAGTGGTGGAGGAGAGAGCGATTTTGGTAGATAAAAGTTCGTCCTTAAAGCTTAGCCAATGTATGATGTTATGATGTTAAAATTATGGAAATATCAAAAATGCATGAGTTTGACATGTTGCCGTTTGCAGCATGCCTTAAAGATATAATTCTGGTGAAAGTATGAAAATATGAAATGTTCTGAAGTCGATTGCGACTTGTCTAAGCCCTCTGGTTTACAATGATTAGATATATTATGATTTATTATTTAAACTTATTCTGATGAAACTTGAAAAGCCAACACAAGAAAATAAAACGTAAGTCGTCTTCTAGTAAAACGTTACCGACCAAATATTTTAAATACTTTAAAGATATGGAACCTTAAATCTGTTCAATGATATTTTGTTAGTTTTATCAAATGGAATATTTTTACGATATTTTCCAGGAATAGTCCTACAACGCTTAACGTCATGGTGTCCCTAGCTACATGTGACAAGAAATAAAAGTAGTTTCTGGGATAATGATCGTGCATGGATGAGTCAGTTTTTTTCATTTCTCGGATTTTTCATTTCATGTTTTATTAAAATTGCCATTCATCTCTTTGTGGTTTTGTGCGGTTTTTGTTATTTGCATAATTGGTAATTTGTACAACTTCCGACACCAAAAATGTAAAATTTCTTTAGTTTAGACGATTACGTGTATAATGTAAAATGAAGGTTTAAAAATATAACGTCCGCTTTTCATGACATCGTTTCAAAAGGGAAGTAAGTATCCATGACGTAAACAAACAAAAAAAAAATCTGTTTATACAAATTTGTCCCAGTTTCTTTACAGGAAAACACCCTCTAACGTTTTAATATCAATTCCCCGAACCACTAATCTAAAGCTGCCAAGAATCAAATTAAAATGAGAGCCACCACTAAAATCTTCTCATTACAACCAAAAGACATTAGTAAAGGGCGGGAAAAGAAATGCCTAGGCCTACAAATGTACCCCGAAACATGAAGGGTTTGCATACAACGGAATAACGTATGGGTTATTCGGCGACCGAAAATGGGCATTAAACTGTGCGTCGTAAAAGTGATTTTTGAATGGGGTGGAGGTGTAGTTAAGTCGTTAGGTGTTGTGTTGGTGGTAGCTCAAGTAAAGTGGAAAGCGTCCCCGAGAAAATTGGCACAAGTGGTTTTAGCTGGGGCGGGCGGCGCGCCGCGGTGGGACGCGGGGCGCGGACTAAGATCAGACTATGTGAAGATGGGACACTCCCGCGCTGTGATTTATGGAAGCCTCTGTGCGGCTTATAAGTAGTTTCTGAGAAATAAAAATTTATATATATTTTTTTTATCGGCATCGGCATTTAATAACTGGCACATTTCTTCTGTGTTGTAACATCATTTTCTGCAATCTCAAACCAAACTAGTAATAAACTTATTTAAAAAGTTTAAACATACAGTCGCATATAAAACTTTCCCATTTGTGCCATGATGTAGGTTACTTACGACAAAACTGAAGCATTAATAGACTCTCACATAATGCTCATGACACGGCTTGACCATGGTTACCCTGAACCTACTGTTTCACTTGCTGGGTTAAAGGTGAGAACGATAAGGCCAAAATCCACTAAGCGGGCCCTGTACGGGCTTGTGGATTACACTGAGTAAAGCCCAAAACTACCACAAGAAGCAAATGAACTAATTATGTAATCACTACGAATAACAATAATAAATCGAAGTAAGTATGCAAACTTTGTAAATTTAGCAATCAAGGTTAATGTAGGTAAGTAAAAGGGACGCGTGCCTCCCATAGAAACCTGTTAGACATTCCAATCTGTCATCCTCTCTGATCTTTGACCCACAGTATAGGGGTGGCCGTCGAATGTTCACCGAGAGATAGGAGTCGCGACAAGATGTATTACTGCTTACGAAAAATTTTCAACAGTCGCCTCTATCCGATTGGCCCCGAACGGAAAATAAGAGGGGACATCGAGAAATAAATGAACGCTGTAAATATCTCTATGACAATAATACAGGTCAGCAATAGATATCTTTGGAGATAGTAACGCATTATTAATGTAACAAAAACACAGGAAAAAAACGCGATTGATTGCCAAGAGATAAAATAATGGTGGATATCGACGAAGTTTGTATGGAGTTTTCATGGTTATAGCGCGATGATAGTGTCTAACGGTCGAGTTTATGCAACTTTTTCATTATATCGTGTATGAGCAAATCATATTTGATGAGGGGGATAAAATTTTAGTCACACTTGATGGTATAAAATGAGGGCGAAGACGAGTTTTCATGAAGCTTACCCATAGTTATATGGCCTTTTAGAGTCGTTATAGGCAAGTAGTCTCAATCTATATGACCTTTTTCCAGGTCACATCTTCTGACTCTGCGTAGGTATACACTTGGTATCTCGTATGAACACATAACACAAAAGAAGAGAATACTTGAGTGACTGTCTAAAATGTAAAGCAATCAAAACAACAACTGTTTTGGTGGTAGTAGCAATGAGAATCATACATGTTTAGACAAAATGAATATCGCAATAAAAAATTGCATAGCTTATGAAATAGACTTCATTTGGAACAGTCCCTTACTTTACCAAAATAGACTAACCTACCCTTCGACCTAGAAATTAGACCAAATAAATCCATAAAACAGATAACAGAAACCAATTCAATTAAAAATCCAAATCACACATTCCGAGAGAAACCGTGGTAGATTTTTCTTTCAAAATTTATGTCCCCGCGTTGCCTCTAGAGGGCGCTGGGAGGGTCGAAGAGGGGGGGTGCAAGGCGTGGGGGGTGCGACTTCATTTCGCCCGCGTCGTTTATCTTGAGAAACATAATTCAGGGGCGAAGTCTCTGTCAACTTATTCCTATTCTTTCGCCTAAGCGTAAAATGGGTATGTTTTACTTTTTTATACTGACTTTATACTTTACGTAGATAGTTTGTGTAAGTTAAATAAGGTCGGCTTTAAGTTGATCTGTGCTGTTATTTATGATTTTGAACGTGAGGTGCGTGAAAGGAGGGTAGTTTAAATTTTAATTTTATAGCCTTCTTAAATGCTGCGTTCTTGAAAGAAAAATAAAAAGAAATGTTAGTACCTAGGCACCGTAATATGGGAAAACCTTTGTTTTCATTTTAAATAAGTCACTTCAAGTCTTACACCTTTAAATACCCATAGTACAGACATTACCCATGTCTACCCACATGTACCACCGAAAAACACAAAACAAACCATATTTTGCTCAACAAAAACTTGACTGAAACATATTTCAGTCAGTAACCGAGTGTAATGGCGATATGATATTGGGTAGGACGTTATCGGTCGTCTGCCAGTCTGCGGCTCGTAAATAAAACGAATTCATTACTCCCCCATTGAGTGTGTGTTAGAAAATATTTAGTGGCCAAGAAGATAGGGAAGAGCTATTAACTTACAATTAAATGGTGGTACCTCTTTTGTGAGCTGATAGTGCGACGCTTTTGTATACGAAAGAGCTAAACTAGCTGGTCATAAATAAACAGAATTATTGGTACTAAAACTTCAATTATAAACATGTCAAGGAACATTGACCATGTGTTCAAAATAGGAATAGCTGATTTTAATACTGAAGAGGCGAAAAAATCTACCCTGTACTGACTCCATGGAAAACGTTTGTGTCGACCATTTTTCAACTTTATTACTCAGGGCGTAAGCGTGAAAAGTGGTCGACTGTCAGTGAGTGCGGTAGTACCTTACATACACCGTATTATAATGCAACTTTTTCTAAACAGTCCTGCTCGATGATATCATCATTCTTCAATCGGCTTAGCTCTTAACCAATAATCGGTAGTGAGTTCATTGCGATCTTTTTCTCTTTGATTTAAACGTAAGTTACAAAGAAACTCAAACTCAAATCATTTATTTCAATTAGACCATTACAGGCACATTTGAATGTCAAAACACAAAAAATAAACTAAGCTACAGTCCCAGTCACAGGGCATAATAACTTGTGAAAGTACTGTAGTTGCCCATGCGAAAGCGTAGATCCTATGGAGAAGAATGGGCAAGAAACTCCATGGACACTCTTTTAAATCAATAATATGTTTTTACAAAACAGTGATATAGGTGAATTATTCAGAAAAAAAAACTTTAAAATATAGAACACAATACATTGTGTCCTATATTTAAAATTAAAATATCTGTGATATACATATCACAGATATTTTTGCTAAGATCTTTCCAGTAAATAATAAATGGCACAAGAAATGTGAATAACAAAGGTCAACTCCAAATATACCAAACACCCCTACCTATTTTAATGACTTGGACTTTTTCATCCAGGGTTCCTTATTGAAATTGGGTCGCCATCATCCATGAGATTACGAAACATGACCAAATTGACTTGGCACGTGGCTTTCGGGAATACCACGGGCCACGTCATAGCTGTTAAATGTCGAAGCAAAAAAAAATGAAGATCAAAGTTTTTGGAGCAAAAAAGACAACTGAAGTTCGATATGTGTTCGGCATGTGTTTGGATATAACTTATACACGTGTTCAAAACACGTGGTTCCAACAGCTGGGTTTGTCATCACGTTGTTGAAGTTCGAAGTTCAATTTGTGGGATCGTTCTGGAACTGGAGACGATATCGTCCTAAGTGTTGTTGGAGACCGATGGGGTCAATCTAAAGAAGGCTCCTAAAAAACAACTTTTTGTTTTCCTGAAAAGACGAAAAGCTATTTTACTTATCTATTTAGTAGGTTGCATGAAGTGGGTAAATGTGTTGTTCTGTATACATTGTTTTTTTTTTTAGCTTGTTTTGTGCAATGTTTTCATAGCAACAAATGTTGGCAACGTCACGCGCCTCCCATCCTTAACCTATCCGTTAATACGTACAACCAATACGTCATTTGACGCAATAACGGTCAAACAATAAATATCGTTTTGCGCAGACAACACGCGCAAAGTAATATATGAAGTTAAGAATAAATAGGCAATTTAGTTCGGCGCTCACGTCCGCCCGAATATTGCCGAATATTGCCGACGACGGGCGGCGAATTTCCATATCGTATCGCGATTCGTGGGGTGCGTTTATGGGGTAAAAATTAAGTCGACGAACGGTTACGTGTTGATTTTCAATTGGATAGTTCGAACGGTCGAATTGGACATTGTTTTAAGGCATTTATTCAATTGTTTTTAGATTGGCCCGCGTTTACTCGCAGTTACGGCGGCGAAACATGAACAAAGTTAAGCGGGGTTGTGTTATGAACTTTAAGCTTGTTATTTTATGTTTTCCTGAGCGCCAAATTAGATTTTAGTTTTTTTGGTCTTTATTTTACATAATGATAATGAGATGTCATTAACAACATTTGATTTTAAACAAGTCAACATACTATGCGAGTACAGATTCGTACAACGAAACTACGGGAGATTAAAAGTTTTTCACAGTGTAGGTCTAGGTGCCCACCACCAAAAAAAATGTAAAATGACTGAAATTACTCAATTCCACATCCATCCAGCGCATCAACCCAACACGGCGTAAAACAAAAGCAAAATCACAATTTAAGTAATTTCCCAAACTCAAAATACCTTCTAACACCAATAAATCCGTCGAAGTACATTCGTATGGAAAAAAGATCCGCGATGTCGTTATAAATTCCGCGGTAAGACCCGATAGAAATGAGAGAATTCCCATTAAACCTCTCTAACAGGCCGATAGATGGCGCTCCAGCTAAGCAGTGGAAAAGCGTTGGGAAAACACATTTTAATATGGGGTGTACCTTAGTGGGACTTTGGTGCAGTCTTACGACACGTTTTGATACGTTTAAGAGTTCAATTAGGGAAAATTAATGTACTTTACATGTCAATGAACGAATGATGGCCAATGATCGATTGTGTCGGTGTATCTTTAGCATGACAAACTGGTCAACTCTTTGTTTTGCAGTGGCCGGCGACACTCACAGTTGATTGATTAATGATCACCTATCAAAGTAATAGTCTTGTTGTGATCAGCTCTTCAATGCACGATATAGCAAACACTGTACATCTAGTAGCCACCAGGTGCCTGCTAATGGAAAAAGTACCTTAACCTTTATGAACTAGATTCGAAACATCAACACTTTTCATGCATACAAAACTAGTTCCAGCAAATCTAGTAGGAGTCTGAACCTAGCAATCCTCTAAGCACCAAGACTACGCTGAAGGTAGGTATTACTACGGGGGATGCGAGCGCGAAACGAAATGTGGCTTCAAAAATTTGGAACACAATCCGGCTATTTGTCTTTCCAACGTATCTTATAAATCAAGGAATAAAGCAGCCAACAATGCTTTATGGGCGAAAAAAAGAACCTACATAAGACGGGAAATAGCATACAGGGCTTCGTACATACATTATGAATGTTAGTGTTGCGTAAGAGAAAGCTTCAAGTTTCGTAATGTACCTTCAGGTTAGGTGCGTTGTTGCGCGCTTATGGACTCCTGGTACTTTCAAGAACTTCTGCTTACATCATTGGGGATGATGTTTTAAGAATGAGGACACAAAATTGATATAGGGAATGAGAAAATGTTTAGGTGATAGAGAAAACTTGTCAAGATGATCTATGAATGTTTTCCTATTTTCTTTTCATCCAATTTCAGTTAATTGGGTATTATGTTGGGGAATGATGTGCATTCGTGCCATTAAGAACGAAGAACTGTCAATCTCAACGCCATTAGATTTGTTTTGGCAGCGAGTAAAATATAGATCCAACAGACATGTTAAGGGTGGAATATATACGTTGTTTACTTGAATAAATAACGAAACTTTTTCATTCAAGATTGATGTGTTTTTGATATCGGTTGTTAAGTGCAGCTGCATAAACTATCGTTGTGTTTACAGATACTTTGAAACCTAATTTACACGACCGAAAACATTTCAGGGATATAATATTAAATTTAAAAGCGCATTCATACTCTTTCGCCGATGACAACGTAATGGCTTTTTTTCGTAGTGTAAATTAATATATAATTTATGACAAAAACGCATATTCGGCGGCCATTTTAATATCCAAAGTCGTTATTTAAACCGCGTCACATCCGTCCACACTACGCGACGGTTTCGCAGAATTATTACCGTGTAACGCACTATATCACGTTAAATTTACGACAACCTGAATATGATAGATTTTCAATCCGGCCTCCATAATATACGGCGAAAAACGTTCCGATGTCAAAATAGAGAAATAAATAAACTCGTGACAACCAATTAATAACTCGTAAAGTGTCAGTGTTGAGGACAATAAAAAAACTTTGGCGGGGATAAAAAGGGGCAGAAAAAGGCGATCACAATGGCGGAATGAGGCGAGGAACGCCTGTAAAAAAGCGCCGATATCGTCCATAAATTTGGACGGATTCAAAACAAATCGCCCTTATTCATTACACGTATGACTTATGGCCGCGAGAGGCACAAATTTATAATGCACTTATATAGAGAACACAAAGAGATGGAATCGAGTCTCCTCAATGGATGTTAAGGATTTATAAAAACAACTTGTTTCGAACAAAGAAGTTGGCGCGCTTCATTAGTCACGTTTCGGCTCCAGCGAGGACCGACGACACAAAAAATTAACGTTGTGTTAATCGACAGTTTGGATATACTTTTTAAGTGTAATAGAGCGTGAATAAAAAGCCGTAAACATAACGTATTAGGCAGCCATTAAACAATGATATTTCATTATCCTGTACGCAGGCTATTTACAAGGGTTCAGCTGCGTAAAATTATACCTTTCTTCCATTATTGCGTAGCAAACTTTTTACTGTGCCACCGCAATCGTAACTCTTCAAGTATCTAGTACAGTATCTTGAAACCGTTGTATTTCTAACGGCTAAATTAAAACACCTTACGTTATAAGCACACTGGCCCCTTCAACAACTCTAGTAGACATATTCACTCGGCTTTATTCAAACAAGAACATCAGAACGTAAATGGAGCAGCCATAACTCACCGATGCACCAATCATAAAGTATCTTAACACAAACATCAAAAGCAAAAGCATCGAACACTTAAATAAACCACTTACAAAAAGGCAGCCCCGAAACATGCAAATCGAATCAAGCAACTCAAGCATTTTATTATCAGATACCACATTACGATACCTTCATCAGTATAGAACGGTATGGAGCGAGCGAAGAAATAAATGGCATTTAAAAGTGTTATCCAAGATGTACAAAAAGTTGGGAAAAGGGGAAAAAAAGTCGTACGAAATGATAAATTTCCCTTTGGAAGTGAAAAAGTGAGGTTTTATTTATGACACGCCAGTGTATTGTGGCCTCGACATAGGTCGTTATCAGATCTTGTTGGGCCATGCATTTAAAATGCACGTTTGGTTGCGCTTTGACGGACGATGCTCCTTTGCGGTCATAAATTAAGTGAAGAGGTGAATGGAGCGCACTCTGAGGAGGTTTTTGATGGTTTTATCGCTTAGAAGTGATGTAGTTTGTCCCAAAACTTAGTTTTCGCACGATTTATGTCCAGAGACACAATCAATCTTGCACATTCTAATATTGGTGTTACTGACTCCATGGTTACCTAATGGTTTCAAGCACCAACTTTGACTTCTGTTGTAGATAGTTTCTAGTTATGATTATGACAAGTATCAAATTAACAAAATATATTAAGATAATACCTATCGAAAAATCTCCCAATAATTACACAGCCAAAAGAACAACTTGATTGATTTAAAAGCCGTGAAGACCTTATAAAGTTACCGCACCGCAACGTTACCTAGGCAACTTTAAATTAGGCAAGAAGAATTATTCTCCAATCTCTTCCAGACCAGCCACAAATCACTGTTCCTTGGAAGTAATTGAAAATACATTACGCAACCAAATTAAAGTGGAAAGTGGTACAAGTTGGGAGGCAGGTGGTGCGACATCCCCACCCGCGGAATGTTTTGGCATAAAATATAGCTTCAATTATTTACGTGAAAGATTTATAGCACTTAGAAAAGTGCGCCGAGAAAAAACCGGGAGCGACCGACGTGTGCACGAAAAGTGTTTTTCTTTGGAAACTTATAATGGGTATGAGTGTAGGGAAAGTTTTTTGAATCTCTTTCCTATGGTAATTTGTTTTGGGTGCGCTTATAAAGATATTAGTGTTTGTTGTACTTTATTCGACATAATAAGGTTTAATGTTGGAATATCTATATTTCCTGAATATAGTAGCAACAATCAACATTGTTCACGACACATCCGTCCACACTCATGCTTTTACTTAAATAATTATATAAAGTGCTTCGTATTAAATCACTAAATGAAGTTTATTAACCCAATCAGAATTTCAGCCCATTCAACAGTCACGATTACTTTACGGGCCATGGAATATCGCGAATTGTGCAAAAATTTGAAAAAACACTACATTTCGCGTCTTAAAACCGACTTCATGACCTGAAAATTCCTTCCAAAACTAAATTCCCATAAAGCTTAAAACAAAACAACAAGATTTACTGAATATTTAAGTATGAAACAAACGACAAACAACGTTAATAAGTATAACATAGTCACATAAAGCTCACGCATGTTTATTTTTCATTTACGAGCGGGTACTGCAAACAGCTAGGGAGTTATTACGTGTCGCGATACAAGAACAAAGTCTATTGCTTCCGTTTTTGGAAGGTAGGAGAGAAATGGGGGATGAAGGGAAAATTCCGAGTGGTAGATAGGAAGTGTGGTTGATAGAAAAAGGGGAGAAAATTGTAGTTTGATTTGATATGCATGATACTCTCGGTTTTGTTCACATCCTGGGAACATTATTATAGGCCGAAAAATATCGGGGAAAATGTCAAAGCTAAATGGTTTTGAAGAAATTTAGAATGTTAAGCTAAAATGATTAAAATGAAAGCTTAAATGATTTATTTTAGTTTTGACATCGACGCTCTACGAAGAAGAATAAGATTAAATTTCTTGACGCAACTCAGATAAACCAATCTTAGAAGGGATGCGTGTACGAAAATAGAAGCTTCTAACCTTTCAAGAGCACTCCAAACCGTGAATACTTTTAAAAAGCACTAAATTAAGTTCTTGTGATTGCCAGAAAAGATTCATAAACAATGTACTCTAGTAAAATTACTTTATAAAAGGTACTAGTTCACTTCACCACCCGCTCAAAAAGTGCCTTAAAAATTAAGAAAATAATTCCGTATTTTTTTCCAAAGAATCAAGATACCAAAAATATTTAATTCAAATAAACAAATATACACAATCTTTCAGTAACCGCTATGAATGAATTCGACCCAAATAAAGTACAAAAAATAAACGTTACGTCATCCTTATTAACCTAATTTAAAAAGTAAAACCACGTAATCCAATCTCAAACAAGGTTCTAATATAAAACAACATTTTTAACATCCATAATCGGGCCGTCCGTACCTACGTCTGCGTGATAATCTTCAGTAAAAATTTAATTGAACGTCGGAAGTGGGTGCAGATGGGTCGCATTGTGCCCAGCCTTCTGTTACCTCCGTTTTGTATCGTCGACCTCGGATATCATCCCCACAAGGCCTCTACCTACCTTCTTTAACGGTTTGTTACAGGAACAATTTCTTAGGAAGATATTGTTTTGACGGCTTTTAAAGCTAGAGTTGCTTTTGTTCGGTTAATCAAACACCTTTGATGGTGAGTTTTGCTTTAAAGAAATGGGCAATATTGGCCTGTAAAGCGTTTCGAGTTTGTTGTTTTAAGAGGACAAACAACATTTAAAATGTTCTGTAATAAAATGTGCGAAAGAAATAGAACACGAAACGTAAACACAAACAAAAAACGTAAACTTTTTTACAGATATAGGCCTTGTTGAACGCTTTCGTTACGTTGGGTATTATCGTAAATGATTTACGACATATATTAAAAGTTAAAAGCCTTAAATCTGCATGAAGAGATAAGATGCTGTATTTACGGAAGACTCAAAATCTTACACGTTGGTGAAGATACCTAAAATTGGGAAATAATCCAAGCTTTCAAAGATCCACATTAAGTTTCCAATAGTCAATAAGTAATTACTGATAGGAAATTATCAGTGAATGATATTTAAGAACAAGTGACTGAAAGAAATACCGCATTAGGTACTAATACCGACGAAGACCATCGACGAAGTGCCATTGTTGGAAAAGACCAAACTGCTAACCAAGCTATTGATGGAGAAATCCGGACTACTAATGGTTAAGACCCAACTTGTCATGAAAAAGACTTAACAGCTTATAGTTAAGACCAGGCTACTGTTAAAAAGGCCCGATGGCTCGGTTTTGTGTTTTGAGTTATCAATTGCTAAATCGATAACTCAAAACACAAGACCAATGACGATCAAGATAAAGGAAACAGCGGTATAGATCTCCTAACTAAATGTACATCTGAAATTAAATCAAATCCAGAAATCAATCCTGAAACAAATGCCACAAATTATCCAGTAACACCGCCAATCTTTAACAATTACGATAAGAATCAAAACGCATATTACGTTACCGCGTTTAAATTACAAGCTAAAAGTGTGGAACAACAAAAAACTGTGTTCCCGTGAGCTTTAATATAATTTTTGTTAATGATAAATAAACTCATAAATAGCGGTTGTGCTCGCGAATCTGTTTACAGCAGATCCACATTTAAGATATCGCGCTTGCTTTGTTGCTAATCTGCTAAAAAGTTTGAAACGAAAAATTTTAAATCCAGCGTTTTGGGGGTTATGAAGAAAAACGGTAGCGGGCAGAGTGTTGGGAAAGAGATTTTTAGTTCAGTGAGAAATGTTTGTTGTTAGTTTTTGGCGCTTTTAATATGTATATTGTGTGTAATTTTTTTTGGTCTATAAAATATAAGTTTTGGGATTATTATTATTATTATTTTATTATTTTTTTTAGCGTCTACCCCCGACTTTGTCCGCGTGCAAACCACATTCTATGGCAATCGGTAGTGTGGCTTTTAATCGGTGAAAGAATGTTTGAAATCAGATGAGTCGTTTCAGAGATTATTTCCTACAGCTAAACCTACAAACTTTACCTTTATATAATATTAGTATTGAAGTAGTGTTTAAACTAAAGTAAAAATTGTAAGCAAAAAAATAATTCAGTTTATAAAGCGGGCTTGGTACCTACTTCTGAAAGGTACGTCCGTTAAAAGCAATAAGATCTTACGACGTAGATGACTTTTCAGCATAATTTTATTTATGAAAGTTCGTTGAATTAATGTGTCAGTAGAACAAACAAGGAATTTATCAAATTGTGTAATCAGACAAGACCGATCGCATAAAACTTGCTCACTCATACACATACTTCTTGACCGCTTTATGGCAAGTTTGACGTTTTACCTATAAGTTTACCCATTTAAAATTATAGCAAAAGTCAGTAAGTAGCGGTAATGGTATAAGTAGCTTGTGGAAGACAGTTATGTTTCAACAAGTTACGTATACTGTTTTCAGTACCTTGTCACCGTCAAATAAAGACTTTTCAGTACCTACAAAATTGTCAATTATGATTTGATGACTGATGGCATATCAACCAAGCTTTGCAACTAAGCTAGTTGACAACATACGGTAGGTACTTACCTCTCAAGCCGTTGAGGCTTTTCCTTTAACTCAAGGAATTTCGAAACTCATTCACATTTCAAATTAGGGATTCCTCCAAGACGAATTGCGGAAGCTTACCAGCCTAGCGCCCTTAAGGAATTATGCTAAGGCACGTACTTGAATGTTTTCACGTATACCCCCTCTCGTCTCGTCCCAACCCCAAAATATAATATATCCAGCAAACTTTACATATATTTGTACCGTAAATCCTCTTAATATATTGCTCTATTTTTGTTGGTACACTTAAATTTAAGGGGACGCAGCTATTTAATGAATGTTAATGTCAAGTTGCATTCACAATTGTAACGCTCGTGTTTTGTTTCGGACTGTTTTACGTTTTGGAAATAGGCTGGCGTGAGATTTATCTCGGTTTTAGATAGGTGTGCTTGTACATGTAGCTTACATATTCAAATGCATGGTTTTGATCAACCTCATACAGCTACACTTATTTAACGAGTCACAAAATAAAAGATTAAAAAACAGTACCAAAAATTGTATGCGTTATATATTTCACACAAAATAATTAAAAACAAACACCATTAATAACCGCAATATACGTCGACTTTTTCAGTACCACAGCCAAAGTCTGTTCTGTATAAAAATTTCAAGAAAAATTGAGATAAACCGCTCCGGGGCAAGACGGATCGCAGACAATTCGTAATGTGAAAATGGCCAGGCTTCGCCGTATTTGACATCCCGGATAAATTGATATTTATAAGTCGAAGGGCCAAGGATACGTTTAAAGGGATTCCCTTTATTGCCGTATCGCGTAAAGGAGGTTCCTGTCTTGCCTCAGGTTATTTTGAATTATACCAAGTTAACTTGAAAACGTCGAAGGTATATTTATTGGTCGAGAGCAGGAATTATCGCAGCGGTCGGATGTAGGGGAAGCCATTATTATCTTTTTATTGGTATAATATTTAATTTTGGGCCTTTAGCTAGGCGATAGTGATACTAGGCACATATAAATCGGTAAATTATTTAGTTTAGGATTAGGTTGGAGGTAATGAAGGCATTTTGAAGCGCTAGACTGAGTTTCTTTTGGATTTTATGTATCAAAGTAGGTACCTATATATCTGTGGTAGGAAGGTACTTATAAAAAGATTTTCAGTGTTTTGAAATTACTGCTAGCATCTTTATGTCTGTTTATACTTCTAGCAAGAGTACATTTTAGCACATACGCTTGTCTCATACAATTTATACATAGGTACACATTACAACAAGATAGCGAGAGTTATTTTTTAATAGAGGTTGGAGCATTTATTTTTTATTTAGAAATTAACATTACAAAGTAGACATTTAGTAGCATTCCCAAAATAAAGTCTGAATAGAATTAATATACAGACCGAAACATACAGAGCAGTGAAGACACTTTTAGCCACTTTTGTCTCCTCAGATTTACAAAAGTCTACACAGTTACCAAATAACTGGGTTCTGGAGCTCCATGTAAAACACTGGTATTGAACTCCATCCGGTTAGACTGGAAGCCGACTCCAACATAGTTGGAAAAAGGCTTAGCAGATGATGATTAACATAAGTCTTTCTAATCTAAAAGACCTATGTACCATAGGCAGTTTAGTATACAAGTGTTTGTTTCTCAGAATTAGTTCATTTATTTATGCGACCGCTCTGTCCCAGGATAAGATCGGTGTAGTGTTTTGTGTGTAAATCAGGCTATGTTGACGCATGCGCGCTAACTCTAGTCCACGACATAAATTATTGGAGACTTCATTTGTTTTATTGTGTGCCGGACTTTTTAGGTAATTAATTTGATTTAATTAAGGAATGATGTATGTGGGCAGTTATGGTGTGACGTAGGAAGTTTCAGCAATAGTTCATTGCACTCCATTCTATAGTTCAATCATCAATGATGCAAGCAATTCTTTAGGTAAAATAAAAATACCGAGAAGATGGCCGGACGCCTTGGATGGCTTTCTCGTTAATTGGCGAGAAGAGGCGCTACATCGAGAAAAGTGGAAGGAATGGGGGCAGGCCTTTGCCCAGTGTTGGGACATACAGGCTAAAAAAAAGACTGATGCTTCTTGTTTCTAAGTTTGCAATCGTTTCCGGATATTAAGATTTTTATTTTGAAGAAAAAATTGAACATGAATCTTCGGCTACCAAACTTGGAAATTCAACAATTTTTTTTGTGATTTAGCTCATAAAAGAGCAATCAACGAAGTAAAAACATTGCAATTTAACCGTTCATAGTACCTACACTAAATCAACCTATTTTCTACACACACTCATCTACCCAAAGATAAACAAAACATACCATCGAAGAACGCCTCACTAACTACTAATTTACCCATGTTTTTTTCTAATTACACACACTAAATGTACTAGTATTCGCGAAATTCCGGTGCTGGGTGGCACGTACAATAAATTATTGTGATCGGCTGCAAGTTTCAGAGGGTCAGAGGTGCTCAGGGCGGGGCGCGGGGCGGCCGGCAATTATCGGTTACGAATGTGTAGAGCGCCTGGAAGAGACATGCGGGAGTGAAGATTTAGGTCTAGAATGCGCTTTGTATGAACAATTTTAGATACCTTTCTGCCTAGCTTTTTCTCAACTATGTTGAAGTCAGACCCAGTCTAACCAAACTCAGCTAAATACGAAACTTTTACATGGATCAATCTGGCCCTTTGGAGGCAGTTACTGGGTACCATGATATCCCTCAACTACTTCCTCTTATGTCACATTCTAAAATCTACTTATCTTAGGATCCTTTTTTTACACGTGTCAAATTCCTACTACTTCAAAATTCAAAATATTTTATTTCACATTAACCGACATGAGCACTTATGGCAAGTCAGAAATTAGTTGTAATAGCCTTGGTGCCATTAAAGGGGTATATCTGACTCTTATTGACTAAGACCACACAATGTTCCTCCTCGACCTAAGTCATACAACAAAGACCATCATTGGTGTTTTCCCATCCAGTCTCCCACCATCCTTGTTCCAGTAGCGTCACCCGCACACAGTAGATAAAGTTAAGGCCCGGGGCAACGTCACCCCGCGTGATTTATGCACCAACCCTTATCCAAGATTACGATGACCGCGATCCACTTGCTCAGCTTTAGACTCGCAACATCAGTGTTTGTAATTAAATGGAGTGCGTGTGTCATGGGAACAATGCAAGAGTTATTTGTTTGGATTTATAGAGGATTTAAATTTAGAGGCAGTAGTTTTAAGGTTTATAATGACCTGGTAGCTAGAGACCAAGACCTGGTTGAGACTCGCGCTGAACAGGGAAGCATGAAACAAAAGGGAATAGCACCCATCAATGCCAGTGAACAGTTGTTGAAACAAAACTGCAGCTGATGATGATGAAACTCACATCTCATTGTCATTGACTTGAGCAAGCGAACTAACGAATTCTTCATTTTTCTTCTGTATGTATAAACAAGTCAAAGTGATTACTTGAGTAAAAGTTATAACTTTAGATACGATTTTTATTTTGTAGTCTAGTAATTGCTTGAAGTTATAACTGTCAAAAGTGAGAATTATTAGCTTTGCTTTCTTTGACGGTTCTTACTTCGTGCAAATTCTTGTCTATTGCATAAAATGGTTGCATAAGTAATTACTTAAACTCAAGTAATTACTTTAACTTGACTATAGATACCAGGGTTGTTTTGTTATGAAAATTAATATACGAAATCTGATTGTTATGATTGAAAACAGTAACAAAACGTGAACCACATAAATATACATACCCAACACACCATGTGTCATCAATACAAATTAAAATTGAGCCAACGGCAAACTTTTCCCGACTTTCAATTCAAAACAAGAGTTATATGTTTGTATTTGATTATAGAGATCCGTAGGTATAAATTTACGAGTGTTGAGTGTTCAACGGTTGTGTATTTATTAAAATGCTAATTTGGGCTCTCCTTCGCGGCTTTAGATGCTTCGCTATCGGTCCTGTGCACGCTTTGTGTGCCACCTCCAGATTTATGCCATACGGTTAATGGAAACTAGTGGTTCTCGATCCGCTGTTGGTTCTTTGAGTGATAAAACTCGCTTAGAAAGGATCTGCTTTTTCTTACTAAGTATTTGAGAGCAGGATTTTTAAAGCTCTCGTGGATTCTTATTGTCATGAAACTCGTTTGTGAAGGAAAGAAGTAAATCATGACAGATTTACTTGTACCTACTGTTTAAGTATTTCAGGTCATAATTTCTCAAGCTTGTGCAACGAGGGAAGAATGTTGTAAGGTTGCAGGCACTCCTTAATAACTAGATAGTTCTTAGTCGACATGAAGTTCATACCTATAGAATTTTTAAAGACCAACAAAGATTTTCCAACACGAAATTACCGATGAACATCACTTTTTTTTGCTTCACTCACAATTTGAACTTTTTATGCACAGCTTCTTTTTTCTGAAGACTTCAACTAACAACGAACTGAACTTCATTCGACAACTCGTAGTAGGGCCTCATGAAACATAGCTTCCGAGTTAGGCCAGGCGCACACTCGGCCATCGGTAACGCAAAATTCAATCATGGCAGATTAGAGTCCCCTTAATATTTTAATGCCTGACCACCGTCCGCTAACGGGGAATCGATCCGCGCACCCTCCGAAACAAAATATATATTTTATAACAATATATCTCATCTAGCCTAATTGGGGTCGCTTAATATGGCTTACCGACGTAAGTACATAATTTATTTCCTTCTCGGTTAAGAGTTATGTGCTGTAGGTGTATTATAAATGTACTTTATATAAAGGTGTGATTGTAATTTGAACTCCTGGATACTTGTTTGTGTATATGAGAATTAAATTGTGTAGGTGGCTGTGAAGGTTGGGGGTTATTTTTTAATGTCATAAGATTATTTTGTGCACGTGTATCTTATATGATTTTTTTTTTATTGTTTCAGAACTAGATATTTATACAAAATCACCAACGGGTAATTTTTTCAACCAGTAAAATCAAGATGCGTAACAACAGAAGCGTTTGGGACATGACGATGTTAAGATTTTAAAATCTGTCATTGTAGGATCAAAAAAAAACTTATTCAATAACTGATTGGAAATCAACGTCCGTTTCCCTAATGGTACATGAAAGAACTTATACATTAAACGAACTAAATCTAAACACGTAATCGACGCAGTAACTAAATCACGCACATTCAAATCAGTTAACACAATAATCTATGCAGTTTTCAGGTAAAAGCAATCAAATACAAATACAAGACCGAATCGACCGCACACAATCGAAGCAAGCGATCTCTACGCCTTTACACTGACATTAACAATACAATTAAAAAGTCCATCAATACTACACGACAACCAAACACTGAAACACAAACAATGATCAACTTAAGACAAGTTAAAATAAGAGTTAAAGAAGATGCAAATGTAAAATTGTAGCTCAAATGTCCCCGAGACGACGCACGCAAACAACCAGCATCTCAATAAGTGAAAAAAACGAAAACCAAAGTTAAACTTCGTTTAACATGCAAATTTGAGAGTCGCCACGACAGAATGAGCGTCGATACTTAATTACTTCTTTAATCGTTCAATCTAGATGGTGGGTGTATGTTGGGGATGGCATACGCATTGGAAGGAAATATTTCGGATGAATTTGAGGCTAGTGGGTTTTTTGGTAAACGCTTGTTGTGATTTGATTGTGAAAACCTAACTATGATGTTGTTGAGAAAAAAAATAACTGTAAGTTGTAAGCAAAAACGATCGGGCTATATGCAAAGTTATGCTCCAAATATGTGTTAAATAACTAAGACCGTTGAGAACCAAGAGAACAAGAAAGAAATTCGAATAATAAGGTTGTACAAGACGAAGCTTTTGTATAACCTTAGCTTGATAGATCTAGAAGTTTCATTTATTTAGACAGAGTAGTGGTTGCAGTTTGTGTTGGATAGTAAAATAACTGACTCGTTATTCTGGTGGTAAGTGACTGAGCATGGGTTCCTGGGTACGATTTCCGGGTCGGGCAAAGTGTTATTGGGTTTTTCCAT
Source organism: Standfussiana lucernea (assembly GCA_964057025.1). NCBI lineage: Eukaryota > Metazoa > Arthropoda > Insecta > Lepidoptera > Noctuidae > Standfussiana > Standfussiana lucernea. The sequence goes on along the minus strand of OZ059790.1, from coordinate 11,326,520 downwards.
CTGGAATTTCTCAGTAGCAGCCACGGAGTTTGAATTTGTGCCCGGTTGATGGCGATAATCTCGCCCCCTATTACATGGTACTTAAACATAACTGTCGAAATGTGGGGTTGTACTATTAGGTACATCTTTGCCTGACTCTTCAGAGATTACGAGTAAAACAAAGACATTCAAATATTATCGAGCGATAGACGGGACAAGACGTAGAAAATTGTAATCCAATAATTGTTACAACTTGGTAAGAAATCGTTCTGTCTTGTGTCATACGGCCGCTTGTCAGGTAGTATTTGTGTGTCTAAATCGAAAATGTTCGAGATCAAAATTTTTCAATGAAAATATTCCCAATGTCTGCTCTATAAGTCTTTTAAATCTCTTTGGAGTAAAATAACTGTCAAAGTGTCCTCTACCATTACTGATTCCTCTGAATTTGTCTCGCCTTTGAATCTATTGAATATCCCAGTAGCTACTACACTTTGGCAGCCCTACCACAAATTCAGTCCAAGACTCCAAGCAGCGTTCCAGCGCTGTTCGCTGTCACGTGCCCAGGACACCAGTAGTCGGCTTTAAGTGATACTTCTTTTTGTACTAGTAAAAATTAATGAGTTTATTTTGTTGTAATTTTATCAGATGGTATCTCTCAAGAAAGTTAACCAACAGATTGAAGATAGCCTTGATCCTGGTCGCAGGTCGTGCGCATTGAGGCTATCTACTAGTATAGCGTTTTTTGTCTTGACTAATTAATACGTCCAATGACGAGTCTAAATTTTTGGTAATTTGAGGGAAGTGAAATTAGAAAAGATTTTTTTCACTGAACAGTAAGTGCGTTCAAGCAAATCAATGCTCGCAATCACATAGAAGTGCCATGAGTCCAAACGGTGGGAATGTTATAAGGTGACTAAGCTACGCATGTCGGTAATGATGCTGGAACTATCAAAACACAATTTGATATTATTAGTGAACGTTCGTGTCACATATCTGTTATTAATACAGCTTATGTCATCAATTCCAAGCCCAGTATAATTTTAATCATATTAAAGATTTTCGTTTTTAGGATGTGCATTAATGAGTACTCTTGCTTCTTGCGTCGTTTTCTGAAAGCTGGAAGACATGACTACATCTCGGACTTTCAATAATAAGACTTCATCAATAGCTTCAACAACTTATACCCAAAAATCCTTTTCACATTTATTCAGAAATACATTCTAAGATTATAGTTTTTACCAAAATGCCTAAATAATAGTACAATGTCAAATAGCATCTATTTAATTATATATCCACTGATATCTGGATTATTAGCTTTTTGAATTATTGTGATTAGGTACACATAATCATAATAATTCAGAAAGCAAAATAAAATTAAAATGATGTCAAGTGGGGTGTTATACATAAAATAATACAAATAAGTAATATTTATGTTAAAATCAATACTCATGTAATGTCATGTCGCTGCACCCGGTTAGACTGGAAGCTGACCCCAACATAGTTGGGAAAAGGCTAGGCAGATGATGATGTCAAAATCCAAAACACGAATGTTACACAAATACACCACATCCAACGTTTAAAAATAGTCCCTACCTAACACAGATACAATCGAGTCCTCTACTTCAGTTCCATGTTTTTCCGAACCGCGAAATTGCGTGAGAGTGCGTTTATCAGATTTGTACAAACATGTTGCAAGACTACCGTGTAACAAATAAACACACACTTTATCCAGGCCGTTTGATTTAGTAGGTAGGTATCTGATGTGCGTGTATGTGGGATGAGTGAGGTTTTTGTGGAGTCAGAGAATTGGATATATGGAATCGTTGGATGAGTTATGGGATTTAATAAGGGCTCTGTCTCTGGAGGTTTAAATTAAAATTCATGGTGGTTTTTATTATAGTAGTTTTTTTATACTAAATAGGCTTGCGTTTTTCCGCAACTCGCCTAAGCAATGATGCGGCCTAGGGCACGCTTGCCTAGAAGAAACGACGAACGTTGATGAGATCCAGATTATAATGATCAGGGAACAGATAGATCGGATCGGTGGAAGTTTTTCTGTCCTTACAGAAGTGCCTTTTCCCTGAATGAATTAAAACTTCAAAAGTTCACGATACTAAAATGTTACTTCGCTTACTTCGTTCACATTTTCTATTATACCAAACCTACATAAATACATTACCCTGGACCTAAAACATTAACTCATATTCAGGTAACTTTTGCCAAATTCAACGTACGACAAAATTTATCTAAGAACACATCCGAACTATGACAAAAGTAGTTTGCACATAAACAATAACACATGATTAATGTTGCAGGATCGATTTACTGTTTGTATTTGTAGTTTTATTGCAAGTCGCCCCGTGCCTGCGTTGAGATTTACTTCCAACACATCGAGCATGGAATTTTCGTGTAGCGTGTAGCGACGGTAATACCAACTAAGGGTCAGTTTCCACCTAGCAAAAAATCCTCGCGCACTTATGTATATGATGTCTCTGAATAAAGGACTGCATTAGTATTGCCTATAAGTATACAATTTGACAAAGACATTAAGCGTCACGTCATGCACTTGGGTGCATGTGCATAAATTTTGATGGGACTACAGACTATCTAATAAAAGAATTCCTACTTCCAAAAGTATGTCGTCCTCTTCCTTCTGTCACGAACCATCATTCAAAGTTTGGTTAGTTCTCATTTGTCATTTAAGTCGTAGTGCGAATGAAATGACGAGCTTGAATTATATGGGAAATGTAGACATTGCCGTCTCTAGCAGTCGCCACATAGGCGTCTCAGTGCTCTGTGTTCTATCGCAATTCGTATGAACTTTGCTGGTGCAAATACTGTTTGTCTTTTGGGTATATGTATGTCTAACTTAATATGTGTCTGTATGTTGATGACTACAGTATTGTCGTCTTCAAGGGTCATTTAAAGTGGTTTTTGTTGCTAATTTAAGGAGTTAAATTTTCTTGTGACCAACATCAATCCTCAGGTTCATTATACTTGTTATAGGTCAATAGAACAACTTTACTACTTTTTTTCCAAAAGTTTTATAGAACAAGACCAACGTAAACATAATAATTCAACATTAGAGTTCAGATTTATTCATGTACCCTGATTTACGCAGAAAATTTTGCAGCCAATAATACAAACCACAAATAAACTTTCGCAAAACAAACAGCCTGTACCTCTGTAACAGAACATCCCAATAATTATTTTGTCTACCGAAAGAGTCTTGCTAACTCGTGTACCTATACGGTGCCGAACTGAAAATAATCAAAACTTTGCTCATAAAAATCCAAAACAAAAATGCATTATTCATATTCGCCACTCCGCGTAACACATGACCAGCATACGAAGAACCCTACATTCTCCCTTCAAAACAAGAATACAAACGGAAACTCCAACTTTGAGGGAAAATCGCGGTTCAAGCTAACCCGGCCGAGGATACAACTCGAGCGGACGTCCCGAGCAAAGTATGAAACTGTCTGAAAATACATAAATATTGTATTTAGGGGACTCGTATTAGACGCGAAGTATTATGGTGGATTTGATTTGTTGCAACTATAATATTCACTGATATGAAATACTGCAAAACAAAACAAACTTTCATTCAGAAAGAAGGTCTTAGAATAATAAAATAAGCTGTAGGCAATGAAAACATTGTGCCAAGTGCCCTAGATCAAAGCCTGCCAAAGTGAAAATATAATTTATTCTTCAAAATGAACACTGCATAAACATTTAAAATCAAAGGTTTTTTTTATTTTGCGTAAACATATTATTCTTGTCAGAAATGAAATTCTGTTTTTTATCTGAATCTCAGCACCCTTGTGGCCATTCCATTGCACGGCTTTTCACTGCCAAAAGGACATATGAATTAGCCTTTCATAAAAAAACTTAAATGAATCTCGGTCTTTTGTACTACACCTTAAAATCATTGCATTCACTACCACATCACGATCAGCGAATCGCTCGCTAATCGTTCCTTTCATAAAGTAGAAACAATTAACTACCTGAACTTTTGGTAGAGGAACAATTTCTATGCTATATTTTTCAATGACCTGATATCTCAGAAAAGTTTACAAATGTACTTTTTCATTGGATTTAATGAATATTTTGCAGTTTGTCTGTAGTATCTCTGTTGAGATCTCCAAATGAAAAGTGAAAGTCAAACGTGGTTGGGATTTTCCATAGAAAACCTTTGCCAGAATGCTCCCAGCTCCCACACCTGAGCAAATGCCTACCTCCACTTCTTCCAAACTTCGCGAGCCCACACATCCTGCCTCCAGTTATGACGGAACCTTCCCAAGTCAAATTTATCTGCCAACTATTTGTCCAGTCCACATGATTCATTTTAACAACAGAAGGTCATAATCTACTTGAATCAAGTCATCGCCTCTTAAGTATTCATGTGGTCAGATGTAGATATCAAGTGCAGTACCGGTGGTAGCTGCAACTCAAATTGCATGGGTTAATAGTAATTTAATGCAGGAATTTCCTTTATGCGATGACCGCCATCTTAAAGCTTTGCCAACTGACTAAATGAGAGATGTTTGAAGTTTGTATTAAATTGTTTGCTATAAGGAGATTAATAGTTTGGTCTGGTATTTTTAGTATCCGAAAGGGTTCACAAAGGTGGCGGAGGCGGTAACCACGTTTTCATTATAAAAACACTACTTGTCTTAAGTTATGTAGGTGCAAACTGCCAATACTGAAGACGATGAGGCCTTTGCAGGGACGGAAAACTTGTTCACTGAACTGGACAGAATAATTGATTCAAAGTTTCAGCAAAGATGAACTGAATTCAAAACGAAATCAATCTTCTAGTGTCAAAAAGATTGTGTCAAATTAGACATACCTAATACTCGTACGAGGAAGATATCATAATTAGACAAAAATCGTCACAAAATCAACCCTTTTCAGAAAAAAAAATCTAACAATGCATACAATTAAAATAAAGGAAAAAATAAATAATCTGTCTTCTTGACATTACATTTCTGCAAATAAATCAGCGCATACCAATGCAAATACCTAAGTAAGATTGAATGTATGTTATTTGTAACAAATGATTCGTTTGGAAAGTGCAAATCCGATATTCTGGTCGTCCGCTAGCGTCTGCATTGCCGTTCTTGGCTTGGATTTATTCGAATTCTATCAAAGAAAAAGTTGTAGCTCCCTGGCAACCCGCTAGGAGCCGTGACAACCCCCTCTGAGAGTAAGGGAGCTTACATATTGGAGGCACACCTACATTGATTTAATGATAGAGGTATTCTTGAAAAATTTTGAAACAATCTTGGTTTCAGACAGCCAAATAAGATTTACCAAAGTTTAAAGTTATATGTTTATATTAGTAAGCAAAATTGGCCATTATATTTTTCATACTCTTTCCTTCATACGTTTTGAATTCTAGATTAAAAACTGTCCATGTTTATCCATAGGAGGACATAATGTTACTCCTCATGGGGCTTCCCAAAATTTCTACAGTGAGTCGTAAATTATCCAAGTACTGCGGCGCCCCATTGAGTGGCTGACTGTCATTGTCATCATTTTATTATGCCACCTTATCAAGCCTTCGCTTAGGAGACAAACAGGGAAAACTAAGCTGACAACAATGCATACAAACATGCATAAAGTCACGTAGTGTTTTCTGGAAAATCTTGGACTTTCCTCGTGGTGTGTGTAGATTGTTTTTAATTGAGGGGTTTAAACAAATATGTTACTGTCAAAATCATTTTCACAAAAAATCGAAAGAAATTGTTGACTGTGCCTATAAGTTTTTAAACTGACATGGTCACTAACATTGTCTTTAACACATAAAAAAGGATTTACCATGTTTGCTTAATGTTAATGTTTGCGTTTCTTTAATTTTGAGTTCCCGATATTTGATTTTTCGGCGCTGTTGCAAGCACCGTGATCACGGATTAATGTATTATCGGGAACTCAAAATTGATAGTGGACATGATAAAAATAACGTTTTATGTGTTAAAGATATTGTTGACTGAGTTTTCAAAACTTGATAGATTCTAAAGTTAGTTTCAGATATTCTTAGTCTGGGACTTCCAAAAACTACAACCAAACGGTCAAAGTTGATGAGAAAATTAACGAAAAAATATAGGGATAGTATAAAAACCCCTTCACACGTAGTCTTGGTCGCATTCTGGCATGCAGGCAGCTGTTTAATACACTGTCAATTGCAACGTAGCTATTTGTCGATTTAAGTGCTTCGCCCGTATATCTCCCCTGAAATATACACTGTGGCAGCGTTCAAACCACTTTCAGGATATTTGATATTGATAGAGAAATATTTTAGACAATTTATATTTTTAAAAGAAATAGGAATTATTATGGTTATCTCTTTTGTAGAATCTTGTTCTATTGCAATACAATTCTTCATGTGGCGATTTTTATGAAGATTCGTTTCTAAAACAATTGACATCTGAAAAGCAAAGGAATTAAATATTTGCTTTTAAAAAACTTTCTAACTTTGCTATAAAATACTTAATGAAGTAAAAACATATTTATCTTCATAATCTCACTCGGTTTAAGGTAAATCCGGCTTTACCTAAATCTCGACTTTAATTTTGATATTCACATTGATATAAAAAGATAAATAGGTTGCCAAACTGATCGTATTTGCCTGAACGATATTTATCTTTTAATTTCTTCAATTTCGAAAAGCCTGTCATACCGTGGCATAGAGAAGTATTACACTGCTTCTACTGGGACAAGGTTTTCCTTCAATTCAAAAAGTTTCATAGGCTAAGCACAACAAAGTCAGTCTGTAATGTTCCCATGGCTGGGACACAGGCCCACAGACCTCCTTTCGGGGAGAAGCAGTGGCTCATAATCCACTATGAGGGTTAAAGATTTATTTATTTTGTAATTCATGAGGTCCAGTGCAGGTTTGGAGATGTCACTCATCTTCGATTTTTTTATTTCAGGAATTTCCTCATGATGACTGTTTTATACACCAAACCGAAAAAGTAAAGATTGAAGTGCCCATAACATAACATAACATCACGCCTGTAATCCCCGAAGGGTAAGGCAGAGGTGTAGGTACCTAATACGACTACAACACCGACATTTCACCAGTTATGTTGAAGTCCCATGTAATAGAGGGCGACCCTATTGCCATCAACCGGGAATAAATTCGGACTCCGTGGCTGCTACAGAAAAATTCCTGATGGAATACACTCAATAGCTCTTTAAAAGCATCCAATTCCGCGCGAAAATATATTTCTGCTCCACAATCCTTTCAAGAAAGATGTATGTAGTAGTTATTTCAATGAATAATGAATGTTTGCCTAATCGTCAGTTTTTAATCGGACCGTGGATTCGGTAAACATGTTTACGTTCTATATTTTGGCTATATTTTTATTTTCCAGTCGAGGTATTCCCGCTGCTATGTAGCTTAGCCAGCATGATGACGTGTAAGATTGCTAGATGTGCTACTTTCATGAGCAATACCAAGACTAGCTTTTTGATATGAGATGTGAAACGATGTTGGAATCTTCTGACAGATTCATCAGAATTTGAAAAATTGTGCACTGAAACTATTAATTTAACTTACTGTTTACTTTACTTTTAACTTGTTTAACACTTTTTAAGCTTTTTACAAAAACGATAAAAAAAAATTTAAATGCTGACGTTTTCCTGGAAAATTAAAATAATTTCATTGGAATCGTTCCCTCGGACTCTATAACTACATAGAGTCTTTCATCTGTTTCGACATCTATAAGTAGATAATAATTATAATCGTTAGCGTTATGCATATCTAATTATTTTCTATAGCTTGTTCATTTTGAGTAGAGGAAGGCCAAAGAAACTATGGATGGACTGTGTGAAGGATGACACGGCTAGAAAAGAGGTAACTGCTGAGATGACGAGGAATAGAGAAGTATGGAAGAAGAAGACATACTGCGCCGACGCGACCCCAAATAAATCTTGATAAAGGCAGGAGATCGATGATGATGAGATTGCTGATTTCTGTCAGTAAGCAGCCTTCGTCACACCACTAGACTATCACTGCTGCCAAGCGTTGGACTGCCAAGTCATAGGTCTCGAGTTCGAACCCAAGACACGCACCACTGATTTTTCGGAATTATGTGCGTATTGTACCTATAATTATCACTTGCTTCGATGAAGGAAAACATCGTGAGTAAACCAGCATACCTGAGAGATATTTCTCAACGGCATGTAAAGCCAAGTCAGAGGCCCTTGGGCGGCATAAAAACTCTGACACCAGGTTAGGCACTAACCACACGATAAGAAGAAGAAGAAGCAGCCTTCGAAATTGTTTTTTTTTTATTTACTGACTGTTCAGTTTTTTTCTTTCGCCAACAGCCAACCACACTCCATTACATAACCCAACTCCACCCTTACCGCATCCAGTGGATCTGTACAGCGCACGAGTGGCGACCGGTCGACGTATTTCAGCCGTTTCTCTACTGAAATATATTCGTTTTTGGTCGCTCTTTTCATGAGCTCGCTGAATGTACCCTGGTCTATTCATCCTGCGGCCCCGGCGACGGATTTTTATGGGGGTTTAACGCGAATTATATTTGCTTCAACTGTGTTTCGAATAAATACCCGTGAATCTATAGCTTGATAAGTGTGGGTCTTCCTTTGTTTTTTGGTATAATTATTTGTGTGTGGTTGTGAATATAGAATTGGTTCTGATATTTTGTAGTGAAAATAAGCATGGTTATTTTTTGAGATAGTGTCCTTTGCGAAAATATTAATAAATAATAAATGTAAAGTTTAAATTAATTATTATTATTTATTTCTGCACTCCTCTAAACTGACTCAAAAATTCAAAATCCATACTTAACTCCCTGACAAACAGGAAAAAATCTTAACCTAGCTTAAAAGAAAACACATATTAGTTTTTAGAACCATTGAAGTTTTTGATTTTGATAAGGATAATAATGTGAGGAAAATTTTTGAGTAGGAATGTTGATAAAGGTAGAGGAAGACCAAAGAAACGATGGATGGACTGTGTGAGGGATGACATGGCTAGAAAGGAGGTAACTGCTGAGATGACGAGTAATAGAGAAGTATGGAAGAAGACGATATGCTGCGCCGACCCCAAATAAAGTGAAATAAGGGCAGGTGAATGATGATGACGATGAAGCGTTTGATTTTACTCGTCATTAGATATCAAAAGAACTCCTTCGAAAGACAAAAACTAGCCAATACTTAAATACACAAAACATTCTGTTTGCATCCTAGCCATCGCAAACCAAACATTTGCCTAAGCACATCATTAAACAATTACCCGCAACACTTGGTCCTCCCGACCGCAGTATTTCGGTAACTTGGCAAATAAGTCTAGCTCTTAGTTGCGAGACGAGGTGGTTTCTTTACTGCACTTTAATGTCTTGGTCTGACCACCTAACCTGCGGTCTCAAGATCATTGCTATTGCTGGAAATCGTCTTAGTTTCGTGTTTGGCGGTGCAGTTTACCATGCAAAGGAGTATTTGGTAACTAGTAACTTTGGTCTTTGGAAGCCTTTAGGTGTTTTTAGTTTTTTAACTCAAAACAGACGGATTTTCCGAAATACTGCGTTAGTTGAAGGTTGGAGAGGTGGATATAGAGAACAGCAGCTTCTAAGTCCGGTCGAATCCGAATCTTTTCAGCATTTCAGCTTGCTTGCACCACATCTATTAAAAATCGTTTTACGCTGAACATAAATAAACCTGTCTCTGTCATTTCCAAACGATTGACGGAATCCGGAAGTATTATATTTAAAATATTGTTCTGTTTTTAATACTTTTATCACTTAACACATTTAGTGATTAAAATTTGTGGTGCAAACGGTCCTTAAAGATAAACGTGACAATGACCTCTTCGAGTTACACAGATTGTTTACGATCTGACCTCAGTAACCTAAAGAAAAACCTGATTTTTCGCAATTTGATGCTATCAAAATAACAAAAAGATGCCGCTGGTGTTCCCTGAGCAAGAAATCCAGTTTACAAAGACCAATGAAGCCTAAAAGTATTCTTCACCGTCAACACAAGACTTTTAATCACGGTCACATACCCATCTTTTACATTTTTATCAGTATTAAACAAAAACCTTCTAGTTACCTACACCGAAACCTTCGTAAGTAATCCCGAAATTTATAAGCATTTGGGAGAATAAATTACAACGCTAGGATTTTCGCGTATCGCTAAAATGTAATTGCCAATATTTAACAGAAGCTCCACGCAATATTTCTAAAGTAAAATCCGTATGTAGCTCAGAATTGCTTTCGACTGACATGGCTAGCACATTATCGGGACCCCTTTAGCGTGCATTAAGTATTCAGTCCTTATTTTTGTTTCGTCATTTATTACGAATAGCTGGAGAGCTTTATTAAGATTCTTAGTACTAGCGTAATAATTTATTGTGCATTGCGCCCGGGCCAACTCGACGACGATTATTTTTTATGGTAAATTGTTGGTAATGGCCTAGTTTCTTTTACCTGATGGTAAAGAATTTAAAGAAGTTTGATGTTTGATGATGACACAAAATATAGACAGATTTTTGTAATTATGTTATGTAGCTACCTAGCATTGAATTAGGATAGGATATTTTGAAATATTGGATTTTGTTTTATACGGTACCTTCGTTTCGAAAATTATTTGACGGCTCAGACAAAAAGTCTCATTAGAAGAAGAAGACTATTAAGTCTTCTTCTTAGAGACTAGAAGGAAGACTATTAAGTTTAGCTACATACATGAACCTACCTACATGAAAACCTAACATTAGTAGATGTCTTACCTACTTTATTTAATATGGAAAGACATTTAATAGACAGAACTAAATAAATAAAAGAAAAACTTCATTCAACACCCGCACCCGACGGCAAAATTTCTTTTGCGAAACACTTTCAAATGCACGACGCTACGGTTGCTAATTTATGAGCCATAGAAAATAAGCCCATTCTATGGTAAATGGATTACTTTTTACGTCCATTATGTTGCATATAAACAACTAAGTTAAAAGTTATTGACGAATAGTAATTCGATGATGTAGACCATTAATCGTTCGCCGGGTGTTCTGAACTAATCATCATTAGTCTTCTGGTTGAAAACAGTCAGGCAAGGGTGTGGTGTTAATTTGAAGGTCGGCCAAGGCACACTAGATTCGTGTAGCTTTAATTTTAATGTTTTGAATTAATTGTAAAAGTGTTATTACTGTTGCGAGGGACGCTCCCCAGATAGATGGACCGACGTATAATGATGGCTGGGTCAGACTGGATGTGGACTGGTTGTGGCGAAGCTTGAGAGAAGCCTATGATCAGTATTAGACTGCGATACGCTGAGTTCGTTCAGTTGCCAAAGAGGCTAAAAGTGGACCGAATTGAAAGTGCTTATGATGATCATCTAAAACCTCTGAGACATCGCAAACTGACGCCCTTGTTGTCAAGAGATTCTTACGTGCATAGTTTAATTTCACTGGCTTGGCACCTAGGTCAACAGGATATCAAAGTGACAGCTAGGCATGCAATAGTAGTTACAATCTATCACAGCAATAATGTAAAAAAATTGTATTTAGGTCACAGCACGGGCCTTATTTGTTAACGTTTCCTTATTCAAATTCAGATAGGAATGGTAAAAGTAGTAGAAATTGTGTAAAAAACGTTGTTTTTTTAAATGAAAATCAGTGTTTAAGTCAGCCAGAGCCTCTCAGAAGAATATTAAGTGTAGGTATTTAAATATCCGCGTGCGGTAGTTTTTTTGAGGCGTCTCTAAAAATAGAAGAGTTGTAGAGCTGTCGTAAGTGACACGTGACTTGGGTTCAGGAGCTGCTGGAGTGTTTATTGCAATCAGTGTGGTTTACTTTCAACCGATTTGTAGTGGAAAATGTTTGGGAAAGTTTAATTTTAAAGGCCTTTTATCTATATAGAAACGATCCAGGATCGTCGAAGGTCGTTGGAGCTGCTTTGAATTGGACACATTTTAAAGTAATAGTTCTGCAAATGATGAAAAGTTCGCTGAAACATTGGATATTGCCTAGAACAGAATTAATTACATACCTATATGCAGATACAAAAAAATTCGATAATCATCGTATCTGGGTATTGTTACATTTAAAAAAAGCGTTCCATAACTTAACACTGACCATCTCTCTTTTGCTATAAAACTTAAATCCCCAAACAATAAGCAGAAATTAAATTTTCCATTAAACTGTAAAACGTATCAGCTGTTCCAAAAAAGTTAATCACCGAAATGGGCCACCGGTGATTCACTAAAAAATTAACTCCGCATTTGCTTCTAAATAAATTTTAAATTTCACCCCAAAATTTATGACGTCAACCCGGGTACGCGTTTGTAAAATTGTAATTGTATCCCTTATTTGGAACAAAGAGAACAAAAGGTTTGTAACTATGATTAAATGCTTGGAGGTATGTGTCAGATTTGATTTCAGTTTTGTTTTTGTTTAATTGTTAAGTGAGTTTTCTTTTTTTACAAACATTTATTTTTCAAGTTTGTAGTACCATTGCAGGTTCTAATTAATTTGTAGATTCTCATTTTAAAACGGAATAGTGATTGAACGAACTGTAGCGGACAGTACAAAAATACTACAGCGCCATCTGTGCCACAAAGGAACAACTAACTTCAAAATTGTTAATCACGCCCTTAAAGTTATCCTATTTAGGAAAACCGGAGGATATTTACTCTCTTTGCCATAGGGCATTGAGGAAATGTACACCCTGTTTTTCATTACTCCTATAGAACTACACTAGCCCTGACACAGCCAGAAGGAACAGCAGATCTCGAAGAAGATGGACAAAACCATCGACAATCGAAAGATCCAGAAGTCTTGGGGAAAGGCCTTTGTCTAGCAGTAGAATGATTCAGGTTAACTTATTGTTAAACTAAATGATTCTAGCTTATATTAATAGTATGAAAAAGTGGAAGTTTGTTAGAGTGAAATGGCATCTAATGTATAGAAAATCTTCAACAATTGATTTTAAAGATAAAGCTTGTCAGAAAATGTTCTAAATGAGTCAAAATTAAAATAACTGCTTCATGACGTGAAACAGTGTGTTCGTTTAGGATGGTGGAAAGAATTAAATTCTCCTTTGACCTACTCAAAAACTATAACCAATAAAAGGGACTGCTCCTGTTTTGTTTAACATATTTAATTGATTCATATTACAAGAACTAAAATTCAATAGTGACCCAAAGGACCGAAAACAATGATAAATGAATGGCTGCTAATGAATGATTGTTTTGGAATAATTAACCAACCAATAAAATACAATAGTCAAGTACCTAACAGGTTTCAAACGAAACAAAATGAGGTCAACGCACATGCATACGAAAGGTACACATGAATATTTATTTCCTTAATGCTATATACTAAACGGCTACCGCATTAACACTTACTGGAATAAAATAAATATGAATTCACTTAATTAAAGCTCGTTCATTAACTTATGCAGACGCAATAAATAAATTTTAGAGCATAATTTTATAGAGCATCATCTCTGAAACGGGACATGCAAATTGAGAACGTGAAAAATAAAAGATGATAACGTTTTTATAAAGTTCCGACGGACGAGGGACGGCCGCGATGCGTTTGTGCCTTTTATACGCGACGATTTTGGAGTTACCACTTTTTTTCGTTGTTGTTTGAAAAAGTGTCGCATAGGTTTTCATACAGGTTTCTTTCAGAGAAAAGCTTCAGTAGGACTTGTTAACGTAGGCCCGAGAAATAGTGTCCCTGTAAGCAGTTGTTTTTTGTTCCAATTTTCTAATGCTTGATTAATACTAATTACTTAATGATTAGGACGTAGAATTATGAAAGAATACGAGTTGTACCGTTGACCTTAACAGAAAGGTTTGTCTTAGCTTGTTGTGAATATAGATAAAGAACGAACGCAACGGAGCAGATTACAGCAAAAAAAAAATCGAAACTTCACTTAATTATTATGTTTATGAATCCCATTTTTATGATAAGTACGATGTAATATTTCAAAACCTAGGTACCTACATCGTGACTTATAAATGTAATTAAAAAATATGAACATCACCGTCCAGCGAAGAAGCGGCGTTGAAAAGGGTGGCAGAGACGATGATAAATAATGCGTTAAATGTGGACAGCGTAACTTGAGGGTTGGGCGCCGCTGGAATACCAAGTTGAGGTGCTGGACATTTTTTATGACTTGATTACGTGTTGATTATGATGAAGGTTGCTATTTTTTGTACCAACATGGAAAGCCCACTCCGGGTTTTTGCTGTCTTTGAATTAAAAAAAAATACACACACACATGTAAGAGTACATGTATGTATGAAACACACACACATGTAAGAGTACACAAGCCTTAACAGACGTATTGATGATGGAATTAGAATCTAAACTGTAATTTGGATCAAGAAACAGTCAAGAAAATTGTAAAGAATTGGTCAAATAATTATGTTGAAGCAATGACCCTGGATCTGACAAAATTCAACCATTTCACCATACAATTAGGTACAAACTAAACACACACAAACCAGTACAACATCAAGAAATAAATAGTTACAAGAAAAACCTAAAAGCTATTGTAAAACCGTTGACTTTCAGTACTCCAACAAATCTTCCACCCAAATAGCTTCTAAGACCCGTGAAAATAGCAATAACTAATTCGTTAATTACCCTCGATTTCCACACACTGCGCTAAATTACGCTTTGATACTAACGTGAAAAATGGCCGAAGATTTCACTGCTGAAAAAAAAATCAACGTCCCCTGTAAGCCGGCAAGACGCATAGCCCTGGACGTGTCTACCAAGGTAATTAGTGGAGATACTAATTTACATTTGTATTCAAAATTCGAGCGCTCTCTCGCGCCATTCCTCGTCTGTTTATTCTCATCTCTTTTTTTTTGTAAAACGTACCGCATTGCTGTGTTTTTCGCGTAAAAAATTACGCGGCTCTCCCTAACAAATGTTTCGGGGACATTGTCTAGCAAACAGTGGCCGGTAAACAACTTAAAATGTAATAAATAGATCTTTGTGTGACTGTTATATGTTTGTTATCATATAAATAAGTGAAAAGAAAACATTTATTTTTCGTTTTTAAATTAGTTATGTTTTTGCTCTGGCAGCGTTGGGTATTTTTGCTACAATTAAATAATGAATTAGACTGAAAAAGATCACTTGGGCATTTTATATTACGTCTTTTAAAATTGCACATCGGTTCTGCTGGACATCGATTTAAAATGGTGGCAATAATTAAATGTTATAACTACGATCTTTTTACTCATCTTTTTTTTTATATACTTATTCTGTCCCTCTGCTGGGATTCCCCAATTGCTCTCTCCCGTTGTTTTTTTTTTCTTCTTAATCTTTAGCGTCGCCAAAGCCATGAGCTTTGCAACCAAAGATTCAACCTACTATGTAATTGCACGTTGCATCTCGAATTCTCGACAACTCGACGTTCTTTATATTTATCTTTGTCAGCAACACTCATCATGAAACACTTAATAAACAAATCTCATTCATCCAAACATCTACACGATGAGACAGCGTTAACGTAACATAGAAAACTCATGTTAAGTCTGTCGGGTTAACCCGTTCGCTGCAACTGGGCGAACCGTTGAGGTGAATTTAAATATACTGGTCACATTAACAATTCTGCACATTTACTTATTTTTAGTCTTCATACGGTGTGTGACTAGGCGGCCGGGTCCCAGTGTTTTTCCTGCGTCATTTGGAATGATAAACACGAACTGTACCCGAGGATAGTTAAATTTCACTGTTACTTATGTTTGTTTACCAACATGTGTAGCTTGTGAAATATTTGAGAAGATTATTAAAGTGTTGACAGTTTCGTGTCGAGATTTTCTTGTGTGAAATTAATTTATAAGGCGTTGGTACTTAGTACTGCACAGTTCATTTTTTAGTAGTTTGCAAAAGGTGTACGATACAATTATTTATACTTTTATTTCTATGCCTTCGTTACTAATCGAAGATATTGAAGAAACAGTAAAGGTTGTCTTATAAATATTTCATAAGGTTTTCTTTAGGTAATGGTCAATTTCGTCAGCACTCTCGTCTTCGACGACCAAGCAAGGTATCAGTGCTACACACTAAAATATTATTATTTTTCATTCAGAACCTAATTACGTTAAACTATCACCACTTTCGTGAAAAAAGATCTCAAAATTTCTGCGTTTTTAAATTAAGTACCCATCAATAAACTCAACCACGAATTACACATTAAAATAATGACATTAAACAACAAAATGGCTACACAACACAGTACCATTAAACAACAGATTTTAATCATAAACTAAAACAGTACAAAACAATATTAGCGATGCACACAGTCGTTAATGAAAACATGTTGTTTTTGAAGCAGCTTAATAAGCGAGACATGAATAACGGTCGTACTCATGCGCATTACAACACAATAATAAATGTTCGAAAATAATACGGAACGCACCATTAATGGGAGCACGCAAAATCCATTTGGCATTTTCATTTCAATTTTATTTAATTAAGGCTTATGCGGCGGGCCCGGCCGTAATGCCATATTTGGGTATTGTTATTGAGTAGTTTTGGCATTTTCAAATTTCAATTATACACTATATTTTGAGTTATTGGGTGTAGTGCGGATTTGTGGGGTTGAGTATAGGAAGGACTAGTTTAGCACTAATAAGTAATTAAGTATCCCTGGGACAGTTATAATCAACACACTTTAAGGAGACACCTACATAATAACTTAATGTTGTCCATTAACTAGTAATATGTTAAATAAAACACACATTCAGTCGGTTTCTAAATTGAGAAATTGAATTTGTGTGAATCCTTCGATATATCCCGTGATATTATAACCCGGGTTTGGAATTGTTGATTGAAGGTAACCACATTGTTTTCAGGGCATAAGAAAATTCATATCTTTATACTCTTGATAACATAATCTTACGGCCCAAAAGAGAGAACTGTGGATTTGTAATTTTCATCATTAAACTCATCATGAGAAGAGAAGAGATGATCATTGGGAATTCCCCAGTTTTGTGGGTGCGTTTACAAACATTTAAACTCACATACATAAACAACCAAACCCGGAACAATTCCCTTTAGGCCATACAAATATTTATTCCGTACGGGGATCGAACCCGCGGCACGCAATAACCAATCGCTCAGCCACTGCGCCAATCGCGCCGTCACCAAAGATAGAGTGGCCTTTGTCACATACAATCCAAGGAGACAAGCTTCTTATTTCGCAGAATTACTAAGTATGTCTTACGTAGATAAGTAGGGAAAGCTCTAACATTCCTCGTGTGCGTCAGAATAATTAGTGAAGCGCTTAGTAACAAGCAAGAACACTGTGTTAGCATAAGTGAATGTTGTGTAAATACGACCCAGTGATGTTAACAAGATGTGCATCTTGGGGCACTCGGGTTTGTGTTACCCAGGGACCGTACAACCCCGCTTAAGAGTTAAGCCTTTCGAAGGGGTAAGCCGTTTATGAGGTTACCTCTATCATTGGGTAACCCCTTGAATGGGTTTTGTACCAGAAACCCTTTGAAAGGGTTACATGATAACCTATTGAATGGGTTTTATACTAGAAACCCTTTGAAAGGGTTACATGATAACCCATTGAATGGGTTTTATACTAGAAACCCTTTGAAAGGGTTTCATGATAACCCATTGAATGGGTTTTATACTAGAAACCCAGTGAAAGGGTTGCATGAAAACCCATTGAATGGGTTCTATACTAGAAACCCAGTGAAAGGGTCAAAACCCTTATAATATATGGGTTATTATAATGAAGGGCATTATAAAAACCCATATATTATAAGGGTTTTGTTCGGGTTATTCAATAAACTTGTGCTAGGTCGGTGGTACGGGAATGGCGGCCGGGCGCTCATTGCCTATAATTCACTAGACGGTATTATACAAATAGCGAGAGTAGGTACGAGCGAGAGCTCCAATAACTATAGTTGCGTATTTTGAGTTTTTGAGTTTATATTATATTATTCTTTTGATCTATCCGAGCCGAAAGTAGCGTGTAGACTTTTTTTATCAATTGGGATGCGTTTGCGTGTTTCAAGCTAATTCATTTATAAGGTTAGTTTTTTCTTGAATATTAAAGTACTTTGTAGATAGTTTGAGTTTTTCTTTGTAGATAGTTTGTAGGCAATAGTATTGCCTACAAATAGGCTCACTCGCCCCCTGTTACATGAGATTTAAAAACATAACTGACGAATGTGGGTGTACCATTAGTCTATTAGGTACACCTCTTTGGGGAATACAGGCGTGACGTTATTTGTGATGTTTGTAGATATGTAGTTTATGCTCAAAATCCATCCAAGTGCTAAGATGCTAACTCGCACGAAGTTGCGCAGAAGATGGTAGGTAAGTACTTCATAGAGACTCTCTGTTGGTCGTTTGTTATTTAGGTATTAGGTTTCAAAATTATAAAAACGAATGTTGGGGCCGGATGCCTTGTATCATTTTATTATACTTATCATTTTATATTTGGTAGTAGAAAATATTACTAAGTATATCAGAGAGTCAATCAATCAATCAATCAATCGTTTATTTTATAAAAAGGTGCACAGTTACAATAAAATATCACAACAATTAAAATAGAGCACAGTTGCTTATTTGCCTGAACTAGGTTGAACCTGTGTCTCAGGCTACAAAGTGCAAGTAGACATCTACTTAAAATAAATAAAATTAACAATAAGCGAAAAGTAAAGTACTAAAATTAAAACTTACATAAAAATAAAAACAGCGTGTTCGCGGATTATTTACAGATGGCAAGTAAATCTTCTGTCTGCGCATAAGAGGTGGTTTTTAGAAAAATACATATGGATTTTTTACAGCTAAAATAATTTAACTTATAGATACTTAGTTTTCTATTTAACCTATTGTACAGAAATGGGCCTAAAAATGAAAAGAATCTTTCCACAAAGACATGTTTGGAGGCTACATTAGAAATGCATACTATATCATTCCGTCTCTTGTTAGTATTGTCAGCATTATACGTGAGCATGGTGTGCTGTTTTAATACTATGTGCATAATGAAAAGCTGGCGAACAGTCAACACGTTGCAGGATTTATATAGCTGATCTGTGGGAAAGAAAAAGGGATGGAAGTTTGCTACCTTTAAAATAGCTCTTTGAGCTCTTTCAAGAGGAAGCAAGAAAAGAAAGAAGAAAGAGTGGAGTGGAGTGAAGAAAGTTCTGATGACGAATCTCAACACGTCAATCAGATCCATGACGAATTGTCAAAAACATCAGCAGGAATGTCTTTGTCACCTACATTCGATCCAGATGTTTCTACGCCTGATTTATTTCTATTATAGCTTATGCAATAGCACAGATAATATAATACTACGTACAGATGCCCAATCCCATACAAAGAAATGACACCTCCCTAAGTCTGGCTATTGCTCTGGCTATTTTCCTTCCTCCATTTATTCAACAGATGGCAGTACCAGCGGCTCACTAATTGCCAGAGACAACGCCATCTAGGAGTCGGCCTAGATACTAAGTGGCATCGATGCTAGGTGGCATAGATACTACTAGATGGCGTTGTTTTTCTATAGATTCGCTACATCGCACCGTGTGACCGTGCGTTCAAGGACAAGTCATAACAATACAACAAAAAATGTCTCGAGTTAGCGATGCCGGAACCGTTTCATTTGTGTGAGTGAGCTCGCAATTTTCACGCTGCGGCGAATGCCTCATCATATATTTTTGAGTATTTCAATGCTAAATGCGCCGCCGGGTAGCCCGCGAAATTCAATTTTTTATTACGTTTTTTCAATTTGCAGGTCAGTGTCAGCCTGTGTGTTTAACAAAATATGATTCACAACCGTAACACATATGAATTAACAGAATTATAATAATTGAAATCATCAAACCCTCTAAGTTCATTTAATCCCATTGATTAACTATTTCATGAAAAAGTCATTCAATAGGATTAAATGAACTGAGACTCAAAGTATTATTGTGTCCTTTGTCCGTTATTTCATCTTATTATTTACTTGTTTAAATATTTCTTAGGCCGATCCCTAGTCCAGCGTAACATGGTCTTTCTCGAGAACTGGGTCGGGCACATACTTGTAGACACTGACTGACGCTGAATTATTATTATTAAGTAATTCATTTATTTCAGACATACATTATAAATAAAAAGCCATATTTGTTACCTACGGTCGCGAATCATATTTTAATCTACCTACATACAACCTGACACTGACCTGCAAATTGCAAAAAACGTAAGAAAATAAACTAATGCGCTATTTGCGCAGCTGTACGTTAGATGTTCCGAGCCGCCATAGCAGATTTTATTGATTCGAGTAATAACTAATATTAGAGCAGTATGTACTTATTCAAATATTATTACCAGTGATCGGAATATGTAGAGCTAATATGCCTAAAGTTCAAGGAACAGAAACGAAAAGTGGAAACTTCCTTACATTTTTTTTTCGGAATATTTGTTCCAAATGTCGGAACATTACTTATGTACAACTAAAATTAATAAAGGTAAACAACTATCGAATTCATTTACTGTCTCTGTTTCAAAAAAAGTGCACGATTTTTATTGTTTAAAAATAAAGGTAATCTCCTTATCTTCGTTTGAACGCCGTAAGTAAGTGCGGAAGCTAATTTAATTTTATAAAAATATTTTAATACAGAACGGTCAAGTACCTACTATAGTAAGCGCCAGATAAACGTGGAATAACGGTCATTGACCCACATACATTTACTGACATACTTAATTCCGAAAGCAATAATAATGACATAAAGCTGTCCTGAATCGACATCTATCGTGATCTTTTCCGTTTTTTAGTAATGAAAAACAATTCATAATTTATTGACCGCGTACCTACGCAGAGAAATTAAGGAAAGGGCAAAGAACTTTATTCCACGTTTATCTGGCGCTTACTATACTACAGTGATCAGTACAAAAAAAGCTGATCCAAACGCACCGCGAGCGTTGAGGTCAATGCCCGCAATCGGTCAGCGAGTGTCGAGCGGCCGTGTGCCCGCATTTGTATAAACTGCTTTTGTACAATTTTTCGTTGATTAGTTTAATTTTTTTACACCATAATACAACAATCGTTTGGTTACGTTAATTTACGCGACAGAATCCGAAAAAATATTTTCGATATTGATACATAACACGAGGGTTAAGTGTCGCTAGCTAAATTAATTTAACGCTGTATATACAGTATGTGTTTTGAGATAGCCTTCTACATAGAATAGAGAAAAGTCGTCGAAGGGGTCAGCCATTGATTTAAACGTGGCCACCTACTGGGCACACATACAATTGTTTATTAAGGAAGTAACATCGATACGACAAGAAGAAGAAGCCTTTGATTTTGTCAAAAACTAAAACTGGAATGAAATTAAGTAACATTAGACTTTTGAAAAATCCTTTTTCGGGAAACGCACTGGTTGATTAGCTAAAAAATGGTCTAGTAGCTTTCAAGCTTGTCAGGCCATTAAATTTTGTGAAATTTTTATTTTTGATTTTGGATCAATCAATTTCTTTTTCAATTTACAGTAATCATATATTTTCACTTCAAATAGTTTTCTAATAAAAACTCAATGTGATTAAAATCATGGTAATCATTGGGAAGATTTGTTTTAAATTTTTCCACTAAATCAGACAACAAATTGATTTTGTAAATTACGCCAATGCTATCATTAAATAAATCAAGTATTTTTTTGACTAAATCATATAAAAAATCACTTGGAGATTTAAAGCCTTGGTGTGGTCAAATTAGAATAAGTTTTGGTAGTCAACAATAATTATTGTTTCTTATCAGTTAGATCAACTTCATTATAAATCAAAACTAAATTAAGTAAAACGCCACCTATTGCAAAAAGCTCTAAACAAAATAATTAACAGATGGCTACTTTTAACAACTCTTACGACTCTATGAGTTTGATTTAGAATGAATGGATAAATTTATCTTTTTTGTTGAAATTACGTGATTTATGAGTGTAAATAGATAAATTAGCATTAAATAAGGAAGTTTTGATTTTTACTTATCTTACTTCAGCCAAAATCTACCGTTTAACGCATTTAAGCGATTGTTCATTTCCTAACTGTTACCTATGCTGCCATCTATGATTCTTTTTACAGGACTAATTATAATTTGTTCGAGTTGAGACCCCATGGCAATAGCTTGAATTTTAAAGCTCCCTTAGGCTCTTTAGGTCCGGCTCGCTTCGCTCGCTCTTGCGTTCTCTTCATCTTGAAACTCTTACTCATCTCAGGGGCCGGGTCGTAGGTCTGGTTTTGAAGTTCAAACCCGGGAGGGGTTTTGACATCTAAATCGACCCCTAAATCTCGGACAACTATAAAGAAATCAACCGATCCGAGGCGGAATGCAAAAAATTTCTCGCTCGCTAATACATACCCGTGTTATCGTAATCAATTGAATGAGCAAGTAGAAATTTTGTCTTTATTTTATTATAAATGTCGTTTGAAATAAGATAAGACATTTAATAAAAACTTTTTACAGTCCGTTCAACCGATTTTGACTTCTATTCCGTAGGCATAAGAACGCCTTTAAAAGACGTCTGCGTTGGACGACTGTAAGTATAGGACTATGACACAAATAAGGTTAAATGTAATTCGTTTGGGTGAATGCGAGCCGTAGCCCCGTAGGTATGTACGTTAGTGCATGACTTCGAACGAGTGAAGGAGGCCTGCTTTTGTTTTTTAATAACATTTAATAGCTTTTACAATTTTGCATGTAATGATATAAGCCACATAGCGATATCTAACTTAAACGGAAATAAAACAACTAATAAGTTTGGTTCTTGTCAAACATCTCTCTTTGAAATTGCTAAGAGATTTCGGCGATTTTCTTCAAAACTTTGAGATACCTACCTAGTGCTTTTCGGCCTAACAGGGCAGTCTAGTAGGTACTCCATTTTGTACATTTAGTGACCAATAATCTATCCATGACACAAATCAATCAACAATGAAGTGGTACGTCGGACCTTTAGGACATAACATCGTTGCGCAAATTGTTGCGTGAATTGGCAAGTAGGTAAGTATGTAGGACAATCCTACATATTTACCTACTTGCCCATTGCAATAAACTATACAATTGCTATTTTGAAAATTTAGATTGATAAATTACGTAACTTTATATCTACATACCTACCTATTGTAATGCGACCCCGAAATGATCAATCGCCATCAATTTATATTGTAGTATAGTAATATTATCAATAGCTTGGTACGTAAACGAGCTATGTGCAACAAACACGTAATAATTTACAATCACGATTGATCATTTCGCAGACCCCTAAGTTTTCACACCGACTAAATAATAATATAGTAAAACTCCGCAAAAGACGTCCAGGTTCAAAAATCAAACAGCAAAAATGACAGCATTTGTTTGGTACTTGCAATAAAGTAATAAACAAGAACAGAAATGAAAAAAACATAATAATATTAAGTAATTTCGGTATCCGGCCAGCAAAGCTAAAATGAACTCTATTTCACATTCAATAAAGCTCATAGATCCCTGTTTACAACCAGCTAGGTAAGTAGCCACAAAGGCGCCGCCGCGTCAACGCATGCTATTCCGTTTTGAAACCTATGCCCTTCAGCGAGAGATCATATTACCATGGGGTCTAAACTCGAACAAATTATAATTAGTCATGTAAAGAAAATCATAGATTGCAGCATAGGTAACGATTATGAAACAAACAATCACTAAAATACGTTAAATGGCAGATTTTGACTGAAGTAAGAGATTAGTAAAAATCTAAACTTCCTTGTCTACTCATAAATCACGTAATTTCTACAAAAAAAGATAAATGAAGCTCTAGATCAATTCGATCCCATAGAAGTAGCCATCTGTTAATCATTTTCTTTAGAGCTCTTTGCAAAAGATGGTGTTTTACTGAATATGTTATATGTCACATAAACTGCAGCGTGAAAGCTCACTCACACAAATGAAACTGTTCCGCCAACTCGAGATTTTTTTTGTTGTTGTTTTGTATACTTGTCCTTGAACGCACGGTGCGATGTCATTCATATTCGATTTGGTTAACCAAAATGGTCCCTTAGCTTAGGCCGTTCAAAAGAGTTATCCAAATATTATGGGTTTGTGACTGTTTAGAAAACCCTATCAAAAACCCATACCAAAACGGTCAATTAAGCTGGTAACCAAAACGATCAATTAAGCTGTTCAAAAGGGTGACCCACACCACATCGTAAGGGTTTTTGATTGACTGCTAGAAAAACCCTATCGAAAACCCTTTCAATGGGTAGCCAAAATGGTCAATTAAGCCGTTCAAAAGGGTTAGCCACATCGTATGGGTTTTTGATTGACTGCTAGAAAAACCCTATCAAAAACCCTTTCAATGGGTAACCAAAATGGTCTATTAAGCCGTTCAAAAGGGGTACCCATATCGTATGGGTTTTTGATTGACTGCTAGAAAAACCCTATCAAAAACCCTTTCAATAGGTAACCAAAATGGTCTATTAAGCCGTTCAAAAGGGTTACCCATATCGTATGGGTTTTTGATTAACCGCTTCGAAAAACCCTAACGAAAACCCTTTCAATGGGTAACCGATATGGTCCCTGGTGTTACCTAGATAAAGTGGAGGAATTTTACGGTAAGGGAATTCTTTAGTTCTTAGTAACTTGTGTTAGGATGACTTTTTAACTAGATGAGATTCAAACTCAAACTCAAACTCAAAGCATTTATTTCAATTAGACCATTACAGGCACTTTTGAATGTCAAAACACAAAAAATAAACTAAGCTACATTCTCAGTCGCAGGGCATAATAACTTGTGAAAGTACTGTAGTTGCCCATTCGAAAGCGTAGATCTCTATGGAGAAGAATGGGCAAGAAACTCCATGGACACTCTTTTAAATCATTGTTGTTACAAAGTCTCGGTTACATCATTCATGTCGAGATTAAACATACATGTGAGAACGATGTAGAAAGACGTGCGAGTAAGAGCGTCCAGAATAAAGAGATAAAATTAACAATTCAAAAATACAATAATCCATGGCAGCTGCGAGAAATGGCAACTTTTTGAAAAATGGAACGCATTCTGTTCATCGGACAGTAAAAACTACGATCCATGTTTACATCATCATCAACATCAACAGCCTGAATTCAGCCACTGCTGGGTATAGGTCTGTCTTTTCTTATGCCAATCTCTATGGTCCTGTGCCAGCCTTGTCCTGGTTTTTCCCCCGATGACCATGATTAAATTTAGATTCTCATTGATTATCATCGATGTGGAAGAAAATTTCATATTTTTATAACTAGTGTATTGACAGGCTTAGTCATATAATCAGCATCATTTGGTTCTTGCTATGGCAACATTCAGTTTTTTTTTTTTTTTGTTGACTACTTCACTTAATTTCGAATAAGCTTGAAAAAGAAACAACTTAACAATCATCAACAATTCCAAGTGAACGAAGAAATGTATTAGGTAGGTATACAATTCCAACATTAGTATCGACTTATATACCACCACATTCCTTCCTGCAACTGTCATAAAAGGTGACTAAGACATTCTAGAAAGGATAATGCCTTATTAAGGATATTGACTGTTTATACCTGCCAGCATTAATGGCCGATACCACACTGCTATAAATTACCGCCTTTTGCTGTGTAATTGATATTTTGAGAATTTCTTGCATTGCAGCAGCCTTCGTTATGAAAGATTAATTTCTGAATATATTATCATCTTCTTCATACAAAATCAAATCAGTTTTGTTTTAATTACTTACTCAATTCGATAAGACCTTATTACATATATTTACCATAGAGCTTTGCGTATCAGCCTATAACGTCCTCGCACTGTGACAGGGAACGGGTAACCATCACGCGGGACCAGTGTAGGTTGGTAAATGTCGTATGTCTTTGAATTTTTGGTTCCATGATAAATGTCGATTTCCTCGCAATGTTTTCCTTCACCGCTTTGATAGCACAGACCCATCTAAAATTGCAGTCAAATCAATAGGAATCAAACACTTGGATTTTTGTTTTATCTGATTTTTGATACGTAGTTTCGACCTCCATAGCTACCGATTTCAATAAAATACCCATTTTATTTATTGCATAACCGGATATCGGATTAACAGCACACGGTCATCTAAAACGCGCAGTTTATTTTAAGCGTGACACCGTACAATAGCCTGACGTCACCGAAGGCGCTTGAGTAAAATCCTGTTAATTAGCAGTCGGCGTGCAAACCGCCAGAGACGTGACCGATCGGCTATCAATATCAATCGGAAATCTAAATCTAACACACTATACCTACCGCAGACTAGGGAAGTGTTGGCGTTTGATATCCATCTCTGATTGATGGATAAGCTGTAAGGTTATGAGTCAATAAATAGTTATTTGACAAATTATGCGTAATAGTCGAAAAGGTTTGCATTTTGTGCGGTGATTTGTGGTGTGAATTAAGCGATCGGCTGTTGTTTTGATAATAAATAGCTGGCTGTTTTGTCTTACATCACTTTAGAAGCCTACGCTGACGGTTGATTGAATTGTCTGAGCACACCTTTTGATGTTATTTATGGGGCAAACTATTGACAGTTGACACAACGGATGCACCAGTAACTTCTTTCATATCTTTATTGTTACTCTACAAAATTTTCTTAAACCTACACCTATAAGATGCAATAATTTTCTACATCGCTCTAACGAATAACCAAACAACATTGTATATGACCAAGAACCACCATACTGTCCTCTTCCTGCGCACTCCTATCCATACCCGAGTTTATCGCACTATTATTAAGGAATTCCACCAAGCACATGATGAGGACATGACACATCGACAAATTGATATTCAGTGGCGAGTGTCCATACAAAAAACGTGTTGTTATTCAATCCATGGACGGTTAGCAGGAGAATGATTGACAACACATTAGGAAGACTTGAGCTTTGTATTTGTTAAGCAGATCAGTTCTTGTCATGTTGATTTGTTCGTTTAAGGAATTACTATTATGGGATATTGGATGTTGATGGATGCTTGTGTTTTGGGACCGATTACACTTGTTTTGGTCGTGTTTAGACTGCGGTTTTCAGAGTTTAACAGGCCCATTGAATAGGTTATGAACATACAAGACTCACATTAGCATTCACTGTCGGAACAATGAATGCTACGAGTAGTGCGTCAATCCTAATTTAGAATAAAGAATTAAGGATATAGAGAATCTTGGGGGCTTGCATTTTAAAAAGTACGAGTTAACCTTTTTTTCTTGCATTAGCTATAAAATTAAAATGACTTCACCATTCTGTCTATCGAGCCTGTGATGACCCAACGCAAAATCCTCCCTCCCTCTTAACCCCATCAATAGACAATAGGAAATTATGTATTACTGAACGTCAATATTTTAACAGAGCCCAATGTGCAAACCAATTCTTCAGGTCTTTGGTAATTTGGGCCAGTCCATTCGGTAGAGGTCCGATTACCAAAATTGCTCAGTGCTATAAAAGGTGGAGAAGGATCCCAAGGCGGTCCCAAGGTTAACTTAAAAACTGTTTTGTATGTGCATGCTGTTAAACAGTTTTCGCTTACGTGTTGACCAGGACTTTAAACGTTGCCGACACTACGTGATTTGGCAACGCTTAACGATTAAGTTTTAATGTGGCTGCGGTGTCAGATGGAATTTGTTGGTTTTAAAAATAGTTCTTCGATGTTGGTTTTTCTCTATTTTCAGGCAGCAGTGCCAGAATCTATTATTTAATAGGCTCTGCATAGATACTTCGTTCGACTAGTAGTCGCAAGCGCAACTGCTGGGCATGAGGTCCTGGTATGGAATACCAGGTCGGGTTTGGCTTTTCTATCAGAAATTTCTCAGTAGCAGCCACGGAGTCTGTACCCGGTTGATGGGAATAGGCTGACCCCTTATTACATGGAACATAAATATAACTGGCGAAATGTGGTTGTACTATTAGGTACACCTCTGCCTAACCCTTCGGGGATTACACGCGTGATGTTATGTCTGGATAGATGGCGGAAGGTTTGCTGGTATAGACTTAAAGTGGAAGGCGGAAGATAGGGTTTTGTAATGCAGTGGAAGGAGCATATGTCCAGCAGTGGACTGTACTTTACAAAGTGTAAATCTTCAAATCTGTTAAGCTAAAATCGACTCTCCTGTCAAAAATACTGTGATGAATTATTGAAAAACACTAACTTGAAATTTCATTCTACCGCTTAGGTGTTCTTCAAGGTGCTCAAGTGCAAATAAAAGCCAGGTTGAATAAAAAATTTGATCCTCACAAATTAGCACAATAAGACCATTTATTATTGTTTCCATTTCAAAAACCGCACTGTATGCAATGTTACCATTAATTTTTTAACATGCATCGTTAATACTTAAAACGTTTATTGTACCTTTGAAATATAATGGAAAATTATGAAGAATTTCTTTTGCGTCACCTCAAGTTAGCGGGTGGTAATACCGATATAATATCTGTGAATAATCAGGTCTTACATCTTAACAACTTAAGCCATGCACCCAACGGATTCCAATCTCAAAACCATCATCTTTATGGTTTCAGAAATAGAGTGTAAATTATTTAGGGTAAGTTTTGGAGGTGTAAAATTATCTTGGTATGTTATTGTAGTGAAATGAACAGTAATTTATCGTCGTCTTTGCAAGGTAATTGCGTAAATCATGCATTTATGACAGGCGGCCACAAGCGGCTTTGTCTACCCTCATACCCAAGTACTCGTAGGACCAAGCAGTTTTATTGTCACTAACGTAAACAAGAGTTAGGCGCATTGTTTGAAATGTAAAAAGTACACCTTTTCAGTTAAGGTGTCCGTGTAAAGAATTCACCTGGGTATTGTTTCTTTTCAAATTCGCGGTAGGTTCGTTTTTTGAAGCTTTTGCGCCGCCACAATTTTTGCCATAAATTGCATTTGCACGTTTTTTAATGCACTTAGCAAAAAGTTCTCATTCTATTTATAAAAAAGAAGACCTTAACAGCTGAAACGTAGATAGAGCTTTAAGCTTCCAGGATAACTTGCATTCCTTTCGTTGATTTCTTCGTCATCATCCACAGCCTGAATTAACCCACTGCTGGGTATCTTTCGCTCTTTTCATGTGCCAATCCCTACGATCCTCTGCCAGTCTCATCCAGGTTTTGCCCCCGATGGCAATTGATTACTTAGCCCGAATTAATCATCTATCAGAGTATATTAGAATCAAACATTTTCACTGACTTTTTATACAATTTAAATTCCCAACAGAGCCTGAAAAAAAATATAAACCAGCAACAAAACACAATCGAAGCTAACTTCATTTATCAGTATAAAACGTCAGAGCCATAGATCTAGTTCAACTTGTAACAATCTATTAACAAATAAACTATAAAATCATATCGAAGCTAAAGACTTAATTAGCGGTCGCGGCGGGGCACTGCGCACGCGCACCTATCTTATCTTGACTGCGCACGATTCGAACGACAACGAACCCTGTTTATGAAAATACAGGGGTATAAGCAGTATTGTATAGCGGTATGGCGCCTAGGCCATAGTCTACGGCCATTTATATTGTGTTGCCTAATGCTGTAGTGGAAGTGAATTGTTTGTTTGCGTTTGTATGACAGAATGGTTTTGTGGAATGAAATCTATGTAGGTAGGGTAGGTTACGTTGACTAGTATTGGTGATTTAGTTTGAATATTTTGTGTAGTTGTGTTCCGTTGCATGTAAAACATTTTACTGTAGGAAAGGACTTACAGTTGGGTATATTTTATTAACTTTAGTTTTGCGCCCAAAATATTTTTTTTTACTCATGCAGCCTTATCTTAATGCTAAGCTTATTCTATACTTAATATTATAAAGACGTAGAATTTGTTTGTGAGTGTGTATGTTCGGGGTAATCTTCGGAACTACTGAACCGATTCCGAAAAATCTTTTACTAACGGGAAGCTACATTATCCCCGAGTATCATAGACTGCATTTAAAATGTTCCCGTGGGTTGACTTCCGCACATAACGGCAGCGAAGCCGCAAGCAAAAGTTAATAATCTATAAACTTAGTAAACTTATCATGGAAAATCTTTCAAACTTGCGTGTAACTGTCTCTAACAGAAGCCTATATTTGTCAAATTGTGAGCTGAATATGGAAGGATAGACATATAATTTTAAATCAGTTTCCTTGGTCAACAAGCCGCTTCCTACAAAACTTATCGGCTGCTTACAGTAGCAAAATACAGAAGCGGTTCAAAATAAAGAAGCAATTTACCACGCAATAATTTAATAGATATTTCATGCATGAAGGCTTATAAAAATGACGTTATAGCCTAAAGTAATACATGCACTTTTGCATCAATATTTCAGAAAATAAATATTAATAATCATCTCTTCCATATTGTCTTTATTTCCTCGTGATCGAGCCCCGACTGCGCAGGAGTTGCCGTGCCTGATATTGTAGACAGAAGGATTTATGTCCCTACTACACGTACCTGAATATTATTATAATAATATTTTTAGTGTACATAAGTATTTGAATCACACTGTTGGATTTACTAAGGAGTGGAGATTTCTTATTAATATTTATGCTGATTTAGCTAGATTTATTCGATTATTGTCAATCATTGGTAAATCCTCAAATTCCATCCCTTTTCCCTTTATTTTCATTTAAACTTAGCTGAAAATAGCATTTTAGATACCGTATGTTACAATTTGAAGCAATAATATAATAGGTATAATACCTGTATACCTACTCAAAATATTCCTTAGTAAATTCGCAACTTCAGGAATGCCCCACAAAACGGCCTTAAAAATATTCGTGCACAATTAAAAAAATACCTACAAAAAACTTAAATACTAAACGGAACCCACGCACAAGACTTAGGTTACCAGATACCACCTAGATAACAGCCTACATAGCTCTCTAGGTATCTCAGATCGCGGGTGGCGGCTTGCCTCCAGCTAATTAAGATAACTCAATATGTCCACCGACCGCGAAATATGGCGGCGCGCACGCAGATAGGCTGTGTGTGCAGATTTTGCGCGGCAAATTGTTGTATGACATGCATTGGATGTATGAGGAATGAGAATGTGTTGAATGATAATATCGTAATCTTCATTCGACGCGGGTTGAGATGTTTGTGGAGATTTGTTTGGAACTTGGCTTGTGCTCTACCTGTCCTTGCTGTTGTTTTGTTTCGTAGGAACAATTATTAAACAAACCAAACGTTTATATTCACAAGTTTTAGATACCTAAAATCAGTAGATGCATGATAAAGCAAATAATAATTTAGTTTAGCGAAGTATCAAATTAAGTCATGAGAAGCAGCATTTGCCCCGAAAGTGGGATGATTTATAAGAATGAACTTCCAAATATCAAAAGAACCATCTAAAGTTACTCATAAGAATTACTTTCAGGAAATATTTACTTTGCATTTCTGGTTATCAACTGTTTGGCAAAATCTAAAAACCTAAGAAAAAACGCCCCTACTAAACAAACACCACACTGATCGAGGTCAAACCCATACAAACTTTCTTCACACAATACCTACCTCTACTCTTACTTAACTTCTATCCCACAACATACTCGCCCATAATAAATATCTCCCTAAAGACTAGAATCAAGTCAAGCTAGGGTCATATAATCTAAACAAAAGCAGCAAGAAAATGCCTAATTAAACCAGTACCAAAATCCGATATCAGGCTTCTACGAGGCGACCCAGCTAATAAAGTAAGTAGTCTCACGTTGCTAATTAGCCCGTTCATTATAAGCCTTTCACGGGAGCCTTAATTTCTGCATAAAACACTATCCGAAGCCGCCCTTAATTTTTGAAGGGATTGGGTTACGTGTATCCGTTTCCTTTGTTTATTTAGTTTTGGTGTTAAAAGACGGTCCTGTGGAAATTTTGGGAGAAAATTTACTTTTTACATTTTGCGCTTTACTAGTCATGATTAAAATCGTTTTGTGATTCAGCATGGCGCTAAATCGAAGACTGGTATTCAATACGGCTATTCGAAACAAAAAAATGGCATTGTTTGACGTGCACTGAAAAAACATAGGCACGCGTTCTTTGTTTAGAGCCGAATTTAATTTTCGAGTTTTTTCAATAGGTATTGTTTAATAAGTGACTAGATTCTCAAATCAAGTCAGGAAGTGTGTTTTAGGCTTTAACATTAAAAGTATCTACTTAGGTATTCATTGCACAAATTTTGCAGTTGCTCAAAACTATCCATCAAACCACGTGTCTGCGATGTCCAATAAATTATCGTTCATATCCTACATCAATGTGATTTACGTTTATATGCATCGTATAAATCTATTATTAAACAAATTCAAGCTTAATTTAATGTGTAGAAAGACGATCCTTAGATTACTGACGAAAGTTCTAATAAGGCAAGGAGAGATTCCGAAAGAAGCGTATATACAAAGTCTAGTTCGGAAAGTACAAGTACCTAATACCCTAAGAGGACGCACGGTACGGTTGAGCAAATAGCTAAATAATAGGAGTCCCTCAGCAGGTGGACTGGAGTCATTACTCTTGCGGTAATCCGCCGAATACACCCTGATTTATAGGGTACCGCAGACGGACCACCAAATTTAGGTGTTTTATAAAAAATGGAGCTTAGTTTCTTGAGTTATAAATAATGTTAGAAATCCCTAACGGGAATGGGGTTTCGTAAGTGTGCGACGCGATATGTTTCTTTCAAAATAGTTCCGTTTATTTATGAGTGACTAAAATTTTACATGGCTTTATGTGACTTGCATTATCTCAATGTATTTTTAGAAATTTAGTGTTTTTTCCTTCATATTTTGGCTTAAACATCTGAATTGAACTCTAAGGTATATCGACCACGGACGTTACCAATTACTAACTAGTTAAAAACGATTTAGTAAGAAGCTTCGTGTGCAGACGACCATACAAATACTAGTACTGTGATATTAGGGCTACACATATACGATTAATTTTCTTTTAATCAAGATATTTTTTGACTGAATATTCACAAACTATGTAATAACATGACCATTTTGTTCATTCTTCCTCTTGGAAACAAGTAACAACTAAATTGACAGCATTTACAATATAACCACATTATAAGACAGGTTAATGATGATGTCTACTCACTTATGTAAATACATCCTATAAACCATGTATTCCGTTGCAAAACATGTAAACATTACTCTTACGCCTTATTTGTAAGCAGTCTAAATGAACTTAAATCAAATACTCTCCACAAGAATATACCATCTCGAAATAATCCCCAGAAACTTAAAATATGTTTAGAACATTTTTAATACATGTAGGTGTATGTAGTACACAAATAAAGGCTAAAATTCCGTAGCAAAAGAATCGAACCCCATATCCCGACGGCCTCGGCAAGCTTGCTTCCTGTTTGGCACGACACCATGGCTACTTTTCTCAATGTGAACACTACTTTATTTTCACCGTTCGTCTGTATGTGTGTATTATGCATTAGGTTTTTCCAAGCAATCGTTCCATTTTATTATTTTGGATCTTGCTGGTGGAGTCTGAAAATTTGGGGCCGAGAGAAAGACTGTTCTAATATGATTTTCAGGCATTTATCTTACTTATTTAGTCAACTATCTTCATATAGAAAATATTGTTTATATTTTGAAGAAAAAACATTGTATTTTTCATTTGAAATCAACTATAACAATGGATGAACAGAATGCAAAAATAAACTTGAGGTCAAGACAAGGCCGAAGAAATGCTTGATGAAGAAGGTAAAAAAGAAAAGAAGAAGGTAGAGTAGCAAGAAATTGGCTAATAACAAATAGAGAGTAAAGAGAGAAGATAGAGTAAGAGAAGTCTGTCTACTAGAGTTAGAATTTGCCTAACTTTGCAATCAGTAACCCTATTGTAAATCAAGATAATTCAACCTTCAAAGGCCGAATCTATAAACAAGTCAAAGTGTTTACTTGAGTAAATGCCAGTTTTTAAGATACGTTTTTATTATATAGTTTAGTAGTTGTTTGAAGGTAGAACCGTAAAAAGTTAGAATTCTTAGCTTTACGTTCTTTTGACGGTTCTTACTTCGTTTAAATTAAATTAAAAGTAGATATGAATACTCCAACGAAAACAAATAAAACTTCTAAAATGTCTTCAAAAAATCAAAGAAAATTCCACCACCTTCGATCCTAACGCTGGCTCTTAACAGGATAGGCACTCCACAGAGACGAAACAGTTATGAATTTATGGGCGTACCGCACCTCATGTTATATCAAGTGACATAAATTATCTCCATTGGCTAATAACCAGATGTTACTTGTTCGGTTAGTGACCAGTCAGGAATTTAGACTGACATTATTCATATTCAGTTTCGGAGATTTTGAAGGGTTCGTTGCGTGCCTTATGTGTCGATAAAAAGAATTTATGGCAGGAGCAAGAAGCAGAACTATTTTTAACTAGCTTTTGCACGCGGCTTCGCTCCCGTTATGTGCGGAAATTAAAATGTTTTAAATGTATGTGTCTATGACACTCGGGGCTAATGTAGCTTCCTGTTAGTGAAAAAAAAAAATCAGTATTGGATCAGTAGTTCCGAAGATTACCCGCCTTATTGGAACTTACAACAAATTTTACCTCTTTTTAATATTAGTATAAACAGGCCCCTTGATTTTGCAAATAAACGAAAAAACAGAACAGTTTCTACAATAATTTATTGGAAAGTGTTGACGATAACCCAAGACGTGTTTTTTTTTTCAATTGGCCTTTTCAAGTAAATGTATAAACAAAAATCTTTTTTTAGACCTCAAGCTGCCCTCTCGAAGTCTTCTGGCTAAATTGTGTGTGTTGGTGAAATAATATGTGTGCGAGTGTTTTGTATGTTAAAGAAAATACACGTATTTCTTCCAGAAAAATAAAGATATTTTTTTGGCCTAACGCCCGAAAGGAGCTGAGCTTGTCCATCTAAGGTATCAAAGGAGGTTATTCTTTGTTTGAATAAAAATAAAAGCAATTTGTACAGTAACAGAATTTTATTTAATGCAGATCCATCTCGCACTATAGCCGATATTGTACAAAAAATTATAATATCGTTCCTTTCATAATAATAGGTAATGATAGGTAATATAATATTACACAACTTTTCACACAGTTACAATCATGAAACACAAACATTTAAATCATTCTCTACACTAGAATCCCTCAAGTTTTAAGTATTTCTCTTCATTTATTTCTATATTATAATTATTTTTAAATTACAATAAAATTGGGCCTACCTATTTACGTATGACAAATGCTTCGTAAAAGGATAAAATTTACGTATTACATTCATGAGCACGTTTCGAATTAAAATAAATTAACGATTTCGTTCAACTGTAAACTTATTATTTCCAAAACGCCGCAAAATATCTGTGAAATATTAAAACAAGTGTACGAATTTCGAATTCCGTGGATAGTATACAACAAGATTGTCATTTATCTTTTAATAAGAAGCTTTATAAATAAGTATTTAATATTTACAATATATAACAAAAGTTCATCAGTAAAACTTGCATCGAGATTCCTTCAGGTGAGTAGTGCAAAGTCAACAACATTACGTTCGTTGTTTTTAAATTAACACAATAAAATCGTTATTACGTTAAAAAGGAACTATAAAGAGGTAATTAGATGAATAGATGATTAACAAAAAAAAATAATTTGGCACTTTGAAGGGCGTTAATTAAAAATAAATGTGCCGAAAGAATCTCGATCAAATCTTACACGATCATTCGTATCGTCACTAAGTTATACAGAAGAAAAAATTACGTATATGTTTATAGGATTCCAAAAATATTACCACTACTGTATCTTAAAATAAATTACATTATCTATTACTTAAATTTAATTAGCTATTCGTATACTGGGCACAACTAGTTTTGATTCATGTCATTTTTAAGTGACTATAGGTAATCTATTTTTCTAAGAATAAGTTAAGCTATCGACTAATAAATGGAATTTTTTTTTTCATACTAAAGCTTTTGTAGTTACGTATATAGGATTTCTGGCGAGACGCAATGGACTAATATGTTTAAATACATAATACATTAATAGAAAAAATTGGTAGGCACGAAACATCGTCTTCAATTTTAAATCGATTTAGTCAAATATCTCACAAATATACATAAAAATTATGGTAAGTATACATTTTCCGTATGCGTCGCGCCAGTAAAATATATTGTAAGTAAAAGTCTGTAAATGTATCACTATTATGCGTTTCAAAGACGTATACAGACGTTGTACATCAGATTTCGGTTACAAGTACATAATTACTAAGTCTTAATATTTACATTACAATAATTTGTTTCGACACATGCACTGCGACGCAGGATCATGAGCATTAATGACAGCGAATCTGATACTAATCAAATTCGATTTTCGTATAACATTATTTCTGGTCAAAACATTGAGTATTACAAACTCCACATCACAATCTATGATACCTACCAACTAGAGAAATATGAAAAAAGATGATATTCCCGTAGTCGCAGTGGACGTATTCACACTCCTAGTGCATTTTCAATTTCAGCTCTCTACCAAAGAATTTGAAAGGAAATGAACTCATCTTGATACGAACTATTGGCAAGCGCTCCACCAGAAATAAACCCATACTGTATGTACTCCTAATCGTAAGAACGGCATCGCAATAATATAAACAAAAATAGTAACTATAAAGAGCTGTAAAACCCACCTCGGTTCGACACCGCGTTTTGGCAGATAAAGTGCGATTTCAAGTGAGCGATAGTGGGGCACGATTCGCACGATAAATAAAAACACAATTCCATTTGAAGCTCGGAGTTGCGGCGCGGCGGCCGTGTCCCGTGTACCTCAGCAGGCGTTCAAGATTTATACACGGAGATGCGGAACAATATATCACGGAACAGTACGCGGGAACTCGACCTATTCCTAGCGTGGAGCAGCCACCGTCCCGATGGAACATGATAGCAGATCACCCCGACAGATAGCGACAGCCTCACAACTAACGCCATGTCGCCTGGACAATAACTGTACGCTTTCTAATGGTTCTATTCAGGATATACGGTGAGCTCACGGCTCACTCGCAACAGTTACGCAACATATCGATGCGAATCGATTAATATTAATCGATGTGACTATTTAATATCATCGCCTTATTAACATAATATATTCGTATGTAAGTCAACCTAAGCGATAAATAAGCAAAGACCGAATTGCGTATTTTTCATCCGAGCTTCATATAATTTATAGTCGACGATGATATCGCGACTGGTTCTTTTATTTGTGAAATAGTGATACGCGGAGTGTGCTCGGTAAGCGTTACTAACGGGAAATTTTGACAATAAATCTCTGGCAGTCGATTGCCTAAGCGTTCGTGTGGGCTGGCGTAAAAATTTATTCGACAGTCGATTTTGATATCTTGATCTCGCGACGTCAAACCGCGTCGGGGCGTGCGGAGCAGAGCGACAATATGACAATCGAAACATTCGACAACATACATCACTAGCTGCGGTTACATGGAGCGCGCGAACTTACATACTAGCATCGGCCCTAAGACCTACCAAAGCATCGACAACGTTTACGCGCGACGACCACCTGGAACAAAAGGAAAAGCGAAATTAATTAAAACGCCAATCATAAAAAAAAAATTAAAATGCAAATAGCTTATTCGTTTTCGAGATA
Source organism: Standfussiana lucernea (assembly GCA_964057025.1). Classification (NCBI taxonomy): domain Eukaryota; kingdom Metazoa; phylum Arthropoda; class Insecta; order Lepidoptera; family Noctuidae; genus Standfussiana; species Standfussiana lucernea. The sequence continues at coordinate 11,288,958 of OZ059790.1, read as the reverse complement.
AATAATTTAAGCGGGGTTAGCTAAACAATGTATGAAAAATTCGTTATCGTCGCTGTTTGTTTAGGATAATTGGAAGAATAATTTCGGCATATTGCTGTGGAGATAAATGTGACGATTTTCAGCAGTATTTTCTATTTATACGCGCTTGGCACTAGTCGGTAACAATTTAAAATCTAAAGCGCACGACGATATTTCATCAGATCGGAATACGTTCTCATAAACAAGGGCAGACTTAAAATGCAAATAATTTCGCGCAAGCCCCATGGGCATGTTAAAACAAACTCAGCATTCTAACAGCTTTTCATTATTTATCGCTTACGCTCACGGAACGGTGAATTTTTTTTTCAGTTAAAGTTAATTTCTAGCGTAATGCGTATTTGATAAAAGGCTGTATCTCTGGCAGGCAGGCTCCGTCGAGCCGGCTCTGAAATTAAGATGTAACATGATGCGAGAACGAGCAAGAGCAGCTAGATTTATTGCTCTACCACTTTGCATATGCTGATTTACAAAGACGGTGGATATGTATAGAGCGGTTGCGTGTGTGACAGTTATTGTTTAAGTGTGTTATTTGAATAAGTGTCGACATAATTTTATGGAAGTCACTTTATTTGAGTTGTTGTTTTTATATTTATGTGGGACGATATTTAAGAGCTTAATAATGTGAGCTAACTTAGAGTAGTTTAAGGTGCAGCGTAGTAAAAGTGGAGCGGAACTAAATTAGGCAAACAGTAGGCATGTAATAAGGCTGATATTTAGGTTTGAAATAATAAGGCTGGTTGGGTATGCGGAAGAGTTTAACATTCAAACAAAACTTTTGCCGAAAAAAGTTGCATTCAGAGGAATCGTAAAGCAAATTAATAAGGAACCATGTTTTTATTGAAGAAGTATTAAGAAGATATTGGTACTTACCTACCTACTTTTGTTTTTTACTAGAAATGTAGGTAAGTAAGGAAGCTTTATAAAAAATCTCATCTCTCATGAAAAAAACTTTCAATCATACATAAGTCAAATAGACATCATTAAAGTTTCCAATCCTTTCTGATAAGTCTTTCTGATATGTGATAATATTTCAAATGGTTGTTTCATCTCTATAAAGTTCCAGTGCTGCTGATGTGGCCCATTCGCGAGGCAGCGCGCGGGAGGACTGCCTGGCGATCCGCAGTCAGCAGAAAGAAACACATAACAGAAACGTTCGAGCTCGCCTCAACACTCACTTGTACAATATCTTATTTTATTATTTTTGCAGGGGCATTTAATTACTTCATTTTTATACATGTTTAAAAAAAAATCCAATACAAACTAGTCGTTGGCAGTGAGTTTTCTTGTTCACGTTTTTTTTTTAAATTTTATTTATGCGGTGTAACACGACACTGTAACAATTTATACGAAGTAGGTTTTTTCAACAGAACAGAATGTAGGTCAAACTTTTGATTAAAAACCCGTGCAATCAGTACGTAGGCATGTAATTTATTGTTATAAACAAGAATACACCTACGTTTCTCCGGGGAATTCTCACAAAAAGTCAAAGTAGTACAAAAAGGTTCACCTACCATCCCGGTCAAGGAAAGTAATAAAGAAGGAGGACGCGAACCGAATAATTGATACGATTATGTGTTACTACTGCAGAGGAGATAAGGGTGGCAGCAGACTGAGCACAATAGAACGAAGATACGAAAGGGAAATTGAAGAACCTACAAAGAAATAAAACGCGCTGACTTGACGCTAAACCGCGTTCACGTTCAGAATAAATGCTAATTCCAGATGATGGCACATGTTTTTATTGCAAATCGTTACGTAAGACTTCCAGACATTAACTAAGTCGGCACAAAACTAAAACGAATGTTCGAGATGCCGCCACGGACGACGACCCCAAATGCGAGTAACACGATTTCTATTCTATTTCCAGATGTTGACCAGTATGCACGCAGCATCAAGAACAATGGAAGAAGGGCGCCGGGCGCTCCGTCAAGTGCGAGAGCCCATAAATCCAATAGGACGCGCAATTTGTTGAATTACAGCATGCGCCAGCCAGCCACCGGGCCGACGCAAAATTAGCTCCCACAGAGATAAATTGACGGCGGCCCGCTAAATAAATTATTTGGGAAAACCAAGAAAAAACGGGCATCTTCCCTTGATAAGGGTTGCGAGTATTCTACCGTGGAAATAATGAATATCGACCGCTGAAGTATGTACTCGTGGTAGACAACAATCATCAATATACGTCTCCATGTTTCTTTACTTGGACACTAAAAATGGACCCAACATCTTTTTTCATTATGAAGAAATATTTAACAAAACTTCAATTATGCAGACCCTCAAACAAAAATCCACATTCGCACTTAATGACTATTCGGTAGCTCTATTAACTAACCATAAAACATCAATCAAACTTAATGAACAGCCATTTGAATAGAAGCACTTTATAAAGTCAACACCTTAAAAACAAACGAACACTCAGTCTCGTATCTGGTTTGGTAATTAACCAAGCGATTATCACTTAGAGGCCGTTATTAACTCGACCTAGGTATTTCTCATGACAGTAAAAAAAGTAATTAAACCCCAATAAGCAACACGAAATGAAACTTGACGCGTGGAAACCGCGTTTACATTGGTTTGAACGACATTTTAGTTTAGTTCAGTTCTGTCGTAAGCATTTTTGACGAATTCTAACTAATCTGCTGGTGATTATGTAGCTTAGATGCAGATGTTTTCTTTTACAAGGAGTTTAGGAGTGTCAGTTTTGTAATCTAAACTAGCTTCCGCGGCTTTAAATATTGCTTTAAAATGGGAGACGTCGAAATTATAATATGGATCAACTGATGATTGCAAGTAAGGTCTGAATATGGTGAAAATTTTCTTTTAGCAAAGCTCTTAAAGCTGTTTTTTTTAACGCAAACATCCCTCAAAAGGGTTGCATCACCCTTTCTTTCAACGGGATTAATCTTAGTTGTATATTCAAGATTTAGGCGGCAATAAGAAAGACGCATAGGTGGGCTTACGGAGGGGCGAGACTGGCAAATTGTCTCAGATTCCACCCCAGCCTGTAAGGATTTTATTACATTCGTTAACGCATATAAGATTAATGTGGAAATACTTTACATTTGTATGTAAATTCTATAAGGATTACAGAGGGTTTCAACAAAGGGTTTAAAAATTACAACCGCAGGCTTTTTTCACAAGAGTAAGTACAAGACAAGTTATTACCATAACATTGAATAATATTGGCACAGCAGTTTTTATTTAAACCTAAATAGGTCCTTAAACCAAGGGTCATGTGATTTCAAAAAAATTGAGTTTTGGTTAAAAATCTTAGAAAATTAAACTGATTCGGTACCATTTTGAAAATCACCACCATATTGGAGGCAAAAACGCCAAAAAATTGGTACAACCAATTATATTCGAATTCAAAAATTGGAATAGGGGTTCGTTTTTAAAAGGAGTTCGCCCCTCGCCCCACCCCGCGTACCTGCGCGGAGTGGCCATCAATTTATCTACATCCCCACCCGACGTGTGCGGGCCCTCGTGACGTGTTCCGTCCATGTACGCCGTTACTGTATCGTCTATTGTTAGAAGTCTTTCGTCCAAAACCTTAGAGCTTGGTAAAGATACCACAAAATGCTGATGAAAATGATTGGTGTATATTGGATGGTATCAAAATAGAAGACGTAAGGTAGGAGGAATCGTCTTTCATTTGTTTGTTGCGACCAAATCTTCAAAATCTAAATATTTCTTCCAAAAAAACTCATATGTAAATTACATTAGAATCTAACACAATTTGCTACGCAAGCAATATTAATATTAAAAGGGGTACTGTGATTTTTTCCCGCAGCGATCCGCCCCCCGCCCGGCACATTTATCAGGATTTTGGACGGCACAAGCTAAAATTTTGGACGCTTTAAGCTGGGCGTAAATTTCACAAAACATGACACGACCGCGTGAAAAAAAAGCGACCGAAAAGTTACTCGAAGCGTTGCTTGTGTATCCAGTTTTAATGAAAATGAAAATTTTCTGATTCCATAAGTATTCATTACAGTTAAAAACCAGCGGCAGATGTGGCAACATCCGTGTAATTTGATTCACACATTCTTTATTTTAAATCTTTTAACGGCTCGATAAAAAATCAATGTTTATTCAAACAGAATACGGTCAGCAACTCGTTACCCGCTACAAGGCTTCGATATTTAAAATTCATTATTCAAAATATCAACGGTATTCTAACCTGTAGGGCCTTCTCATAAATTCTCGTCTCTCAAGACACGACCAATTATACGGAAGTTTTAAAAAGGCGACCGTTACTAGGCGCATGCGCAATCGTTTGTCGTCGCTGTGAACTTTCACACTACACGATATTTATATTAATTTTATTTTTGGGCACAGCTAATGCGGTCGACGTGCTCAGACTAATCTTTCTTTTTTCTTGCTATTTATTTCTGTAACAGTTTGTTATGTGCCACCATTAGGTCGGGCATTTGAGGGTTGCAAGCGATGGCTATTTTAGGTTGTCACTTCAGCTACGCCTTTATTGACATTTGTTTTTGTACTTAAATTCGGTTTTGTTTACATAATGCAAAGTTAAATTCCTCCGAAACGAATCACTCACGTGTGTGTTTTGTATTTTTTGTGCTCCAAATAAAAAACAATGCGTCTTTAGCTTTATGTGTCCACACGCCTCAGCAGACAGCGTCGTATAATATTTACAAAACATTCGCAAACCATTTTATTGCTCCAAAATAAATACTCCATGCAAATATATGCAAAGGCAACCTACGCACGATGTAAATTAAAGAGGAGACCAAAAAATTTGAGAAAAAAAATAGTTGGCAAATATTGTAACGAGAAAAAACTATTTAATCCGTAAAGTTTTGTAGGTTGGTAGTAGGGAATAAATCAAGCGGTCGTCGCTGGCGTCGATGCCAAGGAAATAAGATGATATCGAGTTGGCAACATCGTGGAGACGGTGCACAGTACTGGTGTACTGGCGATGAGCTGCCATTGTTATGGAGAGAGTGTGAGACGCGGGGCGCGAGTACGAAGCGAGAATCCTTTGCCTTTGGAGGTGAAGAAAATCATTATTCATAATAAGATACGGATGAGGGTACCAAATCGAAATATATGGTTGGGTTATGTTGATGATATATTGATTGTTGATATGAAGTTTATGTGCTCATAACATTGTCATTATTAGGTGACTAAATTCCTAAATATTTATATTCTGACAGCAGTTCCGTCAGAGTTGGTTCTTTTGTTTGACTATATTATTTTGTATGTCGACGACATGCCAAATCTCCAGTGCCAGCAAATCTCAAAAAAGGTAAATAATGTTGAAAACATTTATTTTGTTTTCCATTTGAAACGTTCTTGAAATATAGAACGAACTTGAAGTTTACTGCCAAAATTTTAATACGGCCCCATTTCTTAGAGAATATCTATATGTTTGCCTCCACTACCACCTTCAAGAAAATTATTTAAGTGCGAACTCATGGTATTGAAACCCCATATTTCAGTTGTGGGAGCTTAGTGGTCGACGACATACACTATAAATCTCCGTATGATTTGTAATAAAACCTCGCCACTTTACCGAACGTCTTTGTAAAGTATCTGACGTTTATTAAGTACCTATGTGGATGTTTTTTCTCGTCTTTTACTGCAATAAATACAGCAATTTCTCTCTCTTATATTTGTGAGGTTAGCAAAGGGTAATCGGGTGTCAGTCATAGTGCCAAATCGTGATACTTTATGTCGATCAAGTTCACGTGCACAAAATGGTGTATTTTTATACTATGTATTTCAATACAGAGAAGTGATTGTTTTGTTATATAATTAACTAGTAAAATCCAGCCCATAAGTATTTTAAGAACTGAACTACTACTACCGAATTTTCATAGGTTTTTCTAAATTGCCAATACGGCCTGTATTCTTGGATACATAATTGGAAAAGTTGTATTGACTTTGTTTTCTTTCTACATCCACTAAAATATTTTTCATAGACATCTCCAATTTGTAAGCATATCCGTCCCCGTGATTTATTTTAGTAGTTTTCCCAAAGATTTACGGACACAACTTAGAACTATATACTGCGTTACTTAAAGTCGAGTTTATTTTGAAAATACTGTCAAAACTGGATAGAGAGCACTCTCAATCAGACATTAATTTGTCGACCCGTGCGATGCGTCTCTATAAGTGGGTATACATGTATGTTTACCATAAAGTTGATTTGTGGCGCCCTCTCGCGGAGCATCGGCAAATTATAATCCTTCTTCCACAACAAACGGCCAGTGGATGAAAACAATTTTCCCTCGAAAAGATTACATCCCGTCCGTCCTTTATTACATCTAATCACGAGATCTAACAATAAACTATTTTTCACAATATTATTTAGTGAGGTCCCTTAACACTTTCGTTTTTCCTTCCCTTTTTCACGGAAAAATAAGAGTCGTGACCATTCATCAACGATGACAGTGCTCGTTACCAAAATCACGTTTATCATAGATCTCTTGTCTAAGGTTTTAGTTTTCTTCACCACATTTATGACCATAACCACCATTTTTAACTCATTCAATTTAGGACTCGTTTTCTTCGAAAATAGGTTTCAGTTTTGTTTGCCATCTATCAGGTATTAGAGCGATATTTCCGAAGGAGCTGCGGAGAAGAGTCGCGAGCCACACACGACGAATTACGAGCGAACCCGGGACGCGAGCTGAGTTATGTGACCGCGATATATAATATTTATGAATTATGTTTTATACTTGGTAAAACCTAGTTAGTTTTGAAGGCGGGACTACTTAAATGTAGACACTATCAGGTGATGTATAGCTTATAGATTTTTTTGTCGAATGATCTTAGATTTAAGTACTGATAACTTTGTTACATAAAGCCACAAAAAAAGAATTGTTGCTTAGTAAAAGTTTACCCTAATATCATGGATTTTGAAGACCCTTTTAACTGCATAACCTATATCCTAAATATATAACTAAGTATATAAAACAATTTGGATACGAAGGACCTGATTAAAATTAATCACCAAATCATCGTCACCATCCTCGGAACATTCATTAACAAATCCCCCAGCTTGTTATTGGCGAGTTTTACAAAAATATATCATTCGTTAGCTAAACTAACGCAATATCTTACTTTTAAACAGAACGTGGCTGAAAGAGTAACATATTATTATATTATATAGGTATCCATCCTTTGATGCTATTCCTGTTTTTCTTTGACGTATTTTTGGCTATCCCACCAAAGTTTTGTACCTTCGTGAATAAAGGTCTTCTGATGTTGTTTCATTCCGCGATACATCCCACACTACTTAATTTATCACTGGTGTTTTTAGGTAAATATTACATATAAAAGTCTCCCTTTCATTACTAACAAAGTCTATACATCATCGAAGAGTTATCGAGTTCCTGTGAGTAAGTGCATATAAATTTCAATGTTTTTCGACAGTTTAAGTGAGTTAATTTTAATATTTTTCATCTATGTTTCTGGAGTTACCGATATTGGAGCTTGTTCTGGTGTTATTAATCTTTACCTTTTAAGGTGACTTGATTATTTGAAGTGTTCAGCTTGAATTACTTGAGAGTGAACATAGCAAAATGATCAGAAAATAAAAATGCTTTGATGAATCTTTTTGGGCATCCTGCAATATTCAATATTGCATATTCCAACAGCCACGGTTATCACCAAATCGAAAAAAGCCTCCCAAATCATGTCAACAAAGATAGATTCAACTACAATCCACATCAATCAGCGGCAGACATTCTTCATTACGCTTAATAGCTACCTCCATCCCAAAGTAAAGTTTAATTCGAAGGCGGTATCAAACCGTCAGCTATGCAACTAAGATGGCGTCGCGACACTATTTGTCAAAAGGAAAACAAACAGACCAGAAATAGTTTGAGTTGACAAGTTTATAGCTGGCTCGTCCCGCCCGAGACTATGTTACGAAATTATACAAACACTGAAGGAATTTTATTCAACACCCAACACCCGGGCTTTTCCGCTCGCTTCCTGGCTGATTTACATCGTATTTGTATCGCTGTGTTCGCGTTTTGTTGATAGCTCAATGACGCACTTAGTTTGTTTTTACTACTGGGTTTCAGAGCATGGTTTTCCTTTAATATTGAACAGGTATTTGAGGTAAGTGTTGAGTGTTACAGACAGATTTTTGTAAGTGGTTTCTTAGCTGGTGCAGTCATTGATAGCACTGAAGATGAGAAGTATAAAGTCTTCGAAGTCTAGGAACTGAAAGTGTCTTGTTTTCAAGCGATAAAGTAACATACATTACAAACTATAACAACAAAATTAGCTACAAAAAGTCTAGAAGATAAGAATAGCTTTCGATTTAGGAATTAAGAATTAATAAAGTCAGAATTTGCCAGTAACAGTATGAACCACGGTGACACCACCATGCTAAATAAACCAAAAAGTCGATTATCTCAGAATCCCAAATTACTTGCTTTTCTAAGATAGATCTAGGTAATAAATATTAAAAAGTCGACATAAACAAGTCCAAACACGTAACTAGTTTCTGCGGATATTTGTCTAAGCAAAAACCGTTGGATACGCAGGGAAGCGCTAAGGATAGCTGGCATCCAACGATTTATTTTTATACATATGTGCGACTTTTGATCATAATCTATGTGCATTTAAATCGATACGTGATTTATTTGATGTCGAACTAATAGATATAAGAAATAGAATAGTAGCTCATGCATATTCATTTTTTAAACAAATTCTTCGCCGTCGCGACTTTTCGCAACTATGTTGGGGTCGGTTTCCAGTCTAACCGGATGCAGCTGAATACCAGTGTTATACATGGGGTCACTGCCTACCTGAGCTTCACATCCCCGTTACTGGGTAACACGGTAGCGATACCAATATTCTGAGTAGAGTCAACCAATATTTAGCTGCAATGAAGAAAAAGAATGTGAAATACGTTATTGGCTAAAAATTGATACAACGTTATGGCACAAAGATTGCAGAAAATGAAATGAATGTTTGTTGATGTATACATCTTTTTGAGGCTGCCTGCACCCTTGACGACTGGCAAAGATCTACGACGAACGACATGCAAAATCTATTTTTTTTTTATTTGCTAGACTGACACAAAACCAAAGTCATTAAATTAGTTGACAAAGAAACAGTCAAGGGTGTTTGTTTAAGTATAATCGACACGAGTTATCACCAATAATTGTATCTAATCACTCCAAGGCATTGTAAGAGCAATTAGAAAAATCTAGTGACAATTAACAATAGGCAGAGTTTAATTGCAAGATAAGCTTAGATTATAATTCATAATCTACGAAGATAAGTGGTAGATTAAGGGTGGATCTTAGTAATCGTTTTATTGTCAATATTTTTACTATTCCCTGTAAAAAGTGAGCGAATTATGTTGACACTTTTTAAGAAAAAGTTTTAGGTTTAACCAGTTTGATAATGAAGTGTTTCTCAATAGTCGTTTCGTTTCCTCTTTAACTAATTTCTTTTCTAGCTGTATCAAGGTGCACTCATTTATATATTATGATGCTGTTACAATTTAACACAATTTTTCAACGGATAATTTGATGGGTACTGTTCGTGTATGCATCATGGCTTGCCAGCTGAACAAAACAGTTTCTTACTTATCACAAAATTAACAAATCATGACCATCTTTTTTCACCCTAATCTAAACGCTAACTAATTCCTACATCCCCACAATCGTAGCGACAAACGCAGGTGTTAGTCGCGAGAGTGCAGCCATCCTACAGAGGGTCGTTGAAGTTACTCGGGTAACAGCGCAACAAGAATAATACAAAATGTTTTTCATTTTCTTTATGTCACCCCCGACAGTCGTAAAGGCATTAAGCGTGACCAAACTTTTGTTTGATACGGACAATATAAGTATGAGCGCAATGCTGTAGCTGTCTTAGACTAGCGTTCAAAATTTTCTTAAAGTTCATAATATTTTAAAGTCTCGAGATTAGCCACTTGACTTATGACGAAGAGATGAATGTAGAACAGGAAAGGGCTATTCAGTGTATCGTCCATGATAAATAAAATGATAATATAGCAACAGAGGTAGAAAACTTCGCCATTAAATTAAGTACATAGCCTCTTTCTGTATGTACATCATGCGATAGCTTAGCTAATATCTTTCAGCGATGTACAAAAGATAGACTGTTTTATACTTAAAATAAGTATCTGGTTGACTATAATTTTTCATGCATAAGATTTAACAATTCTTCTTTCTACATCATCGACGAAAAATATATTATAGCTGTACCTAGCCACTAAAAGCTCTGATCCAATGGTGATGACATATTTGGGACACATGGGCGACGTATTTAAAGAGGTTCTGTTGTTAATTAAAGTAATAAATCATACTTAATGGAAGATCTTTTGCAATACATTATGCCTACTTTAAAATATAGTCAGGATTCATTAATTACTACTTGTTTAAAATGTTTAAGACGACCTACAAAACATATCAGCGGTTAAATTGAAGATCCGAGAAATTCCGAACCCCTCATGAAGTCCTAAAAATCACTGTTCGTGACAAAACTGGTAACATCCCCATACATACATATGTTTCGTAAGTTCCGATTGGGGAAAGTGGGGAAAAACGTAGATTGCCCCTAACGCACCATCGGTTTATACAAGAACGATTTTATTGTATTAGGATAGTAGTAACAAGATATAAAGGCGATATTCTTCGCATCATCACATTTTCTTTTCGCTTCTACGGTGTATGAATGACTTTCTTGTAAAAGGTTCCTGTTTGTGAGTGGTGATTGCTGGTTTCATGAATAGAAAAGTTTTATTTAGCGATGTCAGTTATTTTGAGGGATTTTGGAGCAGACGAGTAGGTCAATATTCACCGTTAACAATCAATAACAATGTGAAATAAAGAAGATAGGAATAAACTGTCACACGATAATTTTTGGGTTTAGTAATTTTTGAGTTTCAAGTAAAGTTAGTCAAACAACAAGATAATTCGACGTATTTTGTACAAACTTAACTTATGGCCATCAACTGTGCTCTTTGGCATGACTAAAACATGTCAAATTGCTGCGAGCCTAAATGTCTGTTTAAGTTACCTTTTTTATTAATTTGAAATTATGTAGATCGCACTGGATTTATCTCTTGCAACTCAATTTCTAAATTAACTCAGACCAACAGGGGTGTCATTACATTCTCAAATTGCTCAATTTTAAATTCAGACACGAATCGTTTGTGTCGTCCCTGCTTAGTGAAGTCGCGATGGAGCGGGAAGGCAGAGAGTTCCCCACTTTACCCTAGTAATTACTTTATTAGGTGATACCGGAAGACGGTCGCCCACAGAATATGCCAGTGTGACAATTACTGTAAAACGGCCTCTTCTCTAAATGGTAAGTATCAATGAGGTTTGTTAGATATTTTAAGGGAAGTTTTCCGGATTAATTTTGCTAAAAAAACTACGTTAGGATTTACTAAGGAATAAATGAAGTCTTTGGGAACGGTAGAGAGCAGAAGTAAGTTGGATATAAAAAAATCAAAAATAATGTCTATAGGTCAGATAAAAAGGTATTAAAAGAAAGGGCCTACCTACCTAAATCACGGGCGGCCCCTCAAACAAGACACAGGAGCACTTTAACGACAAATTAACAGCTTCAATTACTTACTTACTACCGGTGCGCTATCGCAACGGCAATGAACTAGCGACTGCCACCCGGACCTACCTGTGGCTCGCCCCTAATAGCCCGGTAATAATATTTTATGGCCATTACCTTTGTAAACACGGATAAAACGTTCTTACGCGACCTCACCGCGTAAAAAACGGGCGACAATTGCGTTAGCGGGATTCCGTTTTTTCCAAAAAAAAAAAGACAAAAAGCGTGAACAAAACGGTCTGTTTTTGAATTTAGTGTTCCTTTTTTAAAATTCGTCTCTCTGCTTTCACATTTTTTTTTTTCTTTATAGATGACAATCGACTTTTGAAATTAAGAAAAGATAATAAAAGATCAGCGAAAAAAGTAACTATTGTTTGATGGGTGTATTTGTTTGAATAGAGAAAGCTTGATGCAACGACGGCAAAGTATCGTTCTAGGAAGTCGCCGACGGGATGGGGATGTGCCAAAAAGAGATAAAGTAGTTTTATTGATCTATACGGACGTTCGGGCGGCGCGAGTGTGAGTTGAATGAAACGAAGATAACTTGCCGCCCCAACTTGTTTTGTCCTTTTTTCCCCCATGGATTTTTGGTGGCGGCATCCCTCTCGGGCCACGTGACCTAAGCAGGGTGTAACTCACCCTACAGCGGCCATAACTTACTCATAGCGATAGGCGGTACGGTCGCGAAAAACATGTCTACATTATTCTTATATTTTTAATTTCTTTTTCGTAACATATTTCAGGCTTATTTTTTATTTGAAGCTTGAGACGTTTTTTTACGTGAAATATTTAATTTTATCACTGAATCGGGATTTAAGATTTATGATCAGAATGTTCGTAATTCTTACAGAAAATAAAAAGGTAAACTACTTTCTACAAATATCTGCCATGGCCAAAAAGCGTAATTAGAGTAAGAAACCCAAAAGAGCATTTAATAACAAAATAAAAACAGAACATTAATATCATAACCATACCGAGAAATAACTTTTTATTTGGTGCTGTTCAGCCCAAATGTGCATCTCATAAATTACGTCTCCTTCAGTATTTCTTTCTCTGTCTTGATTCATTTTTTGTCTTCTTCACTCCCTCCGTTTATTAACTGGCTAGCTCAATTCACTTGGGTATTGTTCTTGTATCTATTTTATTGTTCATCAAAAAGTGTATATGGAATCTGTTGCCAATGTGTTTTGTGGCCAGAAGTACCGTTTCTAATAAAGAAAAATAAAATGAATGACGTCTCATTCTTATTCTGAGCGAAGCGTTATTCTGATGAAATACGACGAACAAATAAATCCAACAAATTGGCCAAAAAATTATCCACTTTTAAAATACACGCTGCTTCAATGGTGCCGCTCGCGATCAATAAAAGTGTGTGTTTACAATATTAATATAAAGTGGGAATAACATCCACGAGCTAAACAATCACAGGCCGAGGTGTTAACTGATCGTAAACGTCAAGTTAACGATGACGCTGATCGTAAACGTGTCGTAAAACAAATAATTAGCCGCTGTTAACTTCGACGCTACTGGCTGACGAGATAAAAACACTTGTGGGGAAAAAACGACTCGTATTGATATCGTTTTTTTTTTTTGCCATGTATGGGTGGTTTTATTTGAATATTTATAGAGGTTTTCTTACATTTTGTACCTGTTTGAATGCCAATATATGTTAAAGAGTACCTACGGTAATGTACCTATCTAATTTACTGTCAATTTTGGGGTTACCAAAAGGTTCCCAAATGAGGCACGAATAAAAAAAAATAGAATCTTCTTATTTTTTTTTACTTCGTAATCTATACCAATAAGTATAAGTTTTAGTATAAAGTCAAGCAATGAATGGTAATTTCCCAACGTTCAAGCAAAGTCTACTGTTTGGTCGGGTTTTCCAATATGGCGCCATCTATTACCGAATAGCGGAACTAATAAAGCGTAATCGATACGATATTTTCCATTATGATTATTTCTGTAAGAATAGCACACAATTTAATATTAATTAAGTCAGTAGGTAATTGTTGTTTATGTTATTAATTTCTGTGGAGCATCAGCATGTTGGATTCATGATCACGACTAATGTTTGACTTAAAAAGACCGATGGCTTTTAAGAACTGTGTGATAAACCCGTCCTCAGATAACAAGTTTATGTAAGTCCTAACGTATAAAAAGTGTATCTTTGATCAACCATAAATTGCATCAAACCAAAATAAAAACTACGAGCTTGAAAAAAAAATTAAAAATCGAGAAACAATATTACTGCTCAAAGAGACAAATTAACAAAAAGATCGTATCAAAATGAAAAAAAAATGTTGAATGTTTCTAAATAAAAGTTATAAACATTTGTAGCTGATTGATGTGTAATAAATTTTCCAAGTTAATCAAAGCGTGAAACCAATAAATTTTCTTGTAAAGCTATAAAAACATTAGTTAATATGTACATTAGCACATCGACGCGGTAGACAACCTGACGCCCATTTGAATGAAACTTTATAGCCTCATAAACCACCACTTGCGGTAATAAAGTGATTTATCCCATAAAATAACAGCTGATCGCCGTGATTACGCACAATACGAGCGAACTCATAATTTTACAGCCAATTTACAAACAATAAAAGTCGTTCTCTTGTCTTACACGCCCATTCGCCCTCCGATATCTCCATATTCGACGGCCGAACGTCGTAACTCGTAACTTTTATAACCCAATAAAACCATAACCTCGGTCCTCCAAGTTGGCGACTTATAACTCAGTTGCCGATTGTAGATGGCGTTCATCGCTCAACGACCGTACCGCCATCTGTGAGTGAGTTCGTGAAGCTTTTTATGAGCCATTTGAGGTCGTCACGTCGTAAAGTTGATGTTTTATGGGTTCGATTGATGCCGCTAGTGTTGCACTGCGGACGAATTACATTGCCGTGTGGATTTCAGATGTTTTATTATGCATTTCGTATTCAAACATGTCATGTTTTGCTTTGCATTTAAAGTTTAAACTAATGAATTTTATTTACGGGGTAGTATACTTACTTATTCTAATATTCGTTTATTGCAGATTCATCATACACAAGTTCAACAATGACTTCTTTTGATGTTTTTTTACAGAAAAATTAAGTACTGTCTAACAAAATTTGCAATAAATTCACGAGAATACGGTGGAGGTTTTATATGTTATAGTTTTAAATAAAACAAAATAATAGCTAAGTCACGTGGTGTCATACATAACACAAAACCTAGACAGGTAGTTCATAATAAACGTACCGAGAAAGAATTTTCTTAGTGCAGGTTTCAAGAAACCCAAACAACTTGAAAGAGAATTCAGAAGTGTATTGTCGTGTTATATGAAGTGCCTGGCAATATACGAACTGTAAATTGCATCATAAACATCCGCTCGTGTCCCGCCGGCGGATTTTCCCTCGCTCCAACCGTTTAGTACACTGAACGTCCGCACCCGAGTGGTGGCGCGCCCATTTTGTGTAGCGCGCCATCTAGCAGTGAATGGTTGAACTTCTTAGACTACGAGTAAGGTATCTCTTATGCGTAACTTCGAAACAAGATTGCAGCCAAAGAACAGTGATTAAAAATATACAACGCACTTAGGAACACATTGCTCGTCGATATGATTCCAATTTTACAAATATTTACGCAATTTTTTAACTTGAAATTTGAAGTAGAAAGTTTTACGATTTCACTAGATGGCGCTACCATAGCGCTGTTGATTGAGATGACTCTTTCAATGGAGATTTGTGTTATAAATCGTAAAATACTTTTCTGCTCATAGAGAATATCCTGGCACATCAAAAACTGTAATACATACGGTTGCAAATTAATATTTTAATCACGCTTTTTCCAACTGAGCAGTTGGGTTGTTTTGGAAGCTGTGCCAAGATTAATCTTGGCATAGCTTGAAACAAGTAGGTATATGAATAAAATATTTAGGTTATATGTTGCAATATTGGGAAAGTTAGCATAGATAGTGGCACTTTTTTGTTACCTACTTAATTTGAGTATTTTTTTGTTATATGTAGGTTCGTAAATATGAGTTCGTACGAAACTACAAAATATAAGAAGAAAACTAAAAAAAACTACCTACCTATCTCTCAGAAAACAGAAAGACAAATGAAGCCAAAACTTGCAAATCCTGTTAAGTTACTACCACTTTAGACCTAGTTTATTCAAATTCGACTCCAACGGCAGATCTCAAGACCGTATTAAACCCAGATTATGCACAAAACAGTTATTTAGCGAAACTTTCCAAAATCCCATAATTACATTTTGTAACAACTAATCCGTACCAAAAGTTACACTGAAACAACATAAATTCGATTTAAAAACTTACTCGATATCTGGGGTAATTATAAAAGAGGGGGTGAATGACAAATCCCCGAATAAAACAACA
Organism: Standfussiana lucernea; assembly: GCA_964057025.1. NCBI lineage: Eukaryota > Metazoa > Arthropoda > Insecta > Lepidoptera > Noctuidae > Standfussiana > Standfussiana lucernea. The sequence goes on along the minus strand of OZ059790.1, from coordinate 11,272,946 downwards.
AGGAAATAATTCCGGGCATAAATCGTCCTCTCAGTGTGAATAGAATAGCAATTATTTGGTTGAGTTGGTACTCCTGGGCCCTACTAGCGATCCTGGCAAGTCACGTTGTTATCACTCGAAAAGGGCATCGAAACAAGAACTTATAACCACTATAGGAACCGAATTACAACTTGGTGGCATCTGTTAGGGTTTTGCATATTGGAATTCAAATTAGGTTTTTCAAGTTAGAATTTAATATGACTGTAGATTAACTTTAGCACAGGAGACTTTATCAACGTTACAGAATTTCTTAAGAGAGAAATGTTCAGATTTCAGAGGTTTCATGACAGAAAATAACTGTTATTATTAAATACTGGGTCTGCTTGTTAAATACTGAAAATGCTTTTTTGTACCTTTCAGTATCAATCGATATTTTGTGTCAATTTAGAACTAAACGAGTGATAACAGAATGAGATTCAAATTGGACCAATGAGTTTCCAACCTTTAGTACGATTCACACTCGTATCCGACCACTATTATGAGAACTACCGCACATTTCCTGAACACTAATGTTATTGGCACTCTAGGAGTGTTCCAGCGATATGTCAGAGCTCTCACAGGGTTGGTCAACCTTACATTAATGACAGGGTTGCCACACGCAAAAACAATGTTACCCCAAAGAGATCCAAAACAAGGATACTTATCATTTTTAACTCTCATAAATTAGATATGGGTCGATTTCCCCTTTCGAATTCTGTTGAATTATTTGTGTGGGTTTTCTTTTACAGATAACGGTGGACTGAAATTGAAAATTTTACGAATTTTTAGCTTTTTCAATATAAGTTCTGCTTCTTTGTGTAACCAATCGCCCCATTTAAAATTTAGTTTAAGATATAAAATTAGTTACTAAAGGAACCGATCCCAAAGAGAAAGCATACGACAACAGAAATGGGTCCAACGATTACGCTTCGATGGTTCAAATTTCCGGGATGATATCAATTACTGAGAAGACAGTTGTCCCCTTTGACAACTTCATTCCATCAAATTTGATACGGTTCAGTACTTTAAAAAATGCACGATAACTTCATCAAAAACAAAGGCCCATCGCTTATTTTTAAATCGGGCTGGCAAACAAAAGAAAGCAGAAAGTATTGGCAAAGCAAACTAAGTAATTATATGCTTGGATATTTTGAATAACTTTCCTATGTATGTTTTAAGAGGCGATTTTCATCAAGAATTCCAAAGCTAGTTTTAACTCACTTCATCCCTATCTTAACAGTTGTTAGGAATTTCAAGCAACCGGCAGCCCTACGTAAGGGTTACAGTGAGTATGCAATCCCGTTACACCTTTCATTAACATTGTCACGTCTTACGTGGGGCCTTAGCTTAAAATATACCGTAGTTTTCCCGATTATTGTAAAGAGTTTGAATAATTATGTAAATAAATATTTATATTATCAATTCTGAATATAAAGTAGCTTCTAATATATTGGATTATCAAAATATAAATGGGAACCAATAAGATGTATTATGTTTCTTGACAGTTAACACACAATTGGCATTCCGATGCGGCTGTTGTTTTAGTTTTTGGTAATTTTAATGAAAATTTTATTCGTACATTTTTAAGCTGAATATTCGTCAAGATAATCTACATTCTAATTAAGATAACTGCAATTTGCATCACCAAAAGATAATTACGTAATCTTACAGCACAATAACACTATTAAATAATGGAAAACCGGTGCGAACGCCCCCGACTTTAATCAGACCCTTAAACAATACCACGAGGAACGAATCTCGAACGCAATAAAGAAACTCGGATAAAAATAAATTAGCGTATCTCTGGAAAAGACTGATGGGGGTCGGAGAGGCCCGGCTAAGGAAAAAGTTGAGGGGTTCAACCCTTCCTTCGCTGTTTATTTACTCCCAACGCCCTCTGTCGCTACATTTTGATAGAGTTTTTATTTTTGCCTTATAAATCTAGATCGTCTTTTGTTTTGTATCGGCAGCCACTAGAATTTAGCTAGTCGGCAAAGTGCTGAAGAAATGCGGACGCAAATAAGTTGTAGTTAGCTTGTATCTATTGCCTTTAGTTTATTCTGCATTTTGTCTATTTACGTGAAATGACAGTTGTTTTTGTTTACTGGAAAAAAAACTTTTCACACTAAATTCTTACCATTTTTCCACATAATTATTCCTTCAGGGTCTGACTACCCGGGCATGGTACCATACATTTTATGTTAGTTTTGCCACTAGAGCTGGATATTATAATGTCGATACCTAAATTTTGATCTATGCATCTGGTATATCTAAATACCTAGCACGCTAATGAAACTGGCATAAATATCCAATTAAGACTTTTATCTAAATGTCGAAAGATATACGGCTTTAATTGATGTGCGAATTATTTAAATTGGCAGACATTGTTTTACTCATATTTTATGGCCTGTCTACGTTCTTTCTTAGTGTTTATATTTGGATCTAGATTCTAGATCTACATACAGGTGTGAAATGTGACTAATGGATTAGCGAATAGTGTTGGAGATCAGTGTTTTTGGACATAAACATGATTGTGTTGAAGGACCAAAATGACGTAAGTCACTTTTTTACGATTCTGAATGCCACTATTAATTTATGCGCTCAGATTTCTATTATTAAGTTCAATGGTAGCAGCAAATGAAGCTATAAATTAAATAGTTATTTAATTTTGTTTATGCTTAAAAAATAAACATGTAGGTGTGTATAACGATTTAAATTGAGTTGTTTTTAATTTGATCGTTTAGATTGAGCAGCACGACAACATTCATGATTAAAACTCTCTAACATTTTCGAATCGATCTGGAAACATACCTAGTTTACATTACTAGAAAATGCCATAACAAATGCAATGTGAACTAAGTAACATTTAACATAACATAACGATTAGGCAGAGGTGTACCTAACAGTACACCCACATTTCACCAGTTATGTTTAAGTCACATGAAAAAGGGGCGTGCCTATTGCCATCAACCGGGCGCAAATCCAGACTCCGTGGCTGCAACTAAGAAATTCCTGATGGGAAAACCCAATAACACTTTGCCCGACCCGGGAATCGAACCCAGTACTGAGTACATCATGCTCAGCAGTCGCGCTTAACTAACTATAAACTGAAATTAACAGCTTTGGCAGGGTCATCAGTGACTGTGCTAAGTCAGTCAAGTAGATTCCTACTGCAAGTAAGACAGAAGCTGCTCTTCATTGCTGCTCACGTAAGAATATAATTTGACATGAACTTTTTACTGAGGAGGGTAGGCTTGCCTTAGTGTCAGCCAAACTACACACTAGTATCTGAAACTGGTCCTATATCAACCACAAATCCAACAAATACCCACAAATCATGTCCAAATAGACCAATCTTATTACCAATGTAACTGCGTAGTAGCTGCAATGCAAATGCGAGGAAGCTAGAGGTTACAGCTAATTTTATTCACCACCCTTTGCGTTCTAATTCATCCCCTATTTACATTCTGGAAATGCAGGTGTAGGTGCAAACGTGAGCGGCCTCCGGTAAACCAGTGCGATTGGTCTATGAACATAACATCAAGCCTGTAATCCCCGAACGGTTAGGCAGAGGTGCACCTAATATTACACCTACATTTCGCCAGTTATGTCTAAGTCCGACGTAATAGGGGGCGGGCCTATTGCCCTCAACAGGGCACATATCTAGACTCCTAACTGGTACTGAGAAATTTATGATGTAAAACCCAATAACACTTTGCCCGGCCAAATTAACTGGAAAAACTTCGTAGATGGGATGGGTATCAAATCATAATTAACCGACTTCAAAAAAAGGAGGAGGTTCTCAATTCGGTTGTATGTTTTTTTTTTGTGTTTGTTACCTCATATCTCCGTCATTTATGAACCGATTTGAAAAATTCTTCTTTTATCTGAATGGATCTACTTCCCGATTGGTCCCATAGAAATTTCATCAAAATCGGTTCAGCAGTTTGGTTTTGAAATCAAAATAGCTGGAAAAAATGTCATCCAAGTAAAAGAAATTGCGAAATTGATGCTTGACAAAGATTTGTGTGTGATGCGATAACTAAAAAGGGTAAAATAAAAACATTTTTGCAAAAAAAAAACCGACTTCCAAAAAAGACACTAAAAAAAGTGGAAAATAACTTTACTTTCGGAAGTCGGTGGCAAAAGTCAATGAAACAAACCATAGTCACCGACTTCCGAAAGTAAAGTTATTTTCCACTTTTTTTAGTGTCTTTTTTGGAAGTCGGTTTTTTTTTGCAAAAATGTTTTTATTGATGAACTAATGTGATACAGCCGCAGTTGAAGGCAAGTTCATACAGCCAATAAATCCATGCAATTAGAAATTTAGAAATCTGCTTTAATCTGCTAATCTCAATCGCTCCCACTGTGGGCCATGATTCACCAGGTGGCCCCAATGCGAGTCGGTGGATGTCACATGATTGTCTTCGAAGTTTGTCGGTTCCTTAAAATTAGCTGATTATTACATTGCCCCGAAAGAGGTGGCGAGGCGATCTGGACGCGCACCGCGAGGGCAGGTTCGGGGAGGCACGGAAAAAGAGTATGTGGAAGGAATTGGAGGAGGCCTTTCCCCAGCAGTGGGTCAGTACAGACTAATAAAATAAATAAAAAATAACATTGCGGTTTCCTCACGATATTGTCCTGCACCATTTTGAGAGCAGTGATGAGGAATAATTTACACAGTAAAGAGACGCATTGGGTCGAATCCACTATGGCCGGACCTACCGACTTTGTCCGTGAAGTTTCGCCAATGAATTAAAAAATACACTCTATACGTGCGATCTATATAAATAAGTGCGATTGGTATAAATCTGTGGGAGCGCATGCGCAGAACGTACTAGCCACTCAATTAAGTGCCGGGATTTCAATAAAAACGCCTTACTGGATTTACGACGTTTCTTATTTATTGTAGGTACACTTTTGTTAGAATGAACTTTGCCCGGTTATTGAATAGTACGGGTAAATTGGCAAGATGTTAATTTAAATTAAAACATATACATGGTTAAATTTAAGTCGTTTTAATCATCTTAAGGGGTCATTGTACTCATTATAACGAACAACTTTTACTATGGGACCAACCCTGAAATCGCGAAAAAAAAAATCAGCTGTTCAGTACATTTATGTTCGCATAACTCGACAAAATGTACTGAACAACTGATTTCTTTGTCCATGTATATAATTCTCAGCCAATACCTACAATAAAATAAATCAACAAATTTTTGTTTAATTTACCCATCTCGGTTTAAATATATAAGATTCATTTCCATGTTTATTAATTAAATTAAGTTATTAATAACTCAATATAACTTCGCCAGATATGACGGTAAATTACGAGGTGCAGGCGCAATTAGTTTATCTACAGTCTCCCTAGAGCTTTCAATACTCAATACATCATTTAACTAAAGATAATTTGAAATAAGCGGTTATATACAAACTGGTACATAACGGCTACCCATATTCAAGGCTCCACTGACCAATCATTATCATTATGTGTTAAAGCAATTAAGTAAGTAGCTGCCACTTATTCGAACGCTCCGCACAAACCGGCCGGTACGGAAAACGCTGGGCATGTCTTGTGCACGTCTTATGCACTTTGCATAAACACCGCCACGCCCATCAAATGTCACTTGTGGCCAGTAAATAAGTTTTTCAGCGAGCTTTTAATAAATGGTAATTTTTAAAATATAGCCCCCGACGTCCTTCATATTATCTCTTCTCAGAGTGTATGAATATTAAATTTATTTGCCGGCACGCTATATCGTGAGAAAGGGTGTAGGTATATCATTACGCTCAAGTATCGAAATTAATTATAAACCCGGGCTTAATAAAGTTAGCCAACTGAACGCAGTGATGAACAACCAATTCCTACACGATCAACTAAAATAACTCTGTACAAAAACGCATTAAGATAAAAATACTTAGGTATAATTGCTGGGCATTCCTTCGGCACGCGTATAATGAACTGAGTTATATTTTACAGAAGCCCAACAAATTAAAAGGGGAATCACAACAAATACGTCTTTTGAATTAACTACAAAGACGGATGCGTTAGAAATAAAACGAGTTCCAAACGAATAGCTACCAATAAACGATCCAATAAAAATACCGTAACAACACATAATTCAGTCATCAAACTAAATTACGTATAAATAATTTGGCCGTAGAAGCTCACAATCAGAGCTGGTTACAACTAGTTTTATGAGGAGTCGGGGTGCCGTCGTAAACTAATAAAATAAAAGTTGGAAGCGCGAACAAACCAATAGATAATGAACTTTTATTGGTCAGTTTTACAGCTCTCCCCGAGTGATTGTAAAATGAATAATTGTACGCTACGTCGTTAGGTGGAGTAAACGAGTAATACAGTTACTTACTTACGCGCGGCCGCCCCTCCAAAGTATGGGCCGGCCGTTCTATTGTTTGGTGTTAACAAAACTATGATTGGCAAGTGCGAAAATGAGTGGGAGCAATGACTCATTGAAGGTGTTACTGGTGTTACGCTAAGTAAACAGTAAGTTCATTAGAGTTAAACGTTCAAACCTGTGCAGCACGCGATGAAAACTGCACCCATATTTCTTTTTTTTTTTTCAATTGGATAAGTTCGATAGCTTTTTTTTTCCAACACATTACTAATCAACAACGGCATGATGAACGACCACAAAAACGTGGGACCACCAATCATTTCAATTCATGTAAAACACTTGTAACTATCGATTGCACCAATTATTGTAAAGTGACTATTAACCAGGCCCTGGGTACAGATAGCGGCATGTTTATTGCATCTAGTATGCTCCTAGCTTTATAGCTATATACGCAGCAATTAATAACTGTTGTGGTAAGCGAACATTTCGTATGTGTCGTAAATTTTGAATTGGTCTCGTTATTTTATAGGGGTTAAACTCGATTAACGGGTGGGGTAGGTTTATTGTATGTTGCGGAGATTATCACTGTTACATACGGACATACATGTTATTGTCTGGGCGAACGGCTGCTTGTGTCTTAGGAGGCTTAGCGTTGAGACATGGTACGGAACTATGGAGTATCGTGGAAATACTAGTACGGTATTAGTTAGCTTATTAAGGGAATTACGTGCAGAAGGTATTGTTCTAGAGACGTACCAAGTATTTTGTAGACAAAATCCTATAAAACTACTGGCCAGCAATTGTCCGAGGCTACGCTTGCGTGGAAGTAGACATTTTTCTTTTGGAACGTAGGTACTACTGGGATAAAAAAGTAGTTTATGTTCTAGCCCAGGTCATGGTCTACCGACGCGTCGAAATTTCAACGAAATTCGTTCAGCCGTTAAGTCGTGTTAAGGTTACAGACGAACAATTACTTTCATGATGTACACTAACGAGCGATAGGAATCTTTTCAGTGTCACTATTCTATGCTCTACCATCATGACCTGCCTAGCCTCTTCCCAAATATGTGAGGTCGGCTTCCAGTCCAGCCGGGTGCAGCTGAATACCAGTATTTTACACGGGGCGACTGACTATCTGACATCCACAAGCCAGTTCTTCTATGCTCTATTTCGGTCTGAAACCGGAATCGAAGTCCCAACAGATCCATATTAGACTCGGTAGTGATTGACTACATAAAGCATCACTTAGAAGGGTCACTTTTATTTAAATTCTATTGAAATCGACCAATAAGGTGGCGTAAACTGTACGCAATATATCAGCTGCTTACTGGATTTAATGTAACTTTGAAGACAAGAGCTGACCACCGTGGCATGAATATTGTTTGTTATAAAGTGCATAATATAGATACACTAACTGAAAGTCTGTTGTAACATAGATGATGAATTTGATCATGAATTTAAAAAGTATGTATTTGTCAAAAGTTATATACATATAGGATAAATTTACTAGTGTAGATAATTTCCAAATAAAAATGTCGACGGAGCTGCTTTTCTTAATTAAATTTTCCCCTTTCAAACGCTTTTCGAAACTAGATTTATCGTGAATTCTTTTACTTCGCTAACCCAACTCCCTTTATGAAAAATGATATAACCACACTATATAATTATGTAACTCAACCAAAACCAACTTCATACCTAAATGTATACTCAGTAGTTCAGGTATGTTCCCATGTTCAGGCTTGTTCCCAAGGAAACAGTGAGGTTAGTCGCACAGTTAAAGGAGTCGTGTAGAGGACAGGCCAGGTCGGGTGAACGATACTATCGAATCACGAACCTTCCCTGGGATAGGGTTGAACGGGACTCGGGACGGCTGCGAATGTCCCGAAAGGTCTTGTGGAGCTTTTTTGTTTGGCTCTTGAACTGAGCGTGGTGTATGTTTTGAAATGAGCTCGTCTATGAACTAAGAAACATATTCAGCAGTATTTGCTTAATTTTTCCGGGGTAGGATTGAGTAAAATTCGGTCCACTGCGAAGTAAGATATTCGGAATTTCAGCGAGTTTTAGATGTCTCACACATTTAATCATATATTTTATTTGTTATTTATGTTGGTATCATATTATGTAGAGGTAGTCTAATGACAAGGCAGAGCTAGGTAATAGGTATAGCACAGAAGATTACTCCTCTTATATGATAGTATATGGCTATCCTGTGTTATGTGATTAGCAAATTATCTACTGCACTTGCTATTCGTTTATGAAAAGACAAGTAAGGTATTGCCTATTAGCAATGTCACAATATATTAATTCTGATTTGAAAAAACAATCGAAACTTTTCTGAAGCGACAACCCTGTCTTAGATACATGTTGCTACACATATGTCTCATATGTATGCATAGTAGATACGACATTTAAGGAAATCAAGGGACACCAATACTTACTTTGTTTCACTGTAACTCCTTTACAATTACGGTACTGTTATTTTTATATACAAACCCACCATGTAGATTGTGCTTAGAAAATTGATAGCTTGGTCTCTGGATCATTTGATTTGATTATTACTTTGAATTGAATAAAAGAAGGTTATGTATTTGGGGAACTTCGTAAAAATATAGGCAAAAAGTTAAGTATATAAATTGATTATTTATTCATAATTAAAAATACATGAAGATACCTAAAACCTAAGCTTATTAGAATTATTCGTCGTATACATGTGTATTATTATTCAAGAATCTTCTTATTCAACTAAATAAACTTAATGTAAATCTAATAATTACTAAAATTCTTTCTCAATCCACTCTAAATCAACCCACTATACAAACAAACAAAAGATACACCTACAACTAAAATCAATTGAATCTTTCAAGTCTTTATATCTCTCACATAAATATACCATGCTTAAGAAACCCGCCTGACCTGATGCAGACGAATGCAGGAGCTACTAGTACCACATAAGAGATCACATCAGCTGCCCACATAAGTACCAAGTTACCAACGGATATATAAATGTACAGTGAGCAAAAGAGTTTGGTATAAAGGCAAAAATATACAGGTAGCACGATAAATTGATAACGACACAGGCAAAAATGTGTATATTTGCACAATTTTCCCTTTTGTTTTTATTTTAATTATTGTAATATTTATGTTTTTAACTTAAGACACGCATTCTGAAAAGAGTGATGTAGAAATTATGTTAGATTTTAAAGAAAGTAGTTGCAAAGTTGCTGCCTATACAGCATGTATCTGTAAGGTGTCCTATTTGTTGGGATGGTACAGACCCTCAAACGGGACAACTTTCATCATGGTGTAGCAGCATTGCAAAAAGTACTACAGCAACATAGCACAAAAAGTACTTAGTACAGCTCCATTTATGACACAAATAAAGAACTAACATCAAAATTCTGAATTGCACTATTAAAGTTATCCGCGACTTAAGACCATATGGAAAAACAATACAACAACTGTCGGGCAATAGCCCACCAAAAACAACACCCCGTTCCACCGTCTGGTCGGAAGATCTGCCCTTTTCTATGGAGAATGAACTTTACACCCAGTTCTTTATACCTCTATAGTGGCATCAACACCTTTATCGCGAAAAAATTTCGACCTCCCCATACATTTGGGTCGAGTAGGTATTGAAGTTTTGTATGGGACAGCTGATTATTATTATTTCGCGACTACGATATTGATCTCATGGAGTACCTAGGTTATTTTGTTTGATGGTCTATACCTCACAAATATGACCACACCTTCCTGACACATGCTGTGTATACCAATCACTTTGTTTGACCGTACCTACAGGTAAATATGTATTTATTTATAGGAACACCGGCCTTCTAGCCTTCCCATGACAAAAGGGTCTACCCATAAAAATTGCAATATTTTAATAAGGTACCTCCAGTGAATAATAATTAATTATTATAAGTATAAAAACGTCAGTAAAAACTGATTAATTTGTATAAATTATTCGGATAGTTTTCGTTGTTTACTTGGTAGGTACATTTAAATTGTTGATCATAAGAGTTTTTATGGGTTGTAAATATATATTTAACCTACATGAATGCTTCAAGCTTATTTTAATTTTACGCACTTTTGCGTTTTTTTTTTTGTAGCTGAATTTATTTAAGTGCCTAACAATTAGTATACCCACATAGGTATGTTATCTACTTAGTACCTATATGTATGATTATAAGATGTAGGTGTGTGCATATCTTTTCATAAGTGAATTAGTAAAAATCGGTTATAAAAGGGAATGTTGCTATGGTTACCTATATCTGAAGGGCTGGCAGGACTCTACATAAACTACTCCTAGAATATTTTAAAAAGTATGTGTGAATACAGGTATCCGTCAAGTTGCCATCAGAAAATATTTCGAAAAAAAAAAATGCTTTAGCCTATAATTCAAAGGCCGATCCACATAAAAAAATAACAGCCAGATGATTTATGAATCAATAAAAACATCTTGACGAGTTATTGACTTATTAAATTGACTTACGGCCTGCAAAAGACTGAAAAACTTGCATATTATACTTAAGTAAACGCTTAGAAAAAATATGCATGACTTCGTTAAGGACAGGAGGCATGCGCAAGTGCTGAAATGGGCGAATTATCGACAAATACATCCACTTTTTATCGATACATCTGCCATTTATGATGTTTATATTTTACCAAGGTATGTTTTAATTAAGTGAGAAACATTACATTGAAGTAGTCATTATTCTTAATTGAAAAGGTACCCAGCTATCGAGCTTGTCGAAGGAACTCCTATTTTGCTCCGGGCTACACGAAGACTCGGAAAAAATACATTCCGCCTGACTTAAAAGTGAAAACGTTCAGACGATGTTAAAATACAGCTCTACGTGGCCATAAATATTCATAAACCCATATTATGCAAACTCGTATATTACTGGCTCTTAAAAAGCATAAATAAGTTATTATATTATAAAATTATTGTTCCATACAACAAAGTTGCGACCTATATGCCCCAGTAAAATTGAGATGTTCAAAATTCGGATCGCGATATGTCGATATCCAATAACTTTTCGTATCGACTAAATAATTATCTGTTATCGTCGATTTGGCAGGCCAGGTCGAGGACCGCAAACATGGCCGACCGAGCAACGACAGCAACATAATATATCAGGGAAAAAACAATTTACTTTGTGGATAGATTTTTTAATCATGATTTAAAACACGTTTCCATCATTCAATACAAACAAGAATAATGTTTGAAACCTATAAATATTAAATCCTGAAGTTTTTGCTACAAATACTTCTACACAACTCCACCTCTATATATACCTAATACAAACAAACACGCAACGACAAAGTTGTTAGTTTGTAAAATGCCTTATAATCTTTCACCATATCGCAGGGAGCTTAAAGCGCAGGTTAGTCACCTACGTGATCTAGTTTTTTCCTACTTCAAGTCTTAAGAAATGAGATTTAAATCCTGATTTAACGAGTTGACACGTACGTATAATGCTATTCAGCATTTTTCAACATGAATAGCACATCCAAATAGGTAGAAAGATATTCGTGAGTTTTTCTTTTGCTGTCTGTACGTGGAGCGAGCCTTGGAATTCAGTTTTTAGCGTCCGCCTGACTCTTCAGTCGCCATATTCGGCGTCCGAGATGAAACGGACTATAGTCAATTTAATTAATAGTTCCCACCGCTCACCGTCCGCCGTAAACCCGATGAAGTCATTATGCATGCTTACGAAATATTAAGACCTCGACAAGCCAAGATAGCCTTTATTAATTTTTTTGACACCTTATTATTGTATATTGTCGCAGTCGTTATTTTAGTGTTAATTATGACGGAAAGCGGCCGTTAACAATCGGTCAACATATAGGGTGCCATTAAATTCATTACGGGGACCAGTGAATTATCTTTAATTGTTTCGATCGGTCGTAGGTACACTTAAAGCGGGTGTTATTACGACATTCTACATGGTCGGCGTGGAGACAGTCGGGAACATCAAAAGGTGCAACGGACTTAGTAAATTAAAACATTGCAAAACAGCTATACCGTAGAAGTCGCGCTTGGGCGACTTCAAAAATGGCATCGTGCGTCGACTGGTGACGACGAGTAACTTTTTCGCGACCGTCTCCACTCGATAAATAATGGCGATGACTTTGACAAAAACTCACCTAGTCCTGTTCGGTGGCCGGCGGCGCGCGCTCCCCGCGCTTGCCCCGCAGCTGCCCCGCTCGACCCGCGCACCCCGCGCCCTCGCCCCGCACTCGCCCCGAAGCTTTTTCTGCCCATTCCACGGCGCCGGCGCAATCGCGAACCGCTCACTTCCATCATTACAGACGTTACCCTAACTATTTACACCGCTACTGGCTAAATAATAACTACTTATATTTATGGCAATTTGTTTAACTTCACCGACTATTAAAACTGCAGGAACACGATCACGTTTACACTATACTTATGCGAGAGTATTGAAGGATTAGATGGCGCGGAAGGTTATTCTGTTCACACTGTCCGTATATCGATAGCGGATAATTAATTTAACTTACGACTCTTTATTTACTTAGCTTTAAGGGTACGAGACCGGGTCTCTTTGGTAGGCATATTAAATTTGTACAATGTAATATAGTTCGTGTCGCCGACGCTGCCGAGCAGAGAGCGCTACGATCGCACATCAAGTAAAACGCACTACGATACACCTACACTATGTTACACGGAAGAGATTTCTACAAATTGCACTGGTTTCCAAACGCGAACATCTTCGACGATTACGCGGATTAAAATATAAATGTATATAAAAATCAATAAATCAACAAAAACAAAACCCGAAACACAAAAATAATACGACCCGTTTCTAGTCTAGCATTCAACAGTTTATTGTTCCATCATTCGTTTTGAGAAAACATTGTGTCTAGTTAAAAATTAATTTAAAAATAATCACAACAACCGAACAACACTTAAATAACGAGAAAATAATTACAAACAATTTACAAAAAAAAAAAAAACCACAAAGCTATGGAGTGTTCGGCGGACTGCGATAGTATCACTGGACAAGGCTTTGCGCGCGCGCATGCTTAGTGTTCGGGATGGCCTTGCGCAGCGGCCGCGGCCGCCGCCGCTGCCGCCGCCGCTTTCTGTGCTTGCGCCTGCTTTTCCTGCTCATTCAACTCCTTTATAGCTTGGATCTCTTTCTTTAACTTCATCCTTCGATTCTGGAACCATATTTTGATTTGTCTCTCCGTCAAACAGAGAGCGTGCGCCATTTCTATGCGTCTCCTCCGTGTGAGGTAGTGATTCGTGTGGAACTCTTTCTCTAACTCTAGTGTTTGATATCTAGTGTACGTTTGTCTTCCTCGTCTTCTCAGGCCGTTTGCTCCTGTAACAAAATAGAAAAGGTTTAATTAATGATCAATAATCTTTTAAATCAAGGACCATAAACGTAATGATCGTTTGGAAAAAAGTTTGCGCATTGAACCGGCGGATCTGCTTTCAGAGAAGCGTTTGAATGTTGAATGGGATTGGTTGTCTCACGCAGCTTAGTTCAAATGACGTTACAATTGGCGGTGACGACAGCTTCATTTCGTTTAAACGTCGATATTGATATATGCGCAAGGGCAGCCTTTGAGAGCCACCGACCGGGAATTAAGACTGGTTGCAAACTTGATTAAGAAACATAAACACGTGTGGGCGAAGATGCAAAATTGTTGAGTTTCAGATGCAATATAAATGCAGATGCAGGTACATAAATAAGAAGAAGAAATTCGAGAAACATACTAAGCAAAATTTCCGTTTTCTATCTTTGATTCAGTAGGGTGTATACATAGATTGAAAATACAACGTTATAAATCAATATTGAACTTCAATCGCGGCAAATCGGAATGTCTTACAACTGCGTACCGAAAACTCGATTCGCGACAGGATAACTGAATAAGGGGCCAATAGCCGTGCCTTGAGAAAATTCGACTGATTTCAGGGCTGCTCTTCTGCAATTCAGCATATTTTGTGACAAATTTGTTCTCCTTTACAATACTTCGTAACGATATTTTCGAGCTTGATTTGTGGAAATGGTGAAATGACTATGCTATTTGAAAGTAAAGTTGACAATTTAATTCGATATAAAATCTACAGAAAGACATTTTGCAGGATTACCCCGTCAAATTCGCCAGATATTTTCATTACAATTCAATATTGAGTAATGACATTCCACAAAATCCTACTTTAACACCAGCAGGATCTAGAAATATTAATAACATTGCAATTTATTACACATATATATTAATATTAAAATGGCAGCCCTGTTGAGGCGGTTAAACGAAGGCTTTCATTGCATGCCGGGACTTGCGTGCTCCCCAACATTATGTATAGGGCCGAACGCACGCTGCGATTGCCTTATTTCTTTCTTTTTCGGTGTCCAACTTTCTCAGTAGGTATATAATATATCAGATTAAGACCAATCAGAATGTACCTGCATTTAATTTCGAACTTTTGCATTGAACTCGACCTAGTTGATGTTATCATCGTTGAGCAATGAGCGCTCGAGTGATCGGTGACGCGTGAAAAGATCGAAATTTCGATTCGATCGAACGTCTTCGGGTTTTATTGAAATTGAAGGGATTATACAGTAACACTTATCGAGACTTCTTTTGACATTACAGAGGCAGCTAAATTAAATGAATTTGTTCCAGGCACCGTGTTTTGGTAGTTTTTTGCAAACATAGACCCAATAAGAGGGTTATACGGCCAAAATTGGATTTATTCGCAGTCCTAGAACTCAAATAATGAGATCTAGCACTATACCACTAAGTAAGTACACTCCCTGACTGTAAAACAGACAAACACACATGAATCGTAACTAAATACATGTCATAATCAAGCTACATAACAGATAAAACACTTGAACAAGCACATTGCCTGGTAACTGTTACATTCAAAATAAAACCAAGATCCATCCGTACTTCTCACAGCATAAGAGGGTACGCGAACCAATTTAATGGCTTAATTATCTCAAGTAGTGAGATCGGAGGCTGCGTAAGGACCAAGCGGCTCTTTTCATACATCCTTATCTAACCTCTTATGTTGTATGGAGTATGGTTTAATCGGAATCGTGAGAAAGCGAAGAAAACATGACTATTGTTGATATAAGGGCAAGTAAATGTCGATGGTACTGTCGAAGCTTGACTATTGGGATATTGGAGGCTGATAATGTCAATTGATTTTTAAGTCACGATGTGAAAGTAGGAGCTCATGGCTAAATAATAACAGCCGCTCGGGTCGATCGTCAGGTTAAGCTGCGCTTGCCTGGGTTGGTCCGTGGATGGGTGACCACCCAGACATACCGAGTTTCCTCTGTGCCTCGGAAAGCACGTTAAGCCGTTGGCCCCGGCTGTCAATTTAAGATCTTTGACAGTCGTTACAGGTAGTGACCCGAAAGTCTGACAACCAGTCTTACCAAGGGGTATCGTATTACCCAGTACTAACTGGGTTGTGGAGGTCAGATAGGCAGTCGCTCCATGTAAAACTGGTATTCAGCTGCATCGGGTAAGACTGGAAGCCGACCCCAACATAGTTGGGAAAAGGCTAGGCAGATGATGATGTGAAAGGAGGAGTCGGAATTATAACTGTAATGGATTTTAATAGAAGATGATTATTTAAGCAGTGATAGTCTAGTAGTGTGTTGGACTGCCAAGTCATAGGTCTCGAGTTAGAACCCAAGACACGCACCTCTGATTTTTCGGAATTATGTGCGTATTGTACCTATAATTATCGCTTGCTTCGGTGAAGGAAAACATCGTGAGAAAACCAGCATGCCTGACAGATATTTCTCGACGGCATGCAAAAGACAAGTCAGAGACCCTTGGGGGGCATAAATACTCTGACACCAGGTCAGGCACTAACCACACGATAAAGAAGAAAGAAAGATTGTGATAATTACAAAGAAACGATGGATGGACAGTGTGAAGGATGATGTGGCAAGAAAGAAGGTAGCTGATGAGATGACTGAGACTGAGAGAAGTATGGAAGAAGAAGACACTCATGCTGCGCCGACCCCAAATAAACTAGGATAAGGGCAGGAGAATGAAGATGACGATTAAGATAATTCAAACAAATTTCGAATGACATTAGAATTTTGAGGAGCTGGAGGTATAGGTTGGATTAATGGAGACATAATGTAAGTCTAAGTAAAGGCTTCTGAAGCAATCCAAACCTTAAGGTACCTACTGAAAATATACACATCCAAATGCACTTGATTCTAAACTACAGCAAATTATAGCACAAGCAACTTTATAAGACCAAAACCTTGCTTCCTCCAATTTCCCCCTTACCGAGTTAAGTGCAACCTTTTTAATAATTAACAAAAATTCTTGCGGCCGCTGTATAGTGGTTAACTGAGTGACGCTAATTACCTAACCCGTAAAAGCCTTCTGGGGGTACCACGTGAGTTGTGGGGCCATTCCTTATGTACGAGTTATATACAGGATTAACTGTAAATCGTTGTTTATTTCCCTCGATTGCTGGTAATTAATTGAATGAGAAATATATTTTGTTTCAGGGTTTTTTGAAATGTTAGAGGAAAAATAATTATGCCATTAGATTTTATTGGACGTACACAAAGGGTATTTTTACTTAATATATATATATAAATATATATATAAATCTACCAAGTAAACGCACACAGTTCAATCGACAAATGATTTTCAGTTGGCTCAATGACTGTGACAAGACAAAATTGACTTAAAGGCGACTTAAAATTAACCAGGTAACGTCTAGAGGAATTCACTCGAGAGTTGCCTATGTAAAGTCTAAGGTGGACTAAGTTAAATGCAAAATTCCTTGAATACAATGGGCCAGCTATCTGTAGAATGAAAGATATAAACAGAGATTCTGTGTAGTGTTTGCTGAGCAGACAATCTCAAAATCTTTTCTGTGGCTACCTAACCGCTAGAGTACATGATTGATTAGAACGATACTGTTTTAAGCTTTATTTTGCTTTTATGTTTTATTTTTTTAAGCTTAACAGCATGCTTTTGGAGAAAATACACATATGTATTAAGAAAGTGTAGCAGCAGTGATAGTCTAGTGGTGTGACCGTTGTTGGACTGCCGAGTCATAGGTCTCGAGTTCGAACCAAGGACACGCACCTCTGATTTTTCGGAATTATGTGCGTATTGTACCTATAATTATCACTTGCTTCGGTGATGGAAAACATCGTGAGGAAACCAGCATGCCGGAGAGATATTTCTCGACGGCATGTAAAAGCCAAATCAGAGGCCCTTGGGCGGCATAAAAACTCTGACACCAGGTTAGGCACTAACCACACGATAAAGAAGAAGAAGAAGAAAGAAGTGACTAACTTTTTGAAAAATCATAAAAAAAAAAATTATGATTTTTCAAAAAGTTTAGATTTACTAAAAATGACTATTATTATTACTTGACATTGGAGAGTTTTTATAGAAACTCACGTTACAGAGCTTTTCTATTTAAAACAAACTTTGCAGAACAAAAAAATATTTTGGGATACCTAATTAAAATCCCTTAATTGTTTCTGCTACCTGACAAATTATACATGTTGGATCATACAAATAGCAACCTAACAGCAATGAATTTCAAAGGTAAGTTAATACTCGTAAATAAAGAACACTGTAAGTACCAATATTCACTGTATTGATTAACCCAAAAAATATTCAACATGACGAATGCACCAGAGCACTGATAAGCAAATGCATTAAGGGTATTAAGACTCATTACTCGAAGCAGATCATCTTGCATGTTAATTCGGAGCTTTCTCCCTGTATACATGTATATGTATGTGCCCACGTCAATGTTTCGAATGAAGGTCAATTTGGAAGCCACGACTTGATGTGAGGCTGAAGATTATTTGCAGACGTTATCTGGCTATGTGGAAGTCATTATATATCAAAGAGCTCTCATATAAAATAAATAATGGTACGCAGGTTTAAGTGACTACCTGGATGTTTCGAAAAACGGAGCAAATCCGTTTTAAAACAAATTGTGTTTTTCCAAACAATCCAATGAAAAAAACCCTTGAAAATGATGTTATTTACGGCCATAAATACGTCACCTAAGTAAATAAACAAGACATAATCTGCGGAAATCTATGTTGTTTTACTTCCCCCCTCGAATAAAAAACACGAAAACATCACAGTCATCGCACGTGTGCCAACTAATTAGGGTTACCATAATTCCAGTGTCAATTTTCGCCTTGTAAATTCTCCTCAAAATCCGGAGTACGCCGTAAAAGCAATAAACATGACACAAATGGCTTCATTAAACCAAAAGGCGGAGTTTGTGGTCTAGCAAAAAAATGAGTGTAGTGTCACACACAAGCCTTAATAGGTATATAATGACGGCATGTTTCCGTTACGCACAAATCTGAAAAATATCATCTGTGCAGATGCATTACGTTTTCCGGAACGCGGGGCGGGACAAGCGGACCCCATTGGCAAACAGCTTATACTCACGAGGTATATAAAAAATGGACCTACCAGAATTTTACTCATTATGGAGCATATTTAAGCACCGTTACCCGAAACTGCCAATTAAAGCTCAGTAACCATAAAAAAGAGTGATGAAATTTGAGGTTTCAAGCAAAATAACCAACATTGAAGGCGTAAAATGAATGTACAAACGACAATAATAAAGCTATAACTGTGTGATCTCAATCCGATCTTGATTGTATCCGAGAGTGGCCCGGGGAAGTCGATTCAAAAACAGGTTAAACGAATTTGTGTTCGGAAAGGCGCACCGCATTAAAAAGCAAAATTTTTCGTTGAAAAACAACCACAGAAAATTACAGTATAATCTGACTCCCAAAAATTCAAGTTCAAAAGGAAAAAGACAATGAACGCTTCCAAGGAAATCGACTCGTAACCGTTCCCAAGATTCCCTCCTTACAAGTGTCGGGCACAACCCGTTCTGCAACACGTGTCGCAAACAAAAGAAACTTGTCCAAGTTGCCCCCTCTCCCCATCGGGCGACAAAAGGATTGCGCAAGTTATATTAGTCGTAAAGAATTTCGGAATAAGATCTATAAGGTTGTAAACCGCTCGTAACTCACAATGGTTCCGCAGTTGCGGAGGACATTCGAAACAACTGTTGTTTGCTTCGATGTTTTAATTGTTCCTAATTCGTAAAACTTTTCAGCGTGATTTACTAGTTGTTGTTGTAGCAGATCGGTCGCTTTTGAGTATTTTTTCCGATACCGGCGAACATGTAGCGCGCGGTTGACAACGCGGGAAGCGGTTATTTACACTTGTGGGATCGTAAACGGTTTTTAATGACAAAAACAATAGCTTTTAACTTTTTTTTAGCTTTGAACGTAACTGTAAAGGGTGTTTTATAGTTTCAGCTAAGACGCATGGGCTCACGATTGAACGGGACCATTGTTTAGCATATTTCAATGGAAGGGCGACATTAAAACGGATCACGTCGGCGGGTATGCCCACGCGCACAATTTTCTTCGATAAAATTATGTAAAGTAGATATTTGCGCTCGAAGTCTAATGAGTCAAATTAAGATAACATGGTATGTTCGACTACGCATAACATGTTCTACAAGTCAATAAATGTGTCTAGGACTTGTCGAGACGAGGCTGGGTTGCCTGAGACACTCTGGCCCTAATACATAAACAGAGCCTATGTAATTTTTACTTTATAACGGTCTGTCTAAGTTACATAATTGTAGCTATATAATGTTTTAATAATAGACAAGCGATGTACTCAAAGTTTAAGACCGCAATACAGCTCTGAAAATCGGTGGGAGTTTACATGTGTAAATGGTTATGTATATTTCTGTTGAAGGCTTTGCATATAGGCATTATACAGCCATTATCTTTACACATTCCACTTAAAAAGCTTTAAAATAAAAATCAAGCTATCACTATAATTTTTCAATAATTTTATAATAATATGCATCCGTGATCCGAATATATAAATATCTACATATTTTCTGTTGTAACTTACATGTATTTCAGAACAACATGACGCCATAATGGAATGCATAACCCAAAAACGTGTTCAATGCACTTTTTTAATACATTATCATCTCATTACCTGAGATCCGAGCGATTTTAAATAATCGCGAGCGCTTATTTTAGTGAATTTCCTTATTACATATTCCCAGCCAACGGGCTCGACGAAATATAATCACTCAAATTGGTAACTTGAAACGCAAATTACAAAATTGATACGAGAAAAATGTTTTGGCAGTGGAGGGGGAGGTTGAGGAGATTCGTAACTGTACATGTGTGTGCATGTGTGCGCATTTGCGTATGTAGATTGTAGAGGACGTACCGTGAATCCCACCTGGGTGGTCTCAGAATCAACTGACCGATTACCAAGTATATCAACACGGCGCTATAACACATTGGCTGCCGCACTCCTTTATATCTATACCCAAGTGAATTATTGGTTAAAATAAAAGCTCACATGAATTACTGTATCAATACGCGGTGTAATTAAAGCACTGCTGTAGGGTCCGCAAGGCAATTTAATGTGGAATGGTTATTTAGTTAGAGTGTTTTATAACCGTGATTTGTTGCTTTAATAGTGCGCATTATTAAGTTACTAAGATCTTAAGTAGATACTGTAGCTAAGAAGAAATAAAAATCGTATGAGTGCGATTTATTAAGCGAAACTTCGTACATAATAGCTCTAATTCACATTGGCTCGATTCCTAGACAGGGACGACTAAAGAATTAATTCGCTGAATTATTACATTGCCTTAAATTCCAACGTAAAGGTGGAATAATATACAGATCCTAACGATGCCAACATGGCCGGGTAATTTTAATGTAGTTTCCAAGATGCCGCTGTTTTCCCGCCATCTGCGGTGCCGACTTCCAATCAGCTCGCTAGATGTGTATCGACTTGAGAGCTTGCTTGTTATCTCAAAAACACAATATGAATAATACATTAGTGGTCGGTGTAAGAGTACGCGCACTCTTAAATTGGCAAAGCTTAATTGACTCAAAGGTTGAAAATGAAACGAACTGAGCCCCTACCGGCAATACGGCAACTTTTTGTGTAATCAGTACTCGGCGGACCGCATAACGGAATCAATTTAAATCGGTTATGTGAGATTGCGTATAAGGGTTGGTAAGGTCAGCGTAACCAACAAAGTTAATAAAAATTAAATTATTAATCATTTTGGGGAAACTACGGATTAAGATCGGAATCTGTAATTGCAATGGGGATGTATTTTTTTGATGATGATGACGGCATGAAATTTGGCGAAGCTTTTTGCGTATTTTTCTTGTATAAGTAGGTAAATGAGTTTTGTACATAGCTTATTATTATGTTTAACGGATGTACTGTCAAGGACGTCTATTATATGCCAACTTGCCCTATTGTACATAGGTACCTACTATAACATAAGTCATTACAATAAGTTTAAATATACACGGAACATTTGATTTAGTATTTAATAAAGCAATTAGTTTGTAGTCAAGTTTTAAAAACTCAATTTTCTGTCTTTACCATGGTTAAATAGGAACATAAAATACAACATAGCTATATTTTCAGAAATTATTTCTTCTTTTCAGTGCAGTCTTCCACTATATTTTTTTTCAAACCTAATATATTTTCCTATATACATTACATAATGGTAGACGAACCATTCTACCACGCTAGGCTTGCAGGTCAATAACCGCTGAGTTCCAGCAGTATCTTACGTATTAACATAACGTTGACAGGACCTATACCAGACCGCCTTGGTTAAAAGCTTGACCATTTCCTGTTTGTATGATAACGCAACTTCATTTAATATGACCATTTTATTTTACATAATTATGAAAAGTGGTGTTTCATGGGAATTATACGCCCAGAAGGATCAAGATTTTTTTCCCTACACTTTATGAATAAGCATTCAGATGGACCAAGATTTTCCGGAGTATGTATGTATAACTTCGTTTGTATGTATAGCATCTAAGGGGACCAAAATTTTTTTGCTCAGTAAGTACTTAATAATATTATCAACTTCACGGAGTACAATTTTTATGCAGAACTTATAAAGTACCTATGTAGCTAAATACAAAAGCTGGCAATGTATTATATAGCGCTTTTAAGTAGTCTTACAACGACCAAATGGGAAGTTAGAAATCATAAAATATTGTACGTACGTAAAGACCACACACAATCATGAAAATCGATTTTTCATCTCATTAAACACAACGAACAAATTACCTTTTAACAAGCTACACGGCCTTAAAACCAAAACAACATAATGCAATTATAATCATAATAATTGCTGTACCTAGGTACTAGTAGTAACAGGTTATCTACGATTCCTATTTGCCTTAACTCAACTATATTTAATTAGAGGCTGATATCATTTAGTTTTCAATGCGCCGAGCAAATTCTATGTGATTAAACAACTTGTGCAGAAAGAGGCGGATTACTGTACGCCTTAATCAGTTACGGATTCTTGTACTGCTTTAGACAAATTTTCATTTGTAGTGGAAAATTGTTGAGAAAAGTTGGGAAAAGTATTTTTTTGCCGGCCTTAGATAGGTTTCATGACAAACTCTGTTTAAATTCGTTAAGTAAGACAATACAAACAACACAAAATCATGCCTGTAATCTGCGAAGAGTTAGGTAGAGGTGACATATAAATGTGTTGGTCTCAGCACCGAGTTGATAATCCGACAGTGCAATATACTGAGGCTCTACATTTACGTAACGCCTAATGTTAGTGAAAATGGGCATTACAATTATGTAAATTGAAACCTTTTTATATAAGAGCATGCTTAAATATTCAGGGCTGCACATTATCGGTTAATACCTACTTCATATACATATTTTACAGGTAGGTATTAAAGGAGCAGACGCAAGGTCTGAGCATGTATTTAATATCGGAGATAGCTATTAAAGTAATTGCGAAGCAGTACATGGCACTCAAGACATGACGCTCTCAAGGCGTTTACAGGGAAAATTAACAATTTACGAACCAAAATGGCGTCGCCTGACAACCTGATTTTTTTTCCGTGCCCCTAGATGATAATTTCGAAATGCCCCTGCAAACGTAAATTATCAACGATGGTGTTCAAGATCGGAATCACGATAGTCGTGTCGAAATCACGGAACCCGTTTAAAATCGGGCCTTGTACCTAATTATACCTACTGCCCTTTAATTTTGTTCTCGGAAGACGTACGCACGAAAATGTTTCATACAATTTTCCCCTTTCAGAATATTAAAATTCCAATCATGAACTCTAAAGCTCCATGTAAAACTGCCCATGAACGATGTTTGACCCCTTTCCATATCACTTTCCGATATATCGCGCCGATATTAGGACATACATCAGGGTTGAATGCAATAAAAATTGGACGTCCCTAGAGGATCAGGCCAAACCCTGACATATGTGACATGTGAAAGCCTCAGACTATTTCTTTTCTTAGGGGAGGAAGGCGTTCGTTATTTAAAAAATCAATTTTAGAGAGCACTTAAAACAGTGATGTGCTTCAACGACATTTATGTGACGTTTTGAATGGGCGGACGACGCGGCGCACATTAAGATGATGAATACATCAGCTGTTACTCAAAATAAATGACTCAATAAATCAATAATAGACTGTTATTAAATACGAGGTCATGCAGCGTATAATTTTCACAATACGCGAACATCAATAATGTCTCTATCTATATTATTTAACAAGGGGGCTTGTAGCGAACCACTTGAACAAACCGAAACTACACGAAGCCATTGACGCAAATAATTTTAACACAAAGCGAACCTCTGAAACCAACGCTAACAAGATGCAGCTGTTGCGATCTCTCAAACGGAGACCATTTTGAAAAACTCGTTAGAGTTTTCGAAAATAGAATATAAAATGTGTCACTCCTTCCCCGATAAATCAGTCGTGATGAATGTATCCAAGTTAGGAGCGGAGCGCGCCGCGTGACGGGGCAGTGCCTCATTGGGTGGCGCGGTCGCCATATTGCTCCGAGCTTGTAGCTGTCAAACTTTGATATATTGCAGCTGGCTTTCTCTAGTGTGCGCCTTGTCTTATGATCACATTGATCACAGATTAAATGAAGAATCATTTTCTTATGAAGAATTGCAAACTAATATTCCCAATGATTTCACAGCTTTAAAGAACGGTATTCTCTTTGTGTACGAAATAAAAAATTTAGAAAAAAGCCAATCTTTTGATTTCACGGGACGTTTTGAGAAATTGACGTTTTGTTCCCGAGGTGTAAAATTATAGCGAACACCGACTACTGAGAGATAAAACATTTGATTTATATTTTGACATTTTAAGCCAAAACATTCGTGTTTTTGTTGTAAACTTAATTTATTGCTACAATAAAAACGACAGATATTAATATAAAGTATCAAGATCGCGTGGAGGTTTATTTATACGATGTTCATCGAATTTCCACATAAGAACCATGTAAATAACACCTACCCTACCCACATCCTTTAACGAAGAAAAACTTCGTTAATTGAAGTTGAGATCAACATTATTTACTTAAGAAACCGCATTTATAGTCATTCGCCATAATAAGAAAATTCTTTGCCTGCAAAAAAGTGTCGCGTTTGGCGGTTTGCCGCAAAACTTTATAGATGTACGAACAACTTTGCTGGTAGACCACAAGATACGCACATCATTAGATTAGCAAAGAGTTATAGCATAATGCCACCGCAATTTAAACCTTACGGTAGTGAAATAAGACTGAAAAAACTTTCTATGATGGTAGTATTAAAGCGTCTGATGAAACGAACCGACAATTTGCTATTTAGCGTGCATAAAAGCGAATCATACTGATAGTAATCTCGCAGATATCATGTTATTATAGTGATTCAATTGTAGGGACAGACAAGCAGTCAATGGAAATGAAGAAGTAAGATGAAAACTCATAGATAATATGAAAGAGCCAATAGATGGCGTTGTTCATTCCTCCGATACGATTATAAACCTAGTAGGTGTCTATATTTTCGGTCAAGATTCAGGGACATAAATGGCAAATTATGAATGTGTTAAAATAATATAACTGAGGGAGAAATATAGTTTAGCATTTAATCGAAAATGATAAAACTAATTTGATGTTAATCTAAGAACGAGTAAGACAAACGTCTAATATTGAATTTCATTTGCAAGTACTTATTCAATTACATTCGGTATACAATCTCCATTTTAATCAACAAAACCTTTCACATCACTCTTATCCCCAATACAAAATCGAATCTAGACCGTCTCCTTCAGATTTATCTGCAAACAGTACGCTATTCAATGAACGCAATAAACTAGCACTTGAAATAAAATCGTGGAGTCGTTGTGAGGTTTATTAAATTGATAGGCCCGTACCGCGATCCATTACGAGATATAAAACAACTGTTGACACAGCCCATCATTGTAGCTGCTTATAAAACTAGTCATTACACTGTAATGTCCTACGTTTCTGTTATGATTCTTTGTGAATTGAAAAAGTAATGTGCTTCTGCAAATTGGTGTAATTTTTCTGCACTTATGTGTAGTGGTCTTTTGAGGCGGTTGTTTAAGATGGATTCATTATTAAATTGTGGATAATCTACTTGGATTTTATTTATAACATTTATGTTTTCAAGATCTCAAAGTATTTTCATTTGTACAAAAGGACCAGATTTTCTTTATTAGCCTAATGGTCTATGTTTAGAATACAAATCATTACCGAAATTCAAATTCTTCATAAACTTCGCTGTAACATTCGAAATTCGAATACGACTTCAAAACAACAAAACGGAATAACGACTAACAAACATAAATTTATTCAAATATACGTATCTTATTCCGAATTCACATTTGAAACGAAACTTTAAATCCGCGAGTTCGCCGAAATCCTGTTGCGAAAATTTTAAACGGCTGAAAGACAACACAAAGTCACCTGAAAAGGAGTTGGTATTCAGGAGCTTCGGTAACCCAAGTTGGGCGTAGCCGCGTAACTTAGGTTAGACTTAAGTAAAGAAACCACAGCGCCGGGTAGTCTGAAGACCGACTTAAATCTCAGACGATGTTAGGTCTTGGATACAATATATGAAAAGGATTGAGAGTTTTGAACTGGGTTTTTTTGGATTTGAATTGAATAAACTGAAATGAAAACTTGATCTGAACTTTATTCAAGTCTGGGGACAGTTTATATTGGAGGGTGATGACCTAAAATATGATTTACTGGTTCCATAATCTCGAGAATTAAGCATCTACTCCAGGTAGGTACTATCTATCGAGGCAGCATAGGAAAGCTTAATGAAATGAATAAAACCATCACAAATGAAGACAAAGCCAGCCTTTTATCTTACTTTAACATAGCAAAGTTCTGCTTCAGTGTGTATTGTACTTAAATGCAAATTTCGCCGCTGAGCCGAGGATGCAGCAAGATTTTACCGGCATTTGAAATAAATATACCAGATTTGCAGTCTAGAGTTTTACGCAGAGACGTTACTGTTTCATTCACAACTTAATTCTTAGGAAACAAAGACTACCTCCGAGATTTATACAACCGAATGCACTTCGAGGAACACCGGGTTTCGACTTACTCGAATCACAAGGGATGAATTTAAAAAGAGAATTATTTATATGATTCTGTCTCGACAGTACAATGTAAGAGATACGTCATACAAGCTAGCATCGTCAAAAATATTCCGAAATTCACGTAAGAAAATATTGGTCCTTCGAGAAATTTATAACCTCCTTATACAATCTAAAGTAGTCTGTAAATAACAGGGTCGACGTTGTTTAGTCAGCGCGTCACGATATACCACCAATAAAATGTTCCCTCCCGAAACCTGTGTCAATAAAGATAAAGGAAAACTAATATCAAAACAAGAATAGGTACGTGATAAGAAAACATTTATTCCCTATGTTTAATGCATGATTTGTCATAATTCCCCGGCCTCCCCGCCCTGCCCGTTGTTTTGTATCTCGTGAGGAAATGGGCGGCTATGATTTATTGTTTGTCTTATTTATCTCGGACGCAGAGGAAAAATATTTGAGGGGTAAACATTGGAAGTATTGCCAGGTTTATTAACAAATGTACCGAACGAGATTGCGGTGGCGTAATTGCAATTTATACGAGTTGTAGGTATGCTCTCTCAGTGATAACCTCCAGTTAGTTTTACCATATGGGATTGGATGTAAATTACGTATTGTTCATATTCATTCCGCGTTAAAACAAAACTGATTGGTTTCCGATGTAGAATGTTTACACAAGTTTTCATTTGCTTTATCAAGCTCTACCTCCATGTAAAGTCCGTATTTCATAACAATTTTTATTAGAATTTATTACACGTAAACTCAAAACAAAACGCAGGTGAATTTCCACATTGCAATTTTAATTCATCCCTCTGTAACGTAGAGGCAATAAAGCCGCGAATCAAAAGTTGGCAGTAAATCACAATACGGCGTCCGCTGCCCCGTGTTTGCTCTCGCCCACATAATCCGTTCATACGGCGGTAAATCCATCCAGCAGTGTCGCGTACAACACTAAATCATCATAAGAGAATCCAGCTCTATACGCGTGTACTACACAAACTACACATATTGCTGATTCGGTTTGGCAACATCGCTTATACAGCGAAATTTACTATACACCACTATGAGCGCGCGATTTATTCCCACATCCCTCACAAAACAAAGGCTTCGAATAATTTTATATTTGTAATAGCAAAACTTTCAGGGACTAATAACGTTGTAGGTAACTACATTCGGATTCATTATCCAATCGTCGAATATCGAATGGAGCCGCTGAAAAAACTCACCGATTTATTCGATTCTTTTTTATTCGATTTACGCTCGGTGCGCCAGTTACTGAAAAAGTTTGCATCGTAATGCAATCGTGTGGCATTAGTTTTGCCGTTTATCAGCGCGTTCTCGCTGCTGCAAAGCTTTGAGGGATTAATCTAGCGGTGTGGTGCGGAATAAAACTGTTACTTTAAACTCGTGAAAAACTTCGCATTGTATCGTACTGGAGCCCTGTCATCATGTTTTCCTACTGAATTTAGATAAGCACTAAATTCCTAATCCATAATGCATTATTAGGCTGCTACTTTGTCTGGCATAAGCCCAAGTTTAGTGAAGTTGCACATGCAAGCTTTTCCGAGTACTGTACCGTTGTAGAATACGACTATTAAGCAATTATACGTTCGTTAAAAAAGGGGTCATAAAACAATAAAAGGAATGGCTAAACAACGAGTGCACAGGCAATATTTGTTTGTGAAACATCGCAATTTTTAGTTGAGTGCTGTGCGTGAACCGTGGCCTGCAATTTGGCGTTTTCGCTCGATTTATGCGAATATCAGCGCCCCGCGGATAGCGGACAAACAAGCGGAATTTGTTGTTGAAACAGAGCTATTTTTTTGGTTGAACTTTTATTTACATTAGTAAAGAGCAGGATGTTTTACACGGTGCACGATTTAAAAAATATAAAAGGAATGAATGTGGGGCAGAGTTACAGTTTGCTGAAAACATTTTTCGTGTATCTATGTCGTGAGAGCTTTTCACCAATAAAGCCATAATTTTGCTCCCATATCTTCGCCTCGGTGTAACTTTTTTGTCTTACCGAAAACTTGCCTCACACTCAACCCTCCCAACTCTACACCAACCATAGTTCCAACGGTCCAATCACTACATAAACCATTGTCATTACAATACTGCGCCTGTTAACATATGTGGTCGCGAACAATACTTCGCAGATCAGTTACGTTTGTTAAGTCCTGTCTGTCTGTCCGTACGTCAGAGGTTTATTGGACAAGCGATTGAAGCGATAGTCCGCCCGCCAACGACGACCAACGAATTGGGTGTGCACTGGTAGGGTTATGTTTCGTTTTCTAGGATTCAGATTTATTTGTGTCGTGAGTTTTGTTAACCGAAATGTTGTTTTATTAAACTTGAAGGGAAATGGCAAAGAATATTCTATTCGATTAAGAAATTTTCAGCACGAATTTTGTCTCCGTTTCCTGGAACTAACTGTAATTTGTATATTTTGTAGTCGAACTTCCAAAATAAGGTTTCTATCAAATAATTATTTTTAATATATGAAATAATTGTTCTGAAACTAAAGATCTTTTACAACG
Source organism: Standfussiana lucernea (assembly GCA_964057025.1). Classification (NCBI taxonomy): domain Eukaryota; kingdom Metazoa; phylum Arthropoda; class Insecta; order Lepidoptera; family Noctuidae; genus Standfussiana; species Standfussiana lucernea. The sequence continues at coordinate 11,243,527 of OZ059790.1, read as the reverse complement.
AATTCTTCGAATACTTATTCAGTTTGACCTGTCACCTTGACTTTTCCTGGCAATGAAAACCAATACACGCGTTTTCATGACAAGACGATCTATTCCGAAAAAAATTCCTACAGCCAAAAATGTACCTTCGTCTATAAAATTCGCCCATAATAATATGAAGTTGATTTGGCAATTTGCCCTAATTTGGCAAATAATACCAGCGCGGTTTGAGATCGTTTTTCTGCAGAACATATTTACGGCAGCCTGCCGTGTTTTATCTTGCAGGACAGCTTAGAGAACCTCACAATAGGGGGCGTACTACCTACTGGTTGCCTCATCCGTCTGCCCGGGAATTTTGATGCGGAGAATTATATTTTTAGATTTTAAATGTGAAGAGAAAATGTTTTGAAGTGTTTTGTGTAGGAGTCTCTTTACCCCACAGTGGAGGGTAATATGTTTATCAGCATATATAATAATATGTATGTTTGTTCCTTTGTGGTACCCTTTACATTTGTTTTAATAGTTTTATAATTCAAGTCCCGCCTGCTTCCAAATGCACTTGTTTTTTTAGGTTTTCAGTCGGGTTTTTTAGTTTTAATTATTACTTTTATATAGTTAAGGCTTTATGGTCTACCTACTCACCTAATATTATGTATAAAAGCAAGAACTATTTTAGTCCATTTTTCAATATTTTTGGAACTTTCAGGTGTTTATAATTGTGTCGACTACCCCCCCCATATATGCACTGCAAACTTAAATCAAAATTCTATTAAACTACTCTCCCCATATCTCCAAAGAAAATACAACCAATTTACACTTGTAATAACATTCATAATTAAACGCTAAAATAAAATAGCTTCCCGTTTAATTTTAAATACTAATACAGTATAGAATTTATTGAGTTTATCTGCAGTCCCCGCGGCCAACGGGCCGCCTGTAAACAATACTGATATGAAATATTAGTTTCAACCGAGCCATACATCTAGCCCGCTTATTATTAACCTTCCTAACTTTAGTATTTATATGTATGTGTATCTATGTACGGAAACCAAGTTTTGTATTGCGAAAATTTAATATTAAATTGGGTTTGTTTTCTATTTGGTATATAGGTGTGTTTTTTTTAGAACAATCATATAAAAATTAGATATGAAATGTAAATAACGAGAGTACCTAATGTTACGGTGTTTGATAGCAAAGCAACACCTAAAAAGCTCAGTTCGAAATCTCTAGTAGGTAATTTATTAACAGTTGCTGAATTTTTCAGTTAACATAACCATGCCTAGCAAACGAATGTCTAGACACAATAATAAACCGTAGCTGAAATACGAACGAAAACCAGCCTAGAATGACACAATTAACCAAACATGACTAACCATCTTCCCATCAACCCCTAACTTAAACCACAAAGTTTCAGTTTACACATCCGGTTTTAGACAACGGACTTGCAAGTACGTCTCCCAGTGTCTCTGTAGCTATTCCCGTCTGGCTAGGTTCGTATAGTTCGCTTAGTTCTTAGGACAGCAACAATGCGCTCGCCACGAGGAGTCCGCTGATATATACGATGACACAGTATATGTAAGAAGTTGACATGGACATGGAAAAGGAAAATATAAGAGAAATATTTTAGATGTCTTGAAAGATATAAATTATAGGGGCTTACATAGAAAATAAAGGGCATTCAATAAGGATAAATGAAAAGAAACAATAAATAAGTTAGAGACGGTGAAAATAACAAGAAAAACGAAATCATGAAAACAGACGAAAAGCTCAACTTGAAACTGGAAAACAAGTGAAAATTCGAGCACTTGAATAACTCACCATTTTATACTTAAGGTAATTAAAACAAACACCACTTACGAACTCCTCACAGCGAACTCGCAGAGACAGCCCGACTACCAGTAGGTCCAGAATTTAGCCGCTGTTAATTTGTCACAGTGAATTAGCCACGGACGGGGGTAAATGATAGCGTTAGCATGTTGCACCCTGCACCGCCAATATGCTCGTAAACGTCGCACCACGACAATTTAATACCTAACTATGTATCTAGATGTCTATCTCTCTGGATATACGATGATTATTCCGGACCACTATAAAATATTCTTAGTCACGTAATTACGATTTTGAACGTATAAATTGTGTGTCAGATTGTAAGCAAATTAGTTCGGTTGGCTGATGGTGATTGGATTGATTTTGGATGTTAATGATGTCTAGTTTTATATATATACTATACTTTACACGCTTTTTATAAAGACACACACAAAAACTCTTTTTAATGACTTGCTACATACCTCATAGTGAACTAGTTGAGAATCATAAGAATTGCACATTTCAAATAACTCCAGAACCTTTGTTTGCAAACATGAATGAACCGAACCAAGTTAATTAGTCGCTACTTCAAACAATAACCAACAATTAACAGACTCTGCAACGAAACTCGATGACACCGTAAAACTATGTATTTAGTCACACCAATTTAAGGACCCAAAACAAACTTAAAAAAGGAACTATAGAAAGGCAGAACGATCATAAAAGTCCAACCGATGTATTATTACGGGAATACAGTAAAAAAAACTGAACAATACATTTTAACTTTACAGTTACCTTTGTACTGTAGATAAAGGGAGAAAGTTGCACAACGGTCAGCTTTCTAAAATTCGATACTGTTTGTCTATTGTTCAGTATAAAACTATTTCTGGTTGAAAGAAAGTTTGCTGTTTGAGAAACTGCTTCGGAGTTCGAGTGGGAGTCCAGACTTTGAGCCAAAATATGGACCTATGTTCACTAGGAATGACTTGAACTCAGTTATCGATGGTGTTCATATTGATCATATCATATGTTTATATTGATCGATGGATATTGTATAGCTAATGCTGCTGACAAAGACACTAACGATATGATAGAACTTAAAACGGACATAGACGAAATTTTCGACGTTGATAAAGATCTCGCAAATCATAATCAGTTCTCATATAACATTAACTAGTCTAAATCCACAGTTACCAAAATAAGAGAAACAATAAATACTTTAAACTGTTATAAATACCGTGCACGTTGTGTACTTAAGTTTATACTTTTAAGTAGTTATAAGTGCGGGTTCAGTGTCGTGCCGGGGCGCGGTTACAGTCGCTTGTTAGCGAACAATGCTATATGCACGTTTGTGCATATCTAGATATGTATTGAGACCTGTACGGATGAAGAAAAAGCCTCCAGTTGCAGACATTTGCATTGCATTGGCTGCGATGCAATGGAAAGAATTGTAGGGAAAATGTCGAGCTAGATAGTTTCTTTTCGTTTCTTATGTGACTTGTTAGTCATTGCGAGAACTAGGTGTGTTTCAGGAAAAATGATATATTTAAGATCTATCAAACGTTTCTTTTTGCTTAATACTATCAACCAAGTATAAAATGAACATATTTTTCTTTTATGTAGCTGAAATGCAGAACCAAATGACTGGGCCGTTTACAATATTGCTCGATGAAAAATACTTACATGGTCCAAATAAACAACACTTGTTGTGTTTGTCAAGTGGGCAGTAAATAACACCAAACAATATATAAAGAAGCCGCGCAGTGTGACTAATGTACAAGTAAATACGTGTTAATAGACCATAAACAATAATATTCGACTAATGTAGACGTTTACGGCTGTCTACCAACACGACAATAACACATCAACTGTATCAAGCCTCATTGAACTAAACACGCTCCATGAATCGATGATTCTGACTAAGAAATCAAATGAATCGAATCGTATCGAATAAAAAATCGGATAGATTCACAATTTTAAACATCACCGTTCGAGTAAATGTGATTTTTATTCATCGATGGTAATTTTATAGTCATTTTTAAACACATAAATGTATGTTCTGCAGATTTGTGCATTTTCATGTGGTGAGTTATAAACACATTGAGCTTATAAATAAGTCTCCACCCGATGCTCGAGTATAGTGCCGTATACAGAATTTCCACCTAATAAAAGGCCATGTTACGTGTAGGGAACGTAAGACACGCAATTACGCAGTACCCAGTTTAATAAGGCCTTCTTCTCCCTTCGTGCAGCTGACGATAGGGACAAAGACAAGGGAAATATGTGAAGGGCGGCGGATCACGCTTGATTGGTGGAGGTACACGACGAAGTTTCACGTTGAACGTTAATTAGTGCGTTCCTCACGTTCTCAAGCGTGTATGGATGTATGTTCGCGAGATTATGTCTTGGTAGGATTAAAAAAGGTGCGGCAAAACATATTAAATCCTACTTCAAATCACAAACTGTTGAGTATTTTATGGGCTTTAGGAGATAAAGTTGTTATAAATTCATGCAATCTCGCACTGAATGCGTCGTTAATACAAGAAGCAATTTGATGTACAGATTAATGCGCGGAACAATTTATAGACAATTACGGTAACCAACGCCGCCCTGGGATCAATTAACACAAAGGCGCTATTGCAAATTAGACTAACTGGACACCTATCTAGACACCTACTGGTATTAGATATTCATGATTGCGCTCCAACTACCGCAGCGATTTATAGCATAGATCTGCAGATAGTGATTTTCATCGATATAGTATTCTATTTTAATTAATAATTAATACTAACAAATGATTTGTGTAAATTAATTAACAAACAATTCCATTTTATCTATGAGTAATAGAACACGCCTTGGGAATGACAGTTTCTGTTATTCGACAATTTTGAATGGCCGAACACGCCTTGAACAAATACTTCAGGCAGATAGAGATTTTCACAGGTCGGAACAATTTGATAGTATTTTCTGGAAGGTTGGCCTAAAACACGTGTTGTAATTGGTTAATATATTTAGAGGCGAGCCCGAAGAAGTGGGCAATCTATCTAACTCCATCCCAGGACGCTCGAGGCTCGTAAATCCGCCAGTCAGAGTCACCACTGCGCTCCCAAGGGCTTCCAAACAGTTTTATATGGTCAGCTTAGTGTTATTGAATGTTTTTATTGGAAATGTTTAGATGCAATCTTTTTATCAGATAGAATAAGCAACAGCGTCCACCAGTACTTACACTGATAGCATCATACTATGAAAAGCTGGTTTCTGTAAGGGTTGTTGAGGTCAAATGCAGTCGCTTCACGGAAAACCAGAAGCTTACTTTAAAATGGAAGAAGAGACTGGTCTTGTATTTGCTAATGACCTCACGACCAGTTCTTTTAAGCATGACGGACAGGCTGGCGATGTTAATTTGTCCAGAGATTTTTCTGAAAAAGTTACAACATATTTCCGACTTCGCAATTTCAGTCGGTATATTTAGTGAGTGCCTTAAAAATCTTAGAGTCATCAAAATTACAGAACCATTAAAAACCAAAAAGCCTTCTGTTCACGTGACTTGATGGGATGCATGTGATCTTGTAATGATAACCTGTTAATAGCCCTAACAGGCAAATTGGCAACCACAACAAGATGTCGTTAATGTTGAATTGGATGCAACTGTCGAACCACCCACTTGCAATAATGTTATGGCTACTACTGGGAATTCTGACATGAACTATTTTTAGGTGGAAAGTTGAAACAACGTTGATAATTTCAAAGTAAGAACTGAACCAAATTCCATCATCAAAGTAATAGAAGGTTACAATAGTGACAATTTCAAGAGACCAGAAATTATCGCAGCTAAATATTGCCTTCGCTGCTCGCACGTCATTAAAGCCATCATTCCTAGCGAGCCCTCGTCCAAGCTTTATGAGGCTCATGGCTATCTATCCCATTGTTAAGTCGACCAACAGGTGATTTTAATTGAGTTCCCTATAATAAGAGTACGACTACTGACTTTCAATGAACGATGAATTAAGTAGTTAATATTTTTTTATAATTCTAGTGAGGTATGTTTCGTTTATTATAACCCAAGTATTTTTGATCAAGATAATAATGAAGAACTTAATAAGTTAAAGTGTTTATTTTACAGCAGCCGTATCAAAAGTCAATGGTGGTTTTAATTAACAGTTTTTCCACGGTATCTAATCCAATAATTTAAAATTCTATTGATCCACCTGCGCCTAATTCGAGTTTTTCTCAACTAAATTTCGTGCAAAACATTAAAATTCAAGTGGAGAATTAATAAAGAGATAAATAAATTTAAGAGCAGCGGGAATGTGGGTCTGCCGTTACGGGCCCGGTTCGCTTTATGTGCATATCGAAGATGGATGGCGCAGTGTGCGCTGCGGCAAGGCGCGGGCGGAGGGGGGCGCGCGGGTCGGGGGACGCACCGCCCCCACCGCGCGCAGTAATGGCCGCGACCACTCCAGCCCCGTCAGACGACAAAAATGCCATAATAATGGCCCCTGAATAGTTTTTGCTGCACCGCTCTAAATACCCACTGAGCCCCTAGTACGTGACGACACGCCGGTCATCTCTCTTTTATTGAGAAATTCGTCAGTTTTATACCCGTATGGAAAAAACTACATGTCGAAGGGCCGGAATCCGGTTGTGTCATTTCAAACACTTGATAAGTATCGTTCGGGAACTTTTTACGTGAAGAATTTCAGCGGACCTTCTCTCGGTTAGTATTCGACGAATGCGAGGTTTTTATCCGCTTTAAAGATGGCACGGTCACCTTCAGGACGCTTTAATTGTGAACCAATAAGAAACTTATTTCTTCTATAGACTCGAGATGCTCCACTCCACTGACAATGCCTTATTAATGGCTGTTCGCATTGGAAATATAAAAATGCTATCCGAAGTTCTAAAGCGGGTGGAGTCTGGACTGAATAAAGCGCTTCGCTAATTTCTATATACAGTATTGGTATTGTGAATCTTGGAAATATAAATACCGACGAGTGTAAATTAAATATACGGCAAGGTTGGACATTAATATAACAATCGAATTCAATATTGAACAAAAAGAAACGAACGCAGCTTCGATGGTAGACAATATTTATGGAGCTGCAGGAATTCAGAGCATGCTTGCTCGAATGCAATAGGCATGCGTTTATGAACTAATAAAGCATTGCTGGACAAAAATCGAAACCGAGCAAAACGTCTCACAGTCATCAAACAGCTAATTAAAAACAACGATCTGCTAATAATTGACGGTGTTATTATCGAGGCGGCATTATTGAACGTCACAAAAGGTGGACCAATTAAGAGTTTCCCCGAATGTCCGAGCGAAAAGTTCAGAATGATAGCACCGTCAATTATGGCTGGCCGCCTCGCAGCCCGCGCAGCCAATTACCAACCAGCCCACCGATTGATAAAAAAGAGTTTCGAAAAATTCGCCCAAAACAAATTTGGGTTATCTGTGAAGGGGAACCGCAGGCACTACGTGAGGTTACTTTCCCAAAGACCAATTTCGACCACCAAAACTTAACTGTCGATAATGTTAATAATTATAAACCAGAGAAAATTGTAAGTTGATAAGTCTCTCGGAAGCGCTGACGAATTTGGAGACATAAAAAACTGTAACGACGAGGCCGAAATTCAACTTTTCACGAATACGATTTTATTTACGAGCCGAGGACGAGAGGAACCTCGAAAAAACTAGTTCGCGCTTCATGTATGAACCATGACGCGGTCGCAAGAACAATCACCGAGAATAATTCATATTCTGAGCGCGCTGCAAACATCCAGAGCCGATTTACGGGCCGCCTCTGCGCTTCTGTCGCGACCGGTATCTTAGTTACTTTCGAAAATAATTGGATTTCGATTGTGCGAGAAAAAGGCATTCGCGGGGTGCCCGTCATTACTGGTTACCTTTTACAGACTGTATAAATCGTAATTGGGGATGTGTAACTAACGCTTGGGTACGCGGGCTTAAGGAGCCCCTTGCCTATTTAGTTCCCATATCGGCGGCTATTGGAAGGGGCGCCGGGCCAGGCGACACCTGTATGCGTTATTTTGTCGCATAAATTGTCGTCAATTCAGTCGCGAGGCGGTCGCGTCCCTGGTTTATTGAACTCCGTATCCAGATAAGGCTCGGCTTCCACCGAGTAGCGGTGAAAATATCACATAATCTCGTAATTTTTCCCGCTCGTTTGCATTTCCTGCAGGAGTTCTTGAGCGAGTCATGCGCTTCTCATAATTAATTCAATTCAAATCACATCGCCCACGAGTCTTCCAATTTATCTGGTGCACCTTATACGGAGCACGATTGTACTAACTGAGATTTCTCACACAATACACTATACACGCTACGTGCTACGTGCTATACACTGTATTCCATATTACCTTTGCCCCCTATTTAAGTATAAGTAATATAAACTGTAGTGCCTAACGTACGAATCGTACGTAACTAGATAGTGGCAGTGTATTAGCACACAATAAACTTATCTTAGAAGAATCTGCTGTGTTTGTAGCCGGTCTCCTAAAACGTCTATTTTCCGCACAGGCAATGGAAATGTCGTCGGGCCTGGATAAACGGGTGTGCGGGCGCAGGGGAGCGGCGGGGGGCGGGAGCGTGTTCTAATGAGGCGCGCCCAGTGTGCGCGGGCGCTGCACTCACGCACGCACGCCGGCGATTTATGTACTTAGGTATGAATTTAAATGAATACCTACGCCCATTTCAATTACGCAATATAGTAGCTAAGTATGAATTACTGTAAAAATTTCAAGTTTGTTTTTTAACTCCGCCGCAAGCAAAATCACATTTAAATAAACACGGCCGACCGACATAAATCAAGATTAGTGAGGATTTCCAAACAGCAGTGATACATGACCGCCAGAAATAGTTGCTTAATGACATTTCTGCCATTTATACTTAAGTGATTTCAGTACCTACCTAGTAACGGGTGCTGGATGGGGATCGTGAGTAATTTAAGTATTCACATAAACATTAATCCACTTTTTTCTCGATCCCGAAACCCGTAGAGGTGCTTTAGCTTAATAAATATTAGCAAATAGGCACTTCGTATGTACTACCGTAACGCACTGGCTTTTAAACGAATTGCTTCGCATAACAATAAAAACGCCTATAGGCCCTTTCACACATTCTAATGTGCCCAATGCTCCTTCATTTGTCGGGGGCCAGCACGCAGAGGAAATATTTTCCCAAATCCATACAGCCTTAAGGATCTCATAAAGCAGTCGTTTTCCCCACGCGAAAGTATGGAAGTGAGATTTATGTGGGGGACTTCGGTCTCGAGCCCGGGGCTTTGCGATGATGAATTGACACTTTTTCAGTGGTGCCTACAAATTTCAACTCCAACAATATACGCACCCGGAATGAGCAATGAGAGGTAAGAGTTGCCGCCGTTATGGCTTGGGAAACTTTTAATGTCTCCAATGAGGTAAAGCTTCCATAAATATTCCCATTCGTGAGATTAGTAGCTCTTGCTGGAAGTTGAGTAACGCAACCAACTGTGAGTGCTGTTAATTAAGCAGGAAAAAGATTTCTTATAATTTTCAGACGCTCATTACGCCAGCATATTTGAAATGATGTCGTGCCACAAGGGACTGTCTATTTATATTTTAATTCCCCCCTCATTATACAGTTTGAAGAGCCATGCTCACGTGTACCTGGGGCCGGCAAAAAGTATAAACACATTATAAACATGAACGGCCCACCGCCATGGCTTGGCGTCACGGAATCTTCGCTTGCATTTTTGCATAACAAACCCAGCTATGATTTGTTGACTGCGTTTTATCACATCGACTTAACTTTAAAACACTTTGTTAAAAAAGTAATTATTTACTCGGCAAAGAATTCAACTTTCTTTATAGTGCAAGAATTTTTGATTTTACTTCAGCAAATGTAAAGTCTACGTAACATTGTAGTCACGTGAATGAAATAAAACCTAGCAAATGCAAAACAGTATTCAATGATGACTTCATTCAACCAACGAAGCTTTAGGCAATCGTCTAAATTATAATAATAAGCGGGCGTGAGCTCAGTCGATGGCTCGTCTTAATAAAGCCATTATAAATATCTGATTCCTCGGTGTACGTCCAGTCGTTCGACGCCAAATGCCAAAGGGTTACCGGTCGTATATTTTACGAGACAAGGATAATTTAAATGAGACGTTCATATCGTCTTACTTATCGGCACCCATACGTATTTTGAAATGTAATATTGTACTACCTGTAGAGTCCAAGTTTAGTGTAATACTTATTTAACTTTCTATTCAAATATTTATATGTCGATTTTAAACTTGGTTTAGTTTCGGGCATGAAACCGTCGTGATACATTCATAGAACGAGCGTGCAGTCGTGTGCTACGCCTATTATGGTTACGAAGTCCTTTCGTTAAAGTATTTGAATATCAGAAAAGATTTCCTAAATTTTTTGCGCCCTTTTCGTTCCGTTTCAATTAGACCATTTTTACCTTAACGACGAGTGTACCTGTACACACGCGATAATAAGCATGATAGATCGAATTTATAAGATAGTTACTACACGACGTGATTTAAATATTTTTAAATTAATGTTTGCATATTTTGAGGTCGCCAACTTTCCAATAAAAAATAAACGGGAGGTATGTATATTCGATGCGGTAACCGGTGATTTAAGTGGCCGGCTAGCTAACAATAGTGGCCTCGGTCGTATGAATAAAACGTATACAAATTTAATCAAAGAGAAATCTATTAGTAAAATGAGAAATACGGAAGGGAGCGCACCTATACATATTCAACGAGGCACTGCATCACGAACGGGCCAATTTATGCGGCAACTCCTGAGAGTATCTTACTTTTACCTCGGCCATATGTAAAACTGGAGTGTTTCTTTGCGCGATCAGATCGTCACCTGGTGGACTCAGGAGTATTTATTATTTCTTAACAACACCTTCCATGTCTTTTATTTTAATCAGCTTTAAGCCTACCTCTACGTTTTACGTGTGACAGTAAAAAACAGAAGTTGAAAATGCACCTAGCGTGTCACATTGTTATCAATTTCATTAAAAACGCGCTATAATTTTATACGTTGAATTAAATCCAGGTGAACGTTTACATTAAGCTTTATAGTATGTAAAAAGCAGGTACTAGCAGACTACCGACTGCCTAGTTTGGTCTCTGCACAAGTTTCCTTTAAAGTATTAATCAAGAGCCTTGTCGCGTTTTACCTTTCCTTTTTTATTTTGCAAGTGCATCTGCCGTCTGTATATAGCAATATCTTTTATAATAATATAACCTTTATAATAATATATTTACTAGCGGTTCCTATTAATGCTATCATCAACTTCATTCCATACATCACTCGTAGTAATTATCAACATTCTTGGCTTTTACTAATGCGTTTGACTTAATATACGTTGAAATATTTATAATGTCTTTATATAATTATGTTTCATTTATATTTATGTAGTTTAATTAGAGAAGCAAATTACCATTTTACTTTTATATAACTTATATTCTACAGTGTTACAATATTATAAAAGATCTTTACTGTAGATAAATAAAAAGTGTGCCACAGGGATGCGACCTAGGCCCCAAAATATCAAAACATGCATGTAAGACTCCACCGTTACATTTCATTACGTCAGTGTAGTAAGGCACATAACAGATGGTATCGCTTACAGAACGACTTTATCTAGTCACGTTGTTACGTACAGTTAGGTCTGGAAACACGAGTCGGCTGGGGGTTCCAATTTTGCTGTTATTTTGCTCCCATACGCTTACTGAATCGTTTAGTATTAAGACTGGCTCTTTGCGATTTTGTTGCAAGAGGTAAAATATAGTTATGAATTATCCCAAACTTTAGTATTTTTTAAATGTCTGTTTGTATTACTGGTTGTAAATTATTTTGGTGTTAATAATCGACGCGTAGTCATTGTAAAATATTTATTTAAATCTTGCTTTTTGAACAGGACAGATTGGAAAAATATAGTTGCTTGTAGCGCCAGACAGGCGCTAAAGTAGGGGGGGGGGGTCGATGTCCCAATTGGGATCCAACTTGGACGGGGTGACGACGGAAAAACTGTCCGAGCTTTAGAATTTATTCCATACATCTTATTTTAAAGACTGTTACAAAATAGTAATGGAACTTTCCAGATTTATAGGCAGTATAAATGGGAAGAAATTGCTTGTGACGCTTTCTGAAATCTTGATTGCGGATACATTAATTTTGTTCGCGAACACAAATGTAATAAAGGAAAGATAAACTCATGGGTTTATTATGTTTACACATGTTTTATATTTGCTAGTGATGAGAAAGGCACGTGTTGATGTCATTTCCCCATTTTTTTAAAACAGAAGAACAACGTTTTGAGGTTATCTATAAATCAGTTACAAGATCTACAAAAATAAAATGTCGAAATTACCTAATCATTCGCTAGAATAAAGTTATTCTGCTATTATCTATCTAGTATATAACAGAAATAGTATCTCGATAAATGTTGGCAATATAATAGTGGCCTTAGACGTATTTGAATATCTTGGCGCGCATCGGTCGCCGGCCATTGTTGTCGCTACCCAGTATGGACTTAATTAAGCAGGGGTAGAATAGCTGGAAAGATCTACGGGAATTTAGAGGATGGTCACTGGTGGTAGAGCCAACCAAATAAGTACTTATAATGGACTGGTTATTGAAGTTCCCGAGGTGTTGATTGCCAACTTGGAAGATATAGTATCTTGTTCGAATAATGATAAAGAAATAGTAAGATAAAAGTGCAGAAATAACAGGGATTTTGTAGCTTCAGAGTAGGAACACTTAAAAAGAATCCGTTATAGAAAATTTGACTCCCAATATTCTGCTATTTACTATACCTATTCTAAGCGTGTCTGCCCGTCCACATTGATCCAAACGTCTGCATTCAAAGCAATAATATTAATGTTTGCCGTCTCAACGTTTATTCGCTTTCAAATTCGGCTGCTGGGAAATCAAGATGGTAAACTTGCAGTAGTTGTAGTGGTCGCCGTTCATACCTCGGGGGATAACAAACAATATTTCGAACGTTAGTTTGAGATGCTGTGCGGTTGAGCGCACTTACTCTTTGTTAATTAGAGCTAGTAAATATAAAGGCAAGTCTTCATACACAATACATACACAAGAATGTAGAAAATCTTGAATATACATACTTTCTTTAGATTGGTGTATCTGGATGATTTCTTAATTTTCTCAAAGCTATTTCAGAAGCAAAAATAGAATTGCTACTTATTTGTATTCAATTCAAACAAATAGATAACCCCGGATTCACTTTACCTTTCAAAGTAAATAAATTATTCAGCAGAACAAATGAAGCAGAAAGGAAGCCGCGGTGCCTTTAATGCAATCAATTAAGTAGGTACACATATAATTGTGTTAGCGAGTCAATGGCAGGCGTAACTCGTAATTAAAATAGTTTATTCTAATCCAGTATTCAAGTAAGGCGAGTTTTTCCACGACTGTACAGCGAATATGGTACGGGTTTTGGTAGAAGCGATCAGCGATTGAAGGATGACAGCTGACACGGGGAAAAAACAAGAACGATTTGTGAATGTTTAAATCAAAACTAAGTCTGAATCAGCACACTATACTCAAAAGGAATAAAATAGCGATGAAATTATCAACATAAAAGAAACTAAAACGGATGAGAAAGCACACTGAAGTCAGAGTAAAATGAAAAACCGAACTGAAGTTAATCAAATTATGAGGCTTTTTATACCTCATTAAACAAATAGCTTCGTTCTTTACTTAGGCAAGCCACACAGGCATGAAAAACTGTGCGTGCACACGCAGGATCGCTTTGCCCGCTCCGCTCATGAGCTCGGCCCAATCAGGGAGAGGCCGCGGAGTTTACTGCAGGGATATAAATTAAATGCTTACGTTTCGCTTGCCCCGCTTCGCTAGTTTAATTAAGCGTCTCCTCCTTTGTGTCTGCATGTGCGTACACATTCAACATGTTCGCTGTTGTTCTTAGAGACCACTGGAGACGCATTGTCCCATTCTATCGACCTATAGCTGCGAGAGTCGGTTTGAATTTAAATTCCAACCGTTGCTTTTGGTAGGGAGTGATAGCGTTCCTTAAAGGGTTCGCTTGATGAATCTTTTTTGTTTTGTTTGGCAATAGTTGCTGGGAACTGTATGGAAGACTTGAACTTCTAGTGGTATTATCAAAACTGTATTTTTACATCAAAGTAATGCATCTAGCCACATTAAACATTTTCTCCATATTTTCTCCAAGCACACATGAATCAAGCTTGTAAATTTTAACTAATTACTCCACGAATATTTATAAGGACTTTATATAGTTTATGTAAGCATGTAAGTTACGACATATAAACCCTATACATAATGAACCCTTATGTGTAAGCCAGTATAAGCTGTCCACATAATTGCGTAACGAAATTGCCTAACACAGAATGTGTCAAAAAAGCAACGTTAATTTGTACTGACAAACTGTGCACAACACGACCGTGAGATTAAATTTTCAAACATGACGCCCTCAATTAATTTTTCCTCCGGAAAAATTTTCATCATGTCTGACGAAGTAACCTGTTGTTTAATCTGGGAGAACATCGGTTATGGTGAAAATGTTTTGAACATATACCTGTACGAAAGCTCTATAGGAATCCATTTTTTCTCCGCAACACAGCTTACAATCACATTCTCAAACTAAACTCAAAACACGCACGTCCTGCGACGAAGTTATTCGAATACTACAAAAACTTTAAGCCGTTCATAGCTCCGTTCTTTAGCAGGTACAAAAGCTTTTTTACCTTAACAATGGCGACTTTCTCTCGAACAATAACTCAAAAAACTATACTTTTTGTTCCTCGATGCAACAAAACCAACTTTCTCTTTGCATTTGTGCAACAAACAGTTACTTTACAAATAGAAAAAGGAACAAGATTCACTTTAAAAAATAATTTTACAGTCAGTATTAGTCGCGTCTTCGATCGAGCTATCCGATCCACGGCACAATCGTGATGATACTGAAAAACGGTATTCTTTTATCCAGAAATCTCTTAACGAAGTTAGTTTAGGCAAACTTTTGTGATGTGATTTTTTGTTCCGTTTTATTCGGGTCCATATGAGTACGTTATATTGTCGTTTCAAAGCTGTGAGTCCCGAACCAAAGGGTTGAACTGTTCGCGCCAGTTTTGGATGCGCAGGAGTGAGCGTGATGCAACGATTTCGTTAATGGCCGCTTGGTTAGAACGGAGAACACGTTTGGAGAATAATTTGAATACCGAAATGCAGATGGCTTCTTTTCCAAGGGGCTCCGGACCCGCCGAACTACAAGTTAATTAAGGTTTGCCCATCAATTAAATATTGGTTTTGATTGTTTTCATTTTGCAGATTAAGTTGTGCTCTTGATTTATACATTAATTGTGTTTCTTAATTAAGAGATTCACTGCGGGTCCGTGAACTGGTCGAGTCAGGCTATTTTGCAATGCTAAAAGCTTCTCTGATAAAGTATACGTAGGTACATATGTAAATAAGTTGATAGATTCGAATTTATAATTTAGAGGGTATCGAATCGAAAAACGTGAGCGTCGCGAATCGAATCGAAGGTCATCTCATATAAATTTTGGTCAGTAAGTTATAAAGCGCGCCAATAAATCGTCGCAGTCAAATCCCGCACGTTCGTATCTGGGACGATGCATTCGTTCAACGAACGGATTCACTGAGCGAAGCACCAAAATTTATTGGGTTAGTAGTTGCCGTAGGTCGATAAAACTACAAACCGACAACAGAACGGCGTATCTCAATAAATCGGAAAGAAAAAAATACGACCTACGAGAGAAAGAAACAGAGTAAAGTTTTGCGTGATGCCACTCGAAGGTTGTATGACTGAAAAGAGCAATGCGCAGTGCAATTTTGTGATATCTTTTTCACTCTTTCAATGGCGGAGCTGGTAGGCGACATACGGACGTTATAGTGTTGAATTAGCATATTTATTGCTAGTTACACGACGAAATAAATTTATCTTAGGCCATTGGGCCTGGGCCATATTTGCTTTTTTCTTTGCTTCACATATTCTAGCTTCCGCTCGGATATGCTGGGTGTGGCTGGGGGTCTATTGTGAAGCTTTATTATGTCTGCGATGTTTATTATCTTAGCTGAATAACATATATAATCTTTGTTGGCAAGATATTCGTCATAACAAACATTTCGTTTCTAAAGAGGTGTAGAGTCCCTAAGGGTAGAGCTACGCTTTGGCTCCCTTACTTTGGATCGCTCTTGGCGGTGTTGGGTTCGAATATAATAGGGGACGAGTTTATTACCATTTATCACAATTTCTAATCTCATGCTCCATCTGTGGATTTTGTTTAAAATTCTGTCCAAGATGGGGTTTGAGTTTGAGTATGAGACCACATACGTAGTCACAAGGCAGCAGTTCGGTTCCATATGTATGTATGACTATAAGTCAACTATAAGGTAACCAAATTTGTCGATTGTCGAAAAAAGCTGCAATTTGATGTCTACATGTTTTTTATACTGGCTGGATTAAGTTTTTAATTTTCTTCCCAGTCTTAATCGATTAAAAATATTTGGAAGCTAATCCTATTCATTTAATATGAAAGTCATCATCAAATAATAATTTATAATTATTATGAGTCTTAGAATACAGATACATCCACGGATATTATCTGCGGATTAGTAAAACTGGCCACAAGTGGTCTTTAAAATCATGGAAACCAGTTCTGCGTCTCTTATGGCAAGGAAATTAAAAAAATAAATATCTGAACCAATCTGAATCAAAACCAATGACTTTTATCTGATTTTTCCTACTTTGTATATTATATGTATCATGAAAGAAAGCTTCTTTAATTTTTTTTTTATCATGAAGATTCATATTTGAATCTTTTCAGGAAGCAGGAAAATTTCGCCTTGATTAATTGCAACCAAACGTGTTTATGTTTCCTTACTAAAGGTACCATAAGTATACCCATAACTACCAGTGGGGGATTTTCCTCGTTGTCTTCGGAGTGAAACCTTACCTGCAACAATAAAAATTGAACATTAAAAATTTATATTTTAATTCATGTAGGCGAACTGGACAATTCATCATTATAAGTAGGTAGCGCGGGCCCTACCTGCCCTCGGCACATAGCCGGCACATACGCACACTCCGTAAACGCCCTGACAAAACCGGTCTGATACGCCGCCGGCATACAAATGTACTCTCGTTCCGACACATTCTCCGTCTTTCATCGGCGCCAAAACATCACATAAATCTAACTCGCTCGCTCACTCGAGCCAACTTCAGGGCAATGCGCGCGCCGACCAATCAGCGCCCGACAAACCATCGCCATATTGAATCCACCGATCGCAATGCCCTCTGCCTCAACTAATGCGAAACGTACCCTGTGTTTTCCTCGCTGTTTTTGTGTGTTTTTCTTGGTTTTAAATGTATTTCTTGGTTTATTTCTCATATAATCAGTGATTTATTGCGTGTTATGGTTTTGTTGGCAACCATTTATTCGTTTTAATAATGATTTTGTGTGAAACAACGTAATAATGTCAAAAGGACGCCACGACGTATACCTAAAGCTAAGTTCAGTTCATGCGAGGGTTTGTTTTTCAATATATTTCGATTTATTCATGACAAAATAGACAATATTAAGTATTTAGCTATTAGTTCCATAGAATTGATTTGGAAATATGCCAAATATGCTATCCAATAAGAAACTAGTGAGGAAATGCCTACTTAACCTAACTTTTCATACTTTTGAATTAATACAAACAAATGAACACTAAAGTGAACTAAAAATGTAATATTTAAATTGCAAATCAACTTAACAATTTCCCTAAATACATATTCACTTTCAATATCCAGAATATAACAGGAACATTGAATCCCAAAGCTTTGTTTTGTTTACCCAAGCTTTTCACTAAAAACTTGCCTATTTACACAAACAAATAAGTTTTTCGGTTTTATACCTAACTGAAACACTGTTTATTAATAGTTTTAATTTATTATAGCCCTTTATATTGTGGAAGATTTTAAAATTAGGCATACAGTGTGTTTGCTTTCCTAACCTCAAAGTTTGTTCTGTGTTATTGAATAACCTGCAAATTAAACAGAAGTTTTCAACTAAAATTGGTTCAGCAGATTCAAACAGTGTTTATCTTAATGTTTTTAATTTATTTAGCTACATATTTGTTCGTTTTTATTGAAAAATACGTCATTTGCAACACCGTCGGATGAAACAAATGCGAGGCCGACGGCGCATGCGTTACCTTTTGTAGGCATCTTTATAAAAGCTAGGGCAGGCAGAAATATTTACTACTATAAAAATAGATTTAGATATACATAAAGGTATTGTATCACCTAAGTATACAAGATGTGGAACTTCATTGTTATATTATTATATTTTGACATACTTTGTATGCTTTCAAGTAGAATATGGCGACCTAATACTATTTGAAAACATCTTATTGTAATGATACCTACTTTGACAAATAAAACAGATTTGATTTCTCAATAATCAACATGTTTATTAAATACATGTGAAGGCACATTTTAGCAACCTTTTAGAAGGAGTCAGTAGAAGAAACTTTCAGCATTGACTATTTAGTGTAGGTACTCACAAGACTCAGTAGGTATGTATTTAGTTTAGGCATAGAATTTCTAAAATTTTGCAGAAGTAATCGGTACGCTTACTTTTTTGAAAAGTCATAATAAAGTCTTGTAGGGTAATTCTGAACTCTATAACTCTCACTTTAGCTATTTTATACCTATGAATAGTGAACTTTTATGCTTAAATAAAAACACCTGCTACTAATGCATGCGAGATTGAAATGAGCACTGAATTTAAAAGATCTAACAATAAAAAACAGAAGCAATGCATTTAGTTCATTCGACTAAAGTTTCAGTATATTTCTTTGGCTCACTGAAGACAAAGAAGTCTAGATAAACTGGAAGTTGCAGCGCGATATTGTGAAAGTTGAGCGTACTTTGAATCCTAAATAGGTTACTGACGGATAGCCTTGCATAGAAAAAGTTGAAACGAAGGCGACGTTTTTCTTTTGTTTGCCCCTTTTTGTAACTGATCTTATGGCTTTTGCTTTATGTATCGTTGATGTCTATCGTCAGAGTAAGTATTATAATATGCAAATTAATAAATATGGAAGCAGATGGTAGGTTAGTATTTTATAAGAGCCATTATTACGGGTTTTAAAAAGCAAATCTTTGGTTCCATGAAGCGCTATTTCAACGCTGTTTTCAGAGATATGCAGTGCCTTTTCAGATTATGGACCGCGCGAATAATAAGAGGGCCATAAAAATGAAATGTCGCTCGCAATACATTAAATATATACGACTATTTACCTAGCTACAGTGCAACGCTTGCATTACATAGATAAAATACGGTGCCAAGTCTTCCCCGGGCAAAAGAAGCGAAACGAAAGAAGAGATTTACTGTGGAAATTTTGGAAGTCAGCCGGGACTGTTATGTGGTGGCTTCCATTAATCACTCGATGGAAAAATACCCTCGACTTCCGACTAACTTCCGCGCTGGACGTCACTTATTTAGGTACGGTCCAAAACTTTCTCTGCAGTTTCATTCCACAAGTTCCGAAGTTCTTTTTTTAAGAGATGCTTGATGAGCCTTGTAAAAAAAAGGGAATAACGTGTGCACAAGTGATCCAAATTAGCTTTACGCATGTTCCTTCTAATTTAAACGAACGACCAGACCTAAGCCTACTTAAACAAATTTACAACGATCGTTTCTTCTGAAGGTGACCCAAATTACCATGAAAAAAGTTTAACAGCCCTTTATTTCAGAACAAACAGAGGCTGTTGGTGGGAATCCCATGTAATCCGGCCCACTTATCACGCGTGCAAAATGCAAATTCAACCGGGCCCCGGCCGTACGCAGAATTAACGAAACCAGACCGGGATACGTACGTCACCCAAATTGTCAAAGTTTGCAAGTAACATTAACGGGGGATAAACAAGGTAATATGAGAGACTCCGGCCAAATCCAGAGACGTTCATTAAACCATATTTATTTTTAGCACTTTAAAATTTTAGACAAATAAACAACTCGAAAACGGACGTTTTTTGAACGGAATCCTGTTAAAATTCAAATGAAGAACGACCAAGAAACGAATTTATGAATCCAAATTGAAACAATAAACAATGCTGTCTAATTAAATGCAGCAGAGGCGTTCTATAATTCATTCTAAATCGAAAAAATGAACAAAGGAGTAGCGTGTGTAAACGCTATAGCACTTGCGCGCTTTTCAATACCTCTTCACATTATTGATTAATTTCTGAGAAAACTTGGCACGCCTGTACGAAAAAACGCATGTAGGTAAACGTATGAGTGGGGTATTACGGAACAATTATGAGAATAACCCTTCGTATCGAGCTACGACATTTGTCACGAATACATCGCTCGTTTAGTGCATTGTTTCAAACAAAATTGTATGCAAATTATACACAAATATTTTAATTAATTCAAACGACGATTAATTACATTAATTTAAGTGACTTTTGTTTATTCACAACCTGGTCGTATGGCATTTGAGTTTTTCAACGTTATGGAGATTTTCGTTTATTTGAAATAGGGCTATGTAAATCGTAGGGTTATCAGAGGTCCAATTATAACATAATTATGTTCCAACCTTTGATATTTTGGCTGTAACATTAATATCTGGGGCCCCGCACTCGGCTAATCTTCGGCCATTTTAACCGAGCTATGGTCTGCCGAATCCCGAAGCTTAGCGCCCTGTTTGTTGGCTCTAATACGCTTTTAACACCTGCGTTTTCGGAGTTATGTAATGTTTGTATGAGATAATGTAGCTTTTGTATGGAGTGGTGAGTGAAATGTGGCTAGTAGGTCGGAGATGGTGGGCGTACCGACCGACAGTTAGCGCTGATTGACTGATGCGTATTGAAGCATCGAAAAATCCTACTAACACTTACCGTAATATATTTTAGTACATATAAAACCGGTTTTATGAATACATTTAGCTATTTGTTTGGGGAAAACTTCTTTTAGAATTTTCAATAGATGCTTTAGTTAACAAATTGATCTGTTTTAAACTAATATTGGTTTTACAAACTCCTCAATATTTTATTTCGCTTTTCTTCAAACTCTCCTATCTAGTAAATAGATTTTAGATCATCTGGAAATACATATAACCAGTTAGGTATATAAGCATATAAATTACACACAATTAATTGGCAATACATAATCAAGACAGATCTGTTTTAATTATAACAATAGGTACATATTTTAGATTTGACGCAGAACGAATACAAATCATAGTTACTATATACCCACATATTATTATGTACACTACTCACAGCTGTTTATAAATAGGAATAGCACATGTTCCCGATCTGTCCCATGTTCCAGTTGAGTAATTAATGACTAATTAGACAATTGCATATCTGTTTCTGCTTTTAATTATAGATTGGTACATCTATCTACATATCTAGCTGCCTACGTACTACAGATATCAGTAGGTAATCTTATACCGCAAATGTCTTGATAAGATCTGATCTAATTTATTGACTTAGAAATTATTTAGTAGCATATCAACCAGATACATATTTATGACTTAGATTATATATTGTGGTTGAGAAATTAACATTGAGTAGATTACATTTGACAGAGGTTTGGAAAAATTTATATACATACTAAATACGAAATTTCTCTAGGTAATAAGTAAGATCAAAATGTTCCGAACTTTTATAACCTACTTGGGGTAGGCATGTATCTAAAATAAGGTTTCATTAATAAACCATAATATATATTATGAAAGAAAACTATGTAACAGCCCGTTCACACGACGACGTATCGTTTTTATTGACGGATCGTCCTTTTCCACGTAACGTCGTTTAAAAATCAGGTACTTACGTCAAAAAATACGGATCGTGATTTTTTTTGTGACGGATTCGCCGACGCTTTCGCTCCCGAAAAATCACGGAACTTATGTGAACACCAATTCGTTTTTTTACCGGATCGTGATAAAACACGATTCCGTATGCAATGTGAACGTCCATCCGTCATGACGGAAGCCGTGTAGTTAATAGAAGCTTGGATGATTTTGAAATTTGAATTAATAAATGCAATTCCATTTTCATTTTCCATTTTTTTTCCATTTTATAATAATTATAAATTATTATGGTAGCTGACCCCAATATAATTAAGAAAAAATTGGCTGATGAGGGTAAAAGCCTTTAAGTGCTACTTTATTTACCTACCTCGAAAACAATCCAATGGTTAGAAATAAATAGAACTGATTGTATGGAAATCGTCGTAGAAAACAGTAGGTAGGGAGAAATTTACCTGTCTTTAAACATTCGTACTATCTTAAATAAAACACGATCAAGATTGACTGAAAGCGATTAACAGCTCTGAACACACCATTACCTACGCAAAAATCTAATCCTAGTTTATATTAGTAGGTACCACCACCGACACAGTGTTTAGCATTGACTTTTACTAATATCTCCTACTCAATCAATGTCTACGAACACAACTAAATTTTGCCAGACTTCTTATTTTTTCAAAAGCACTCGACTTTGAATCTTTAGCCACAGAGACTAAGTCTAGTTTTGCTTCATGGGAAGCTTGAGTACGTTCTTTCAATGTAACTAAGTTACAGATCTTACAATGACTTTTGTGTGTTATTTGATAGTTACGATGTCGTTTTTATTTTCTTTTAAAAGTCAAAAACAAGTTCTTTATGATTTATTCGGTGGTCGAGAATTTTTATTTTATATGGTATGTAGAGTAAGTTCGATGCCATAAATCTGAAGAAAATTAGCTAATATTTCATTCACTATTTTCTAAGTCTTCCAAGGCATGTGGGTTATTTATAATGGGTAGGTGCACGTGACCTTTTATGTATGCCAGCTATTTTTAATCGATGTAATTAGAAACATAATTCAAAATGTATTTTAGTTGGTCGGGGACGAAGCCATTATCAGATAATAACGGATCGTTTACTAAGAGCCTACGCACACAACGCGAAATGAGAGAGATAGGAACGCTACTTATGCAAAAGCACGCTACAACACAAATCTATTTAAGCTCGCACGATGTATACGTATTTACAATATTTCTATTACGATAAATTGTTCAGCTAAATTTTGTGGCTTTAGCCCAGGTGAGGGCATATCTGCATATTTATGAAACCACGGAAGCCTCCTTAAGGGGAGCGTCTCGTTTTAAAAACGGCAGAAAACGTTCCGTTTTTTTTACCCCCGCAAGTTTTTAACAAGATCCACCTTATTTATGCTGTACTAGGGCGGGTATCTGACGAGATTTATTGTGGGGAAGCGTGACGGATCGAACAACTTCCAGCGAATACGTTTTGGCTGAATTTAAATTGGCTCCTTTACGTATTTGTGTAGTTTTTCGATAAGGCCGCGCCTAACTCGTTATGTCTACATGAAAATGCGATAAAACTTCACACAAAAAAAAAACTGTCGCTGAAAAAGTCCGTGGCACTGCCTTGCTTATGAATTATTAAATAGTACCTAAGTAACTTAGCTCAACACATAAATGCATAAGCGATTTAGTTTTGTTGCGTTAAATGTAGTCGCAAGTTCAGTTTGTATTGAGTAAATTCTCTTTTGTCTCTTATTCAGCTTTCGAGGCATCTTCTTTAGCGTTTTCTTGGCTGTTGGCCAAGGTTCGCTTTGGTCAAGGGAACTCATGTGCTCATTAACAAACCGACAACTAGTTCCTTTCATCTGTGATATTAGGAGCTTGCGGCTGCACACAGAGCGTCTGTCTTTTAAGTTTTAACCACGGTGATACGGTGATATCAATGTATGTACCTAGATTTAATAATGGCTTCTTTGCTTCTAATAAACGAATGATGAAATATGATGGTTATTTTCTGTTAATATAAAACTGCTAGTAATAATATTTTCGTAAAAAGCTACTTCTAACTTAATAAATGAACATCAAACACCGTATCAAACAAATTATAAACTTCAAAGCACATAAGCGCAAGTAAATAGGCATCTACATAATTCTCCTATACATCAGGTTCATTACTTAATTAAAAACTACCTTATCATAGATATAAAATCTACCTATCTTAACTGTATCAGAGGTATTCCATGGTAATTAGCCACGGGTTATTATTACCTATTTTTTAGATTCAGAAATTGGTAGCATTACATTCCCCAGAATGGCTTCCATAGACCGCCTTAGGAATTAGTATAGTTAATTTAAAATTATGTATTTATGTTCTGAATTAAGTTGTTAGTTAAATTCTAGTAGACTTGTAAGGCTAATGATATTTTATTTATCATTTATCTTTTTACTTGAGTTTTTCTTATCTACAATGTCGGTATCTCGTTTGATGTGGCAGGTTTGATTTCGTTTTCTTGTGTGGTGAGATAAGAATTGGCATTACATAATTATTATAGATTATCTACCTATTAACCACAAATTCACTATCTATAAATATCATGAATGCAACAGAACTGAGGCCCTAGCAAAATATGTCGATTTTTGAATCGAAAATAAAATTATCCTTTTGCATTTTAGTTAAATTGTTTGCAACAAGCACAATCAGTATCATCCATAGAATATAAATAAATTCTTAAGATTAAGAAAATATTGTATGTGAAACGGTAATTTTTAATTTTAAAACCGACGTATTTACCTTAGATACGTTTACAAAGCGCGCTAAAGGCTAAGGGCCTCTGGGTAAAAAAAAGAACTTGATATGCTTACGTATAAATGTGACATCACCAAACCACATTATTGCTCGTTCATTAAGGTGTATCTACATCTACTATCCAGAAAACTATAAATAAACATCTCTAGATAGCAGAGAAAACTCAACAATGTACATTACTCAACTCTAGGGCATCGTCCTAGCTCACTTCCTTACATAACATCAATTTCTAAAATTAATTCAACCCGTAAACACAAGCTCTTATATCACGACAATTAATTTAACAATTAAACGTCAGTCAATTTGAGATTACGCCCGACGTTGCTTTCGATCTGTCACAAATTCTAAAGACTCGTTATAAAGTAAATGCCAGTGTTATCTGGCCTTAGAAACACCCACACTTTCTTGTGCTACCCGAGATGTGTGTAGGAGCAAGGGGGGGAAGGTAGTTCATTATGCATTGGTCGTTGTATCTCAGTGCAAATCAGTCAAAGGTGATGCAGGTCACTCTGATAGGAGAATGCGTTGACAACGCAATGCTGTTGTATGAATTGTTCTTAATTGCCGCTGTATCCGACTGGAAACGATTGTGCAAACTGTTCCTGAATGCGTTCACTGTTCGCTTTTGAGATAAGTTTGTGAGGTAAGCTTTAAAATTTTAAATGAAAACGTTTGGAACTTTGGACTAAAGACTAAAAAAAATTGATGCGTGATTGTTTATGGCAGTGTGTAGGTTGTATTGCTAAATATGTATATGAATACCTCCGTATTTTTTTATTCAAATACATACCTAATAAGCATAGATAATAAGGACTGGGTTGAAAATGATGATAAAAATAGGTATTAGGGAAGTATTAGGTCTGCTTTATGGGGAAGACCAAGGTCTATTTGTTCTAAGAAATAGATTGTTAATAGACATTTACTTAACTAACAAAGATTAAATCGAGACGACTGCTATTTCTAAAACAGTTGTATCATCGTTTAGAAAACCCAAATCACATTTCTCCAGATTCTAATCTCACGAAAAACTTTAACTACATTTAATTAAATAAAAAAAGATTACCTACTTGATAATAAAATCGATAAAAAGATAACACATCTATTGTATTCTCATCGCTCATTAGTACGACTAATTTATAACGTAATCATTCTTGTAGACGCATACATAATTAAACTAACGATTTATTACTTAATAAACATGAGATTGTAATCATCTATCTGTGAAATATTACCTACATCGGCTCTGAGTACAATACTGTACTTAGTTTAGTACTATTGAAGATTCAATTTTCATTTTCTCAGCTTTATATTTATTAGAGACATGGCCATTCTTGAGGGAAATCGATCGATAGATATCATTGTGAATATTCCAGAGAAAATAAATACCTGAATGTTGACTAAAAATGCGACATCTACCAAAGTTATTTGGTTGTAATTTTCAACTATAATAATAACTAATATAATATATATATAATAGCATAATTTGGTGCCTACAGAAAGATGAAGAAAAAATATGAGCATTTTTCATGCTTCCTCATTAATACTGTTTAAAATTCTTTTTGTGTCTGAATTTGTCTCCGGAATTCTTCAAAATGTTTTCCTTCACAGCACAACGAACTTTAATAAAACTAATAAGAGAACATACACTCAAGTGAAACTTAACAAAAAAGTACACACGTATATTATCGATTTCCAATGAAAGAAATTGCCACTGCAATCAACTGTAGTTAAGTTTGTAACGAACGCATCGAAAAAACAAGGATTAATTAAAGAATAACAACAAAAGAGTTAAACAATTGCTCTGAGAACAAAGAAATGCTCATTAAAAGCATGGTAGCGGCTAACTAATTGCAAACAACTAACTGAAAAGTTAACTTTTAACTTGATAATGAAGTGACTAGAATAAACGGATATGCCAAGAGATTTTAATAAAGTTTCGGTGGTAGAGCCAACATTTCTGGTTAGAAAAACCTAGATTGGTTCTTTATCAATACCTGCATAAAGTGGCTGAACTGTTTTGATTCAGTTTATAAATGTTACAAAGTCTCATGTTTTACTGTAATATTGTAATACTAATGTAAGTATTGTAATACTTACATGGTTTAGGAATAAAGAAAATTTAATCGGTCTAGGGTAATTTAGGAACAGTCACATGTAGTACATAAATAGAGGATCAATTCGAGTCAAAGTTAATTTCTAGTGATTCGTTTTGTGATGTATGTATGAAT
This sequence comes from Standfussiana lucernea, assembly GCA_964057025.1. Taxonomy (NCBI): domain Eukaryota; kingdom Metazoa; phylum Arthropoda; class Insecta; order Lepidoptera; family Noctuidae; genus Standfussiana; species Standfussiana lucernea. Next base: position 11,216,843 of record OZ059790.1, on the reverse strand, counting down.
TGTAGCAGGTGAAATTCTATAGTTTCTGTCTACTCCCACGAGAAAAGGCGTTATGTACGTAGTATGTAGGTAATGATTCAATTTGAAGGCACGGCTTTTGCTATGTTCTATAAATCTCTAACTATTAACTAATACAAAACACTAACACAATATTTTTAGTCACTAGCTAAAGTGTGCGGTCGTGCTCTCTCCAATAAACAGCAAAGAACTCAAAAAACCAAAGAAAGGTAGTCAAAAACTCAGCAACTTAATGAGGCTCCTATAAATAGGTTCATGTATTATTTATAACGAACCAAATGCATTTTTTGGACTCTCGCTGCGATGCTATTTACTTGGCTTAAACTTAAGCTGTTACGCTTTAAGAAAACTAATGATGCTTGCACCAGATAGTTGCATTTAAAATCAGGGTAATATATTCTAGAAACTGCTTGAGACGCTGAACTTTTTGCTTGATATAACAGTTTTTTGTTTACATGTATTGGTAAGTAGGTATCTAAATTGGTACTGGTTTCATTATCGAATATGCAAACAGGTTTATTAGCTTCAAAACTAGATTTTCTACTAGTTTTAATTTAGGTATTTTGGGTATGTCTTCTACAACTGTTCAGATAGTTTGATGGTTAAGCTAAATATTCCAATGTCTTCATTATTACACACCACTTTCCTTCATTTTCTATAGCTATTTATACACCTTTAAAAATACATTCATCATTTTCCTCGTTTCTCAATCTATCTTCACAACAATTCTCATCATTATTTTCAACAAAATCAGTCCTACTTAAAACCTCTTTATGTCCACACTGGAGTACATTAACAAACACATCATTATTCAGGACCGCAGTTTTATCTGTCTCTACGTCAACAAAAACAAATCCCCGTTCAGCGTACAGAATGCAACACATGTCACATGTTGTCGATATGCAAAGCGATTATGTATGAATTATGTAAAGTGCCAGATCCCAGGATCCAGCTGCCACTTGTACTAGTACAATGAACACTGAACGATGTACCACAATGTGCCGCCCTTTTGTGCACATCGCCTTAACATCCGATTAAGACTAAAATGGTATCTCATTTTAATGCACCAGATATTCTCGACTACAGTACACAATGCTAATATTCAAATATAGAACCAACAAATGAGATGTACAGCACGATGTTTTCATAAAACCAATTAATATGAACATAACGAACCCCCAGCGTTTAGAAATTTCATCTGGAATTTGAATTTTAATAATACATAACAATGGCCGTGTATTCATACGTCACATCAATGCTTGTTTCCACGGGCTGTATGTTCGCAATTTACGTCTCTCCCGGGAGACGAAGAGTAATGGCAGTGTAGGGAGAAAAAGTAAAAAAATCGCTACGACTCGGTCGACAAGTTCAGCCAATTATAACTGACAAGCGGCGCAGGCGCGGCCGCTCGCTCAATTTCAAGCCTTCAAGCCACATACTTTAGTATTTCCCTACGATACATGTTTTAGTTGTTATTATTATTGCTGAAACAAAGAGGATACATCAATTCAATTACTATTTTAACGAACCATTCAACGAAATCGTGGAATTAATAGTACAAATCCGATTTCAATTAATTAATGCTATATTGCTGACTGATTTCAAGCGTCCTGTTTACAGTTTAACGGCTATTAATTTGTTAAAAAAGAAAAATTAAATTAAAAACAAAATTCTTCGTTCCATTTTTAAATTCTATTATCTGCCTTCTACCTTCATTACAGGTACGTTCGAAAAGTTAAAAAGTGACACGGAATGAATCATGGCGTGCGATCCCTAAGAAATATTACACCCAAGCTGGCACCATAAAGCAAACGGCGTGGCAGAGGCGATACAACGATAGCGACACTGCGAGAACCGACAGACACCACAGAACTCGGCTTTCTGGACGCTACAGGGTGTTGCCTCGTATTTAACACCACTATTTAATTATGTACTTACCTACTTACGCCACTCAAACAACTCCAAACAATTACACCAAAAAGGTACTACAAAAAAGTTCTAAGTTATACTCTAATTAAAGAAGACAATGGCACGTAAAATATTTAATAGACAAAAATAATTGCTTTGGCAACTATGCAAGTTGCGGCTACCAGTTTTCACATAATCAATTCAAAAAGTCTCGTTTTATGTACGAATGAATGTCTAAATAACAACGGCGCGAAACTTTTTGTGATTTTATTTCTACAACTGTACATACTTAATATAAAATATAACTGTGCGGTAGTTATCGCGGGGTAATTACAGCGGTGTATATTTTCGTGAATATAATCTTTAATACGTCACGGAAAATGATAATAAAGTTCTAATTAGAACGATAAGACCTTAATTGAGGGTCCAAAAAAGCTCACGAAAAAGAGCCACCTGTGTGTGACTCCCACATATTTTACTCACCAACACAGGGACGTAATGAAGCAATTATATATCGATATTTTTATGCATAAAATACTTGGCGGATATCTGGTCGGGCCGCGTTGGAACGTTCAGAAATAAAACAAAGCGAGAGGTTATTGTTGGCGCGGGTAGGTGTGTGCCCGTCTCGGTTATCGAGCTTTTAACCCGACGCGCGACACGTCGCGACATCGACACGATTTATCGCCTCACTAGCCCACCACTCATTCGTATTTCCCCGACAGAATAAATTTCGAATAAACAACCGAAATGATTGAACACGAAGCGCCTCGACTTTTGTCTGCTGGCCGTTGTTTGGGGCGGTCACCGTGACTTATGCGGACCAGAGCAAGTGCACTGCCGAATCAGCGAATCTAGATCTCGCAAGCCATTCCAGGTTTTATTGACATTTGAAGTATGGTTTTGTCTTATATGATTTATAGTTCTAACGCCCGCTTTCCTGGGTGACCAGACCAAAAGCGCCCTGATTTGCCATGTTGGCTGGCACATCAGTTGAGACTGCGGTCTTGGGAAAATGTTGAATTCGTTTTCTCATTTTTCTCTACAATCAAGTAAAAGTCACTATTTGTTTATTTTATAGTCCATTTCAAGTAATTTTCACTTTTTAGTTCAAATCTGTCACTGTTGTTTTCCCTGACGCGGCCATGATAACAAGTCAGATATGGTTTATCTCTCGCTGGATGAATACATTGACTGAAAGGTTTACTCGTGTCTCCAAGTCATTAACTGCACTGACTTATCTAGAAAAAGGTCTTTATCATACTTTTCTTAATACCTATTGACAACAGCTTAATATGTAGAGCTGATAATCTGGTAGCTACATAATTAAAATTGAACATTGATTAGTTGACACAACACAATGTCAATGTTTCACGTTTTACTAAAGCTTGGTCTACTGACTAAGTATTCGGATACCCAAACTATATTATGTCTGCTTTGAAACTTGACGAGTCAAATTTTAAGAAAATACTTTTATTATCAGAACATAGGAACGTATCTGTAGATTGCATTCCGTTTTTTTATTTTTTTAATAAATTCAAAACCGTCATCAAATAACCACACTTATAAACTAAAGTCCTCCATGACAAACAACAATACATCATCACAAAACAAACGAATATCCCACAAAAATCTTAACCCTAAACTGCCGAGCCTAAACCTAATTCTTTAAAATAAACAAAAGTGCATCAGTGTGTGTTGGCCGAGTTTGTTCAACCCGGGCTAGTACGGGGTTAACTCGTTGCCACCGATTTATGTGGAGAAGTTTCAGCTCACGACTCCTCCGCGACACTTGCTTCCTTTCCGAGCTCGATTGTTTCTTTCCAAAGAATTTTCTTTCTTTTTAATTATGCTTCAGTTGGTATACCTGGTGGAAAGTTTATTTGGTGGGAAGGGTGGAAATTTATATGTTGGGGTGTGGTGTGAGTCTTATTTTTGGGATGTGGAGCGGTTTTATTTTTTGATGGCAACTTATTTTGTGAACATTTTAGATATTACCTGCGGTATACCGTTGCTAACTCCAAAATACTTCAAATAGCAATCAGTCTTTAATATTTCTAAAAAAAGATTAGTAAAAATTGGTTTATACTTATAAATGTTTGTGTTTGTTATTGAAGGTTAGAAAAATAAATGGGTAGGTATGTTGAAAACTGAGTAGGTTAATCTAATTAAAATACTTATTGCGGTTAATAAATTAAACATCTAAACAAACAAATTAATTAACTGATATGCGAACATTGTTTAAAACAATAAATTGTTTCAAAATCGCGTTTAATCAGTTTGAAACGAATGCCAGAAAAGGCCAAATGAAAATCAGCAGTAGGTTTTCACTCCATCACGCCCACACGAAAATGGCGAAATATTTATATGTTACATACACTACATAAATATGGCTTTTTACTACTTTAACGACTCTAAATACCACACGCTAAATTTTGACGAAATATAAACTTGCTCCTTATATACGGCGTGAATGTATTACTGCTTCAAAATTGTAAAATTCAAAGCATTACACGTCGAAATTGTTATATTTAAACGTGTTATTGTTATAAAACAACTATTTTATGACTTAATTAAACGTTATATTTATATCGCTTCTGGAAACGTTTACGGTCTAAATCTATATTTCTTAGAAACAACGGCCGTGTTCACGGAATTTTCACAGTTTACTTACGTTAGAATTGAGCTTTTATCGTAACTAGACAGTAAATAACATTTTAATTTACACATTTACGTGGAGATTATTTCGAAAATTGCTGGTATGTAATAATTTGTTGTGGATTTATCTAGCATCATGGCTAAATCGCTAAATAAACCAGACTTTGAAAAACATGTTCCAAATTATCAAATAAAACCCATGTTTTATTTGTTAATTTGGAACCAAAGATACCAAATTGTTGTACGAAATGGTAAATGTTGTCGGGGATTTAAAATAACGCACAACACAACTTAGTTGCTCTTTTATTTATGACCGGTGCAACACAGCGTTAAGTTACTTTATACGTGTCTAGTGTCGACTGCGAGTGTCTGACACTTGTGTCAGCGAGCTGACAATTAGCCGCGCGACATCTGACGAGGCTGGGCGCGGTCGTGAGCCACGACACCACTCTCATATTTATGTACCAAGCACCATCTGTTAAGTAATAGAATTCTTTATTGTGGACCTGTTTTACATACCTATGTAACTACATAGATGCATGTCCACTAAATTCTCCGAAGAACAGGTATCGCAAATCTTTCTGCAATACATTACATTTAATCGACGTATAGGGTCATTATGATTCAGGAACAACTGGTTTAAGCACCCATAAAGCCGTAAAAGCTACGAGAAAAACAGCCAAAAAGTTTCCAAATGCTATCAAAATTCGTAGGTATACCACACTTCCATTCATTCTGTCCACTGATAAGATGGGCCGAATAGTGGCTGGACATTTATCTTTAAGATTAATGAGCCAATTTTCTTAGTTGGCTATAAAAAGAATCGGTAGGCCGACCTCGAAAGCCATCGCGACCACTTACGGGTTAACTTTGGGCAACGTGAACTATGCATTCCTTTGCAGAAAAAAAACAAATAAATACAGAAAAAAACTTAATTGTAGACGTACGGTATATACCTACCTACTAGGGTTATAACAAAGTAATAAATAACATCGAACTTGCCGGTGACTTATGTATTTAAAACTGGAAATCACCGAGTTTGAACACCAATTCGTGACGCTTCTAGCTGATGAAATATTGTACCTCTTGCGGTTTAAACACGGAAAATAGACAAACTTCGTTTTCAACCATAAATAAACTTATCTTATTAACTGTCGTGATGAGTAATCACGCTCTTATGAATATGAAAATTAACGTCTGTTTTTAACGTAGCAAAAATTAAAACGCGCAAATATTCATGAAAACGGTTTTTTTTTGTCCTTAAGGGACTCGGATGCCGATAAATAAAAATGGAAATTTTAAATTCAAAATAACAATTATAAGGACAAAATTCTTCCCCTCTCCCTTGGGCGGAATATAAGGAAACAAATTGGATTAAAGTGTCAAAGGTGAAATAAAAAACACGCATATACTTTATCTTCCGCGATGTCTGTGCAACGTCAGCGGTCTCAAGTGTACTCACACAATATTGGATACGTGAAAATCGTATTTTATTTCATGTACATAAATAGTTAACAATACGGTTGAAAATGGTGTATAAAATATTTTTTAACATCTGTAAATGTCACATCACCGGCCGTAATCGTATTTGCATTTAAAACGGTAAGTAAACATAGAGTATTTTGTGAATGGACGAGCCCGTGTTTATGAGTCGTTTTATGACCTGTTAAGCGTAAGGATCTCTCGTAAAATAAATTGTTTGATGGCCACTCTCTAGCCATTTTTATCTTTTTAGTTGCTGTTTTTTCGTTAAATTAAACCTCTAAGAAATAGTGCAAATCCCTTGATGAGTTAGCTTTGAAAATGTTTTTTCTTTACGCCTTTGTTCAAAGGAAAAACCTTATTGTCTTTATTTATTTTCCTTTTACTGAAAAAAATTGGTTAAAAGCATTCTAATGCAACTGATTCCTAATATTTAGCCATCAGTGTTTAATTTATATTTCTTATTGACTGCGGTTTATAACGTTACACCACCTACATCAGTTTTTTTTTAAATCATATATACATATATACCCACAAAGTATACACACTGGCCGCTTTGTTTTTGCCCACATAAATCCAGCGTGTACCGCGCGCTAACTTATTTTTGTTCGTAGGTACGCGCGATAGATGGATCCAATTCCAAATTATGTCTATCTTGGGAATTAACGGTGGGACGGGGATTCCAGTTTATCCAAAAAAAGTGCGGGAAGAGGGCGCGAAGTGGGGGGGTTGGAAGGGGAACGGATGGAAGTTATTTTGGAATTATGATTCCGGATGCGTCCTGCGAGCGCCGCGTGTTTCACGCCTCGTTTCGTGTAATATCTGCCGGTTGCAACCGTTTACGTTGCATTTGGACGCAATAACGTGTTTGTGGGCAAAGCTGTGTCTACAACTCAATGATGGAAGAATAAAATCTATTCACAGAACACAACATGATGTCCAAGAATAAATTAGAAACATTCCGTATGCAGGTTTTAATTGGCATTTTTACGCGTTGCAGGTGTGAAGTTTATGCTGTTCTGATCAAACCTTGACATACAATGACCCACTTAATCAATGCAAAACGCTATCTACTTCTTATAAAAAATATTTCAATTAAAAGTCTCGATTTAACCCTCACAACGCACACCCAATTTTAAAATGTACACCACAAATTCCGGACCTAATCCAATTCGCGTTTGGGCCGAAATTAAAACGTCTGGCCAAAAATGCGGGACGTGTGTTTTAATGGGGTGTCACCAGGGTTCTTAAGTATTCCACCGGCCCACCCTATAATACCCAGTCTCCTTAGTCTGGCACGTCCTCCCCTTGATATATTAGTCCCAGTTCGTCGTACATAATTTTGTAGAGGGTGGTACCTCCTCCACTCCCCCCGTAGCGAGTGAACCGACCGATCCTCACAATACCAAGGTTTTGTTTATTGGCGTATAATAAGTGTAAAAACTTAATGATGTCAGTCAACTCAACCGAGTGAATAAATGTTTTGAATTGGCACGTTCGGCCCAGAATGATTTTCTTAAACACTTGGTCCGAATGGCCCGCAGTTGTGATTGTAGGGTTAGTGCATATTATCCTTTATTGCATTAACGGGCTATAAAGGCGTATACCTTTTTATCGGATTGCCTATAATAAGCTTAAGTGTCAATAAAGATATTGAAATGTCCAATATTATTAACGATCATGATTTATGGCAGGCTTTTTTAATATCGGAAAATCATATATTATTTTTAAAATGTGTTTTATAAGGTGAATATAGGATGAATGTGGACAGTGGCTGTCGTTGCAAGCAGCTGAATATACAAGGTGTACAACGTTGTACGGTAGTTCAGTGGTAATTTAGTGCGTCACTATAGTGTTGTACCAACAACATGCGCCATTTGCATTATTCATTTTTACTGTTTGTTGTTGTATCAAATTCTTACATTTTATCCTAATAATATAAATAATATTTATTACTATAAAAATCTATATACCTTAGCCAGTTCTGTTTACTTGGCTTCTATAAAGAACATTCCATTGAGAGCCGGTTTATTTATCTGCACTCAACAGCTTCTAACGGATAAATATATTTTGTCGATAGAATCTTTCGAGTCAGCTGTCATTTCCTTTCTGTAAACATTTTCAAATATGGAAGATTTTCGAGATAATTGAAGTTAAAAACAAATGAACGTGGTTGAGATGTTTTACGTCCATTCTAAATACTTGAGAGCAAAAACGGTACATACTACCCTAAATAAATAAACCATAGGAGGCGGTATCTTCACCGTCCTAATACACAACAAATATGTAGTAGCTATGTCACCTACGCACGGTATTGCACAGTGCGGTAAAACTTAATTACACCGACACAGGAGTGTCGTCAATCTACTGCGGTCACGTGTTCTTCAATATTGAGTTAGGTGCACAGTGTTCCAACATCCAATAACGCTGGAAAAAATTAGGGGCGTTGGAAAATATTGGCTGACAAATGAAAATTGATGTTCTATTGAACACTTTATGAGGCAATACGCGTCCTACCTAATTTTCGAAAGTGAAAAATAAAACAGAATGATAAATATACTTAGGTATTGTTTTCATTCGTGCACAATTCGGAAAATACATTCACGCGAAAACAACGCAAAATTGAATACAACCGCAATATAAAAAAAACTTTGAAACAATTATGAAGTTTCAGTAATTTTGTTGTGTTAGTAAACTTGTTCGAAGTAACTTTCTCGGCACACAATGGGCGCCACATATTAGACGCAGTATTATATTAGTCCATTAGTTAAATTAAGTAAGATTTCTCACCCTATCTTGGCAAGTTATTTATCATGTGTGTATCTACATTAGGGACTCGCGTTGCAATACATTGTGGTTAAGGCATTTAATTTTGTACTGTAGATAAATCTTAATTTTGCTAATGTGCGTGGCGTAAGGAGTAATTGAGATGCGTTTAATCAAATTAGAAATACGTGTTATGATTTGCGATTCGCCTTATGAAATCATGAGGAGTTGCATATTATTCTATGCACTAAAAAACAAATATTTTGTTCAGTCTGAGAATAATTATGTAAAATAAAGTAGGTGCTTGTGTTACAAAGTAATTAGGTTTTCGTTTTTGGGGCGTCACCTTAGAGGGAAGGGCTTACCTACATCGTCAATTGGATTGAAAAAGCTAACATCATTTGCTCATCGTTTTAATCGAAAATTTAAAAGCACTTTTAAATCTATCCTAAAAAAAAATGCCCACTGTCCAGCTCCCTAATTAAGGCAAAGTCCTATCTCAATCCAAAATCTCTCAAATGGTAATATCGCAGATACAGTTAAATGCTAAGTTTGTAGTTGTACTATTGAGTCATTAGAAAACAATATAGCCGAAGCACTATAGATCACAGCCCACGCGCCTTCACCAAGGGACCTAGTTAGTTTATTGCGACCCTACACAGTACAAAATAATACTGATAATAGTTTGTGATGGTATGGAGAGGTAGATTGGAACACAAGATGGCTGTGTATAAACTGAAGAAAATGAATCTTAGCAAAAAAATAAATATTTTTTTAAGTAGATGCCTTCAAAACAGTTTTATTGGGCTTATTTATTTAATTCATCTTACTACAAGTACACTTTTGCTAAAGAAATCAAAATAATATATTTTAAAATATATTGTTTTATAAAATATTTAAAAATGTATATACAAGATAAAATAAAGGAAATAAAATGATAAATAATAACATGAAAATATAGGCACTATCTAATGTCACTATTCTACACCATAAATATACTGTTTTCTGTCTATTAGGGTAAATTCGTTAGAGATGGCCATATTTTTTTTAAGGTGAAATAAATAAATAAATAGGGTTGTTACAATCAGTCTTTTATTCTTATCATAATTAACAGTCATTAGTCTTATAAAAATCAACCACAAATATTTTTTTTATAATTAAGCAACATAAGATAAATCAATTTAAAAAAAATATTGAATTGGCCATCTCTCCCGGCACATCAGGGTGAGTTGGCCGTAGTTGTACTGGTAAGATGGCCAGTGCTAGACTTCCCTTTTCCCTTGCCCTTGCCCTTAAATTCAATTTGTTTAGCTTCTTTTTTCTTTTCTTGTCCACATGTGGAGCACATGTCTTCAAATTCGGTACAATTCTCATGCACCCATCTGTCACAAATAAGACACTGGAGCCATTCTTCAACAAGACGAGTCCTATAATAATTTTCTCCACATCCAGCACAGTTGTCTGCCTCGTTTTCTTTGTCCTCTTCGTATGATGTATCACAGAGTACTGGCTCACTGTGATCAGAACTGCTTTCACTAATACGCCTCACAGCTTTTCGTCTTCTTATCCTATTTCTATCAGTCTTCTTATCTTTGGGTTTAATAATATTTTTTTCTTGCTTAACTTTTCGTCTCTGTTCTTTTAAAGTCTTTTCTTTTTCTTTATTCTTTCTTAATGCTATATGCTCCTCAGAAGTCAAGAGTATGCCAACCTGTTTGCTGCGTTTACGAGCCTCTATTATTTTTTGTGGGATAGGGGAGATGTCTTTTAAAATTCGAGAAGGTGTCGATTGATCAGTACTTGTCCCTGGAATTGCCAATGGTTCATTTTCATCTGTTTCTCTGGAGTTAGGTGGATTAATGGACATTATGTCTGTAGGAACAGGTAAAGTTGGATGAGTATTAGTTGCATCATAGGCACAGATGAATGCATAATCAGGTATTGCTGATGGGTTATACGGAAATACTCCACATGCTCTAAAACCAGAAATAGCGTTTTCAGCAGTAGCTGCCTTACCCCACGCCTTATTCAACAGTGTCCCAAATGATAGTCTTGTAATTCGACGACCTGGATTTTGAGTTATCCATAGCCGGCATTGCTCATAAAAATGATGTTTCAACGATTTAAACACTGCCCTATCAAGGGGCTGCAAAAAATGAGATGTATGGCTTGGCATAGACAGAAGAATGATCTCGTTTTGATTGGCATATTCAAGCATTTCAACTGAATTACAATGCGTTGAGTGACCATCAAGCAATAGTAAAACTTTTCCTTGTGGCTTTCTTGGCATAAAATGTATTTTTAGCCATTCCAAAAATATTGCTGATGTTATATAGGCGGATTTCTCAGACATAAAAACGCGGGATCCAGGTGGCATTCCATCTTCAAATTCACTTTTCTTATTCTTGCCTTTCATTATACACGCCGGTGGTAAAAACGTGCCTTCGGCATTGCAACATGCTATAATTGTAATGGTTTCACCCTTTTCTGTAGACGTTGCTGTGGATACAGCTTTAGTACCTTTTCCTGCAAGTACATTTCCAGGACGATTGTTCAGCTGAAGACCTGATTCGTCCATATTGAATAGACAATTGGGCTTTGACATCAAATCATTGTCTATGAGAATTTTTTCTAACAAATCAAAGTAACCGTTGACCTCAACTCTGTTCATACCTTGACAACGGGCTATTGAAACTCCTTCAGATTTCCTCAATACAATATCTGGGTTTCTGCGCAAAAACATCTGCAACCAATCATAACCAGCCTTTTCCGCTGATTTATTAAATTTATGTTTGATGTTTAATTGTTCAGCAAACTGGAAGGCAATCATTCTTACATCACTGATTGTTTTAATGTGATCTGCAAGTTTTTTTTCATTCTGGTCTCCAAGCATAGACGTTGGCCCCATTGGTCCTTTTTTGTCATTGTTAGTCTTGTACCTTCTTTCAAGTGTTTTGCGAGGTATGTTGTAAACAATTGCCGCTTTAAACACAGACAATTCCCCATTTTTTATGGAATTTATAGCAGCTATTAATGAGCTTTCATTCCAATTACCACGAGTGGCTATAGCTTTTCTCTGATATATGTTTGGCATCTGAAACAAGTCATAAAAACGCTTAAATAACACTTATAATAACAATAATTAGTATGGCCATCTCTACCTGAATCTGTGTGGCCATCTCTCCTTTTTGTACGGGTGAGATGGCCACACCAATTCTTAAAGATAGGTTAAGCATATCGGGCGCCATTGTTAGGTTAGAATAGACGTAATCATTTGCTAAACACAATAAGTTTAGTAAACACTACACATTTACAATAAAAAAAATGTATTTCACGATAATATATGACCACACTATAAACTTTTAGCAATATCATGTAAAATCAACGCTTATTTACTCACTTTTTAATATATTTTTGAACAGCAATTTCGTCGTATTGTGTTCCCGACCGCTGCTCGCGGCGTACTAACTGCACTGTAGCGGCATCTAGTTATAAACATCAGAAATAATTCGATTGGCCATCTCTCCCGTATGGCCATCTCTAACGAATACTGTCCCTTTTGTACACAGACAATTTTATTCTTCTTTTCTTTACGAATATTAATCATTTGTAGCGTCCCAATTATATTATTATTTTTTGATAGCACATGAATCATTTTATAAGTGCTTTTGACGTCTAGACATGAATTTCTGGCAGTGAGTACATTGTTTCTGTGACAAGGCGAACCTCAACGTTTAAGGCTGGTTTTAAGTAGGTACCGATATCGATAAAATTAAGATCATAATTTACATAGTTAATAACATGTTTTGATGGAGATGTTTTCAGACATGAGACACGAAATACATCAGATTTGACTCGGATAAATTTTAAAAAAGATTGATTACAATCGTAAAGTATTATTACCAAAGCTAAAAAGTATCTATCTGCACTTATTTTTCACTACCTAATTATGAAGAAACTTTTTCTTAGATAATCGCCTAGAAAACAAGTTAACTATTAACATAAGAACTAACGCATAAAGATCAGTCGGATGGTCCTTATAAAACGTAAACGTCTTCAGCTTGTTTACATTTGTCTAACTTGTTTACATTACATTGCAGCTTAACATGGATATATGTACTTCTATTGAAGACGGCGTTGTGGGCAGAACAATGAAGTAACAACCAAAATAATGGATGAAATGACTATTGCGGTGTACAGAAAAATGAGATCAAAACACATACAGACTGAGCTGAAAGTTGAGGAGCAACCCACATGGCGGGCAAAGAACTAAATGTTGGATGGCATGATGAAATGTGACAGTTCATTATGCGGAAGATAACGGACGCCACAGCATACAGTGAACAGTAAGTACTTGTGTTATACGCACCTACACTTTAACCGGGTTGAGTGAGGAACGTGTTTTCTTGGAGCATGCGTGCATAAACCATCCAGGCATCCGATTAAATTATTTAACGTCTTTATTCCCCTGTGGTGCACGCAGGTTGCATGCCGGCACGCGGATGTTAAGATACATGGGCTTAGCGTGTAGGCAACCTAATCTATATAAAGTCATACTTGAATAGGTGCATATTCTGTAAAATGGTAGGTAAATCGATTTTTGATGTGGGAATGCATTTCGTTCCAATTTTGAGCTTCCGACTCTACAGAACAAGGTACGGTTTTACATGTATACTTGTATAGTTATTCAACTATACAATTTTTCCTTATCCTTACAAACATTTACTCGTACGCGCAATAACTCTTACGGCCTTTTGAATTCATCGTAATCGGGGAAAAATGGCGCTCGGCCAGCTGTCAGTGGATTTAATGTCGTCTACGAAACAGGATTTGAACTAAACTGCTGTAGGCACGTTTTTAACTATGTCCTTCTAGCTAGAAAAGGATATCTAGGTACTGGTCGATAATGAACAAAATTCGGTGGTTAAAAAGTCTTTACCTACAGTTAGGCACAAGAAAGGTCTCAAAACAGATCTACGCCAAATAGTTCCTAACAGATAATTCTACAAGGAGGTCCTCAGAGAGGGACTTCCGTAAACGATTTGTTGACCTTGTCGATTGGGGTCTAGCACTCGGAACAAAACCGGAATATTAGGAAGGTCACATCCAACCATTTAAATGCCGCAGCCAAGGGCCATTTAAACGCCTGTTAGAGTTATTAATTCAATCATTATTTTAGACTCAGTTATAAAGTCAGTTATTAAAGGACTCAAGCGATAAACTATCTAAAATTAACTAAAATCTGATAAATTCGTTAGACTGATTAAAATTTATATTCAAATCTCGGAAGATTTAGAATGGTTCAGAGGCAATAAAGCATCGCCGAGCATTACATTTAAGGCTTTAACTGTAGTATATTATTTAATATTAAAGATCTTAAGGTAAACGGGCGAAGTGCCTGCAGTTCCGCGATAAGGCAACCCCTCCTACCGCCTCATCCCCCGCTTTTTGGGGGGTGGCAGACTTAAGAGGCGGCCATACTTCAAATTGCGTTTAACTTAGATAGCTAGTTTGATACATTGCCCCCATTATTGCATATCAAAGGGCTCTGATAAAATTGTGGCGATGATAAAGTCAGAGCTTTTTTATTGGGGTTCCTGATCTACCTACATACTTTAGATAAAATACCGTGGAAAGCCGCTGTCGATTCCACTTTAGATTCATACCTGAAACAAAAAAAAAGATTTGTTAGAGATGTGAAGTGTTATCAAAAGCTTCTGTTGAATCGTTATCTACTATCGGTAGTACTGTGATGCAAGTTGTATACAACAAATAACGTAGAATGCTGTGTCAATGAAAATCATAAATAAAATGCTCAGGATCTATCAATAATTCATAATGTATCATTGGAAAATTTCAACAATGCGGAAAAGATAACTCATATAAAGTGCCAATCTCACGAAAAAATCATGCAGCCACCACCTCATAAAACAGCAAAAAAATACGCATTTCACACGAAAATTTGATTACGATAAATAATGTACTGTACGGGAATTCGTAAATGAAGTATCACATGGTGCCCACACACGCATAAAGCACGCTCAGAACGAATTGCAAACTCAGCTCTACATCACTAGCACGTAGACGCAAACATAGCGGCGGGGATATAACATCGATACGATATCGATAGATACGTATCGATAGCGGCAATAGATACTATTGTCACAGTTCAATTTAACATCGTACGCTCTCAGATTCCCTCGGATATCGCAAAGTCAGTTCAACTGAAGTTTTCGTGATTCGAATTTGTCTTTTACAGACTTATTTATATCGAGATTGTGCATGAAGTTTATTGTATGAAAATAAATTTTGTACGAACGTGACGTATCTTGCTATTTCATAATAAATTATAGAATTGTAAATAGAGTATAAGCTTTCAGCATCCAGCTTCTTGCTAACACGTTCTAGTCCTTCCCAGCCCGTTCAGAGATCCAAAGGATAGATTATCGCCAGCTAATAATTCTCTCACGATTCAAAACTCACAATAGCCCGAAGCGAAACTGTATCGCTACAGATAGATTAAACATCGGAGCCCAAATGAACGCACGATAATTTATCGGAGCAACCCCCGTGTGTATTAGCTGTATCCGACTAATGCCGGCTTTCGATATTCGGCGCTCGGTCGCGATTCGATATTTACGATCGAACGAGTCGCATTAGACTGTCCGCCCGTAGGTAAATTAGCACAGATGCTCGCCACTGTTACAGTGATTCATTCCAAATTGGCTTTTCAGCGGGGAAAAAACGAACCGAGCCAGCCACTGCGGTAGACGCTATCTAGGGACTGCAGCTAAATAGCTTTTAAAAGAGTTTGCATTTTCCTTTCGAGCATCGAATGGACGCGAACATCTGTCGTTCAACTCTTCTTTCAGGAAAATTGCTTGTCTGTTTTACAAGCTCATCCTGAATTTATGAACTGATTTTTATGGTTATTTTCGCAGTGAAGCACCATTCGTCGGACATTATGAACAGGTTTCACGACTTGCACATCCAACAGATTTTCCCACATAAAATAAAACGCCTTACGTAACAAAAACGCACTAAATAAAGGCGATTTGCAATTAAACGCGGTGTAATGTGAAGGTTGGCCAAGATCGCTGGTAGCGGCAACGCCTCGCGATTCGTATCGGCCCGGAAAGGGCCGCCTTAACGCGTGCTAGACCACCAGATAAAGTATTACAGCGAAATTGTATGAGTTATATTGTGCGAAGTGCTTGTTTAAAATCGTACTGGTAATTTTATACGCTGAACGGTGCTAATGAAGGATGTTATTTGGTTGCAGATTGCAGTGAAGAGGGGAGTGGCCGCGATGTCAGGCCGTGTTGTGAGCTGAAATATGGCGGTGTACGAATTAAACGCGTCGTGTGAAAATGGAAAAGTTTTTTTAAATACAAGGTAGAGTATGTAGAAAGGGTGCAATTATTGGTATGCACCGTGGGTGCGGCGGTAAACTCTTGACGAAAAATAATTAAAAGCATGAAATACATTCCTGCATTATTTGATAACACCACAACCAACATTAAACATCAATCAACAACCGAAATGCACTCATAGCTTATTTTTAATGAACTGCAAACGATAGTCAGTGAAATACGCAAATGTTACATTCCCCAATAATGAACCGGCGATATTACCTTTAGTATAAATAATCCGTGCCAAAGGGTGGCTTCGATGCAATGCTACTGCAAATCAACCCCCACTACACCCCCCCACCGCGGGCTGTCGACGATAAATAAAATTCACGTTTTAACAATAAAATGCATTTTCCGCAAATGCTCCCGGTGAATTATTGTTCGGGCTTTACGAGCTTAAAATTATATGGGCACGTGAAATTTTCGATCTCGATAATGCATGGCCAGTGTATCGCCAACACTATTTTCGGTCGATACAATGAACGTGATTTTTAAATTACCGACCACTTACATCGATCAGTTTAATTTATTAAAATGCATTTGTGGTACATTGCAATTTCGCTTAGTGCTTCTTACAATAACTTAGATTCGGGGTAAAGTGAGTAGATAGCCATTAGATGTTACGTGTGTTGCATTATAGGGGTTGCATTTTTTATGCATTTTTCCATTTACAGACAAACCACAGCTCCCCGAACATGCCTTACCCTAAAATAACACGTCACGTAGCAGCCATAAAAATACTTATAAAACATTTCCCGATGGAAAAAAAATACAATGTTTTATTCGCAACAAAAATACATCACACGACCGCTTGATGGAGAACCAATAGCGAGTGTCCCTCCGGCACAGATGGCGACACGGACGCGGAGATAGCAGAAAAATATGAATTGTAGCTTTCGATATTTGTCACTTGAATTACAACTCCCAACGGACATCCAGAATGGCGCGAGTGTGCGACTGTGAGACTACTCGCACCTCGTTTGCTGAATGATCTATTTTTTTCCAGTGGATTTCGGCCAGTGACTCGGATAAAGCGCCGGTTCAATCACTCGTTGAGTAATGCGATCCACGTGCTAGTGGTACTAACGGTCGATGATACGTACTATTTACAAATGCGATACGTTTTTAGTAGTCAAATAAACTTCCTGCAATATCCAAAATAATATGAATTGTTACTATATCAGCATCAGTGTCCAAACACTTTGTTCTTCAATATTTACATTGATTTAATTTGATCTTCTATAAGACCATAATAGATTTCGTTTAATGCTCATAAAACAAGATTTGACTGACCACCGTCTTTGGCGGCTAGCCTTAATGCGACAGAATCTTGAAAAATTATCCCCAACAAAATCTTGTGATGCTATTACAAGTTGCCTCCGTGCGGGAGCAATAAGTAAACAAAACTTGTAATAACGTCCAGTCACGCCAAGGAAACCAATTTGGGAGGTATTTGTAAATGTCAAATATGTTTGTGCGCACCTATTTATTGCGAGCATCCCTCACGTACGAGTAAATAACGGAGACACTGCGATAAAGTGAAAAGAGATACCCAAAAAGTACGGAGAGCTACGCCTTAACTGCTTAACTTAGGTTAGCCAATATGACCTTTAAGTACCATGTTCGAAAGTTGAAATTTGATCGAAGAATTACTGCCCTAAGCCACTTGGTGTTAAGGCTCCTGCGTATACAAGTGGAAAACTCAGTGCGCCACGTGCGAATGATTCATGTTCGTCCCTTAATTAAAGAAGATTTTAATTGTATCGGATGTCTGTGAAAGCGAAAATAATGCACTCCTAAATTGGGGTTGGAATTCGGAAATTTATTTTTGTTAGCCCACCGAAGTATTGCTTTGCGTGTTTTACTTTGATACCGAATTTTCGGCGTTGGAGTTTTACCAGCTTTTGCCTGGTAAACTTTTTTGACCAAATGAATGGGACATGGGAAAAATATACGCTAGATAGGCAGTTTGAAATAGGGTCACAGCTCCACAAATAGTCGCTTTTGATCAATCTCTTTTATTTAACTAGATATCTAAAACTGGTCCGTATGTTTGCTTAACTGCAGGCAATCAACAATTTCGTCTTACGAAATTCGAAACACCCTTAAATTCAGTAAATTCATTTTGCGTATATAAAGTCAAGCTGCCGCCGACTTAAAATATCTTTCTTAATTACAAAAGCCTTTGTTGAACGTATCTGATCTATGTAAGCAGTCGGGGCGAATGTTTTAAATAGCAACCCAACAAATAGGTTCCGGTTGAGCGAAATAAGCAAAACTCCTTAATGAAAGAATATCTGAAGGGTTGCCACTGTTTAGAAAATAAACGAACGAAAAGCTATTTTCAACTAATCGTGACAGATGGATACTAAAGAGTGAGTTGGGGAAAAGACATACCTACCTACACAGAGGGAACAGATAATAAAAATCCCTTTTCTGACTGAACGAAAATTTAAAAAGAAATATTCCGAAGCCAATCCAACAATCAAAATGAAAGTAACAGGTTACCTCAATAATAACTTGAACACGAACAACCACTATTAGACAGAAAACAGTCGATGTTCCCGACCATAAAACGATGACGGAAGCAGTGTAACGGCCCTGTAAGCTTGCCGCGTACTTCATTTGGTGAACAATGGAAAGGCCCCGTCCCACGAGCCCGCAGCGACACTGGATAAATTGAGTGGGGCCTTAACTCGCGCCCGCCCGCGGAAAATTGGGGAAAATCGATTTAAATATCTTAAATGTGATGGCTTATCTCGATCGCAAGAGTTAACCCGCGCTCACTGCAGCACTGCTATTGACATTTGTATAAAAATTTACTTAAACCTTTTAGAACTTGGTAGGTTATTTTCTGTTTTTATTAAATTTTTACCTGCCGAATTTTATATTGAAATGTTCAACATTTAAAATACACAATCTAAAGACATACTTTACAGAAAAAGAAACCTTTTGTGCCGATACATTTGATTAATTAAGTGCGAAATCGGAGCAAGATACGCTTTTAAAGTAAGCTCAAATAATCAAGAAATGCCAATTAAGAAGTGTAGCCCCTTTAAAAGGCGAAATCTAGATAGCTGGCCGGTCGGTCCAACAGAACCGAGGGCTGATGTATCTCGGCTTGCACGCGAAGTTAAGTAATTCTTAGTAGCCAAATGTGGCATAATATAAACGGAAAATATATACCGGTAAGGCAAATACTTGTTACACTTTAAAAACACTCAATCAAACATAAATCGTAGTGCCCGGTCTGTAAGGCCCGAAGACCGCAAAGCAAAGTAAGCCTCCCGCTTAACTCAACGTAATAGAATCAACTCCGATTGCTTTCCGATATTTACCGTTTGATTTTTCCCCCCGTGTCGAGATTTGGGACGTTTACCCAAAAGAGGCGTGTACTGCGATGGTAATGGCCGGTAGGGTCGTTGGATACATGACCTTTATAATTAACAGTACGCCCTACACTCTATGAGGTGAGAGTTGATTATTTTACGAGTTTCGCTTTTTCCTTCCCTTTCATTCTCTTCGCTGTATTTTCGTTAGCACTTGAGTGGATTAATTACTTTTATTGTAGCTTGGATGCCGGCTCTCCGTATTTTATGAATACTTAAAAGAATTGCGAAAGGATAGAAAGCAACATTAACTTTACAAAACAATAATAGCTAGACATAAGTTTTGTTTATTAAATTACACGAGATTGCCCAAGGAAACACAAGTGAAAAAATAAATCAAATTATAATTCAACTGCGTAGCAAGTTTATTGAATTGATCATGCGCAAATATTTATCGATGGGGACGTAACAAGATAGGGTCAGAATTTATTGAAAACCAAGAGCAGTGGCATACATAGGTAGGCAAGTTACATAAATTGACATTGGCGGCAATCAGACAAATTGGCTCCATCCAAACCCCTCGCTAACCGAATTAATCTGATACGTAGGTTTTCTTAGACAAAACCATTTAGACGGAGAAATATAGAGGGCAGCAAGAGGGAACACGAATAGACGCTGATGCGAATTGTATTATTTATTGTACCTACATTCACGAGACCAAGCAAAAAATAGTACCTAATGAATTCATGCCAAATATACGTATGGAAGCAATGAGGGAAGAATATATTGACATTCTTTGACCATTTTCGCAACAACGCGACAACGGTATCATGATATCTTTTTGTGTTCGTTATTTCACTTAAAAATTCACTTCAGTAAACTTTTTGTTGAATAAAATACATCTGTATTGCCCCTTAACATGTGTGTTCAGTACGTGAATAAATATTCAACAAATCCACCTTTAAATAAACAGTATGGGGGAAATAACGTTCTGCCTCATTCTGAGTAAACGATGCTTAAGATATTTATTAGGGGATGAATTGAGTTTTTAGATATTGCAACGAATTTTTGTGTCACTTCTGCGCGATATAAATAAAGCCACGATTTGTCCGTTCATTCCGAAGATTGTTGAGTCAGTTATTTTTTATTCTGTAACATTTATAAACTTTTCTATCTTGCAAGTAGACAGGCCACTTTTAATATGGGTGGAAGAACGTGACTCCGTGACTTGCAGTTGAATAGATTCAAGTTACAGTGAATACAGAAATTTGTTTAAATAAAGAAACACCACCAGTGATAAAGGACCTTAGAACAATTTGTTTATTCCTGATGTAAAATTGGGTTGAACTTAAAAATGTTCGGGACTGTTATCCCTATCTCCCCTTGTACGCAACATTAATAACATCTGCTCAAGGCGCTTAAAGCCCACTTCTGATGGAAAAACTGATTATCTAATTAGAAGAAAGCCTTTGCAAGAGTCTCCTAACTGAGGGCTAATCACAAATTAATGAGAGCTTGTAGCAGGGTGTCGCGGGGCGATGATAATTCCCTTCCCCGCTGCGTTAAGATCCTCATCAATTATGGCGAAGCCACCCCCGTGGCCTGAAGGTTGCACCCCTTCGTGATCTAGTCACTATGGGTATCGTGCTAGGTTTCACACTATGGGAAGTGTATGGTGTTTAGATGTTAAACAATTGTGGGTACTGTAAGGTTTTATAACTTACAACCAACCTTAAATTAGGGAGGGTGCTTTTAGCCGCATTCGGAGTGTCAATGGATTTTGAATTAAGAGTAATTTAAGAAAAGAATAGTTGTTTATGTGGGCACTGAGTGGCAATTGAACTTTGTGTGGTCCGTAAATATAGCTAATGTTGCTGAAAGCCCTTTTATTTAAAGTAGATTATAGCCTCAACGTCTATATTCTACATATTCGTGGAAGCGCTGGAGTACCTAGCTATACTGCAATGGACAAGAGTCATGACTTTAAGGAGTGATGCTGTGCAATGAAGCTGATAGTTTATTCATTGCAGATCCTTTATAAATTAATTGGAACGGGTTTTCCGTACTCATTAAAAATATAATAACATTATATTATTATAACATTTTATATTTCAACAATATCGATTTATGTAGGTCCTCCCAAGTCGTGGTCAGTTCAGTATTTAATTCATTATCATTTACTTAGCTATGTACATAAAACCACTGAAGCAATGATTGCAACATAAAAGGCTAAGAAATACATTATCGCACATTTTAATTTATTAGTATAATTTCATCGAAGTAAAAGCCAACCCTTGCAATAACTAATGGCCCTTAGACAGTTGTTGTACCGACACCAAATGCTTCCGTTCCGAAACCACACTTGATTTGTTGTTCCGTCCGCACAAGAGTTACTAGCTACTAGCTCCCAATGTTTGAAACACTCTAACCCACCATATGCTACGGGTTCACACCCGAACTTGGCATATTTAGAATAATTTATACCACAGACACTTAACATTGACACAAAAATATATTTACGACCAAATAAAAACACATTCGATGTTTTAACTTAGGCATATTGCCTTATCATATTCAACGTTATATCAATGTAATTAATAGTGTCCCTTATCAACACAGATATCGCCAAAACAACAGGTTTTATTTAGCAGAATACAGTTTGAATAGGATCACCCTAAACGGAGCTCTTGTTGTTATGCCATGAATATAAATCGTGATAAATTCCTCGCGAGACGCAGGGGGAGCGGGGAGGGGCGGCACAGCCTCAAGGGCTTTTTTCTTAAAAATAACTTTTGTCAGAGTAATTCGGAGGAGTCCCGGGATTTATGGAAAGGTGGTGTCACCCCGGTAATTAGTTTTTAACTAGTTGTGATAAGGGTCCGCTGTGCTTTATGCGCCCTCTGTAATAAGTTTAAACTAATGCTCGGATTTCTGGGATGAATTAAATTCGTAACAGCTGCGGTCAAAAAATAAACAATGTCACATAGAAATGTTTTGAGTCAAAAACTTTCGTCAAAACAAAGGCATCCCAAACAATTGTTCTGACACGTCACAATATTTTTATTGCATATTTTGCGCGTTTGTGGCCCGCCATACTGCTCGAATATGGGTATGATTTACGAACTAAAACAAGAAGAAAAAAAAAGAAAGTTCTTCCACGAAACTTCTTTTATTCTCGGAGAAAGTTGCGTAAAAAACTGGAGGCGCTTAGAAAAAAGCAATTTTCTAGCTCAGGTGTGTGAGATGTTCTTTATCTAACTTTGCATCCGAACCGCTTTGTTTATGACGGCATATTTTTTCGAAGTTTTGAACATTTTATTACGTTGTACCGTGAACTCGTACTTTGTACCTTTTTAAAAGGCCGCCGAAACGGTAGAACAATTGTTGTTTTGTAAACTATCTTTCTTAAAAAACTGGACCGGCTACCTGTAGCGGTGAGTACAAAAAGCATAGGTTAACATCACCTTTAAGTGAAACTTTAATACAAAAGCAAGTTCGTACAATCTGTAACAAAAGTTTAAATAATAAGCCAGAAAAAGCCACATCGCCTTTTTAATGGACACGGAAAATATAATTTGAAATACTCTTTATAGCTCCCATAATGTAGCCAAGTGGGCCAAAAAATGGTTGTCACCGTCTGGCGTAGTACATTAGCATGAAGAGTGTGAGGCAAGGAGGCTTTATCAGGAGGGCCTTTCCTGAGGGAGGGCCAAATAATGCGATATTGCTCGTTTGTGCGAGGCCCTATTTATCTATTAAAAAACGCGAGATTTACGGGCCAGTATAGGAAACTTTGGGAAGTTTTTATGTTTTTCCGCCGCTCTCGGAGCTAATATAAGAGATTGATGCGTGTTATTTTAGCTTTGTTTGGGTGTATATTAGCTGGTTTATTTTGATGTTTAGTGATCTTTTTATTGCATTATTTTGGTGATAAAAAAATTAATGTCCCCTGTGTATTCAATGTATTTGTTTACTATCATAATATTGGGGTCTACTATCTTACAAATTGAGATACTGGTTGGACGCCAAGGTTTTGCTCTATGACCTACATTAGCTACAAATTATGTATCCGCGGCCAGATAACATAAGTTCCTCATCCAATAATTATTACTTTACGAAGATTCATTTGCAGTATCATTTCAGTCGGTCACGACATGACTTAAAGAGTCGTTCCTACTGGACGAATAATAATTAAAATATCCAATAAATCCTGCTACCGCATTGGACTAACGAGGTATTTGCACATATCTCGAGATAGCTAAGTTTGAGTGGCGTGTTCTTTTAGGCCGGGTGTACACGGTGAGTCGTGCCTCTCGTGACTGAGCTCCAATCTGATATCACGATAGCTTGTGTAACACGTCTTTATGAAAGGCGAAATGGAGCTGTTTTTAATAGGGCGATATTTTATGCATTTGGTAAATTAATTTCGTTAAATAAAACTAACTGTACTTTTATAGAGCAAAAATATTCAAGACATCGTCGGTGCAAATTTAAAATGGCCATCAAGTAGAAATAAACATTACTATTTTTTTGTCCTTTGACTGGTGATTACGTCAGCAAAATTTACCAGCAACAAAACCTCTACCCAGTTCTTTAGAAAAACCTCTGCGACTGACAAAAGTTTATAAACGAATCGTCTTAACCTCAAAAACACAACCACAGTCAGTAAATCTAATGATAAAACATAATCGATAAAATGACCTACCCAACGAACTAATACATTATCCAACTATTGCGAACGTTAGATAGAGTCAGTTGTTACCCTTTATCTAATATATTATCTGGTATCTATTTAATTTATAACTTCACCATGCTTCATGAAGAGGAACCGTTGAGTTATCACTTATATACGTATTACATATACATAAGTTCTTACATACATATATCTACATAGAGGAACGGCCTGTTTCATAGATAGAGAAATGGCTTGATAATTGTGAATGAAAAAATACAGTGCAATGTAAAAGTCTTGTATTAGTAATTTATTCACAAAAAACATCCTTTAAATTTCTAAAGCTGCCATTTATTTATGTAGTGAACAATTGAATATGTATACATTAGGTTTTTATTTTACTATTCTAATGAGAACATGACCTCAAGACGGTGTAAAAAAAACTTATTTAAAAAAAAAAGTTTTGCCTAGAATTAAATAACATAGTAAGTAGGTAAAAAGTTTCAAGGTTTTTCTCCAAAATGCGGTTCAGTAACATGCTTATTTGCACACTAACCAATATATGTATCATACAGAATGAAACTAACCTAAAAATGTATCCAAAAATTCCCTCAATAAAGTCCCAACCAGGCTGAAGAATCCCAAGTACATTCTAGCTATTGTTAAAAAGATGAAATACCCTTTTGATTGTATACAGTGAAATTAACTTTAAAATTAAAACCACACCAAAAATTCCCTTAATAGAGTCCCAAACAGACTAACGCATCCCTATACTAAATAGGTACCTACGTATATGATGTATGTTTATTATCAACAGGGAATATTGGCTGGAAACACAGTGCTAAATTCGCGGCCCGACATCCGATAGTATGGTATTATCTGCTATTATTTGTCACTGGGTGAACAATGCGAGCTCCGAACATACCTATCGGTTATCTTATAGCAATTTGTCAACAATTATAATAATGGTGTGCGAAAAAGTTCATTAAGAGCCGTAATTGTGGGGTCAAATGTTGAGTTGGTGAAATAAAATGATGGATTCGGATGTGTCGGTCTGAAATTATTCAGATAGTTTGTATAAAAATGTTGTATACAATGTTTCATTATTTAAAATAGCCTTTGAATAGACTACTAGATAACAGATTCTGGTCGGTTAAGTAGGTACTGATCCACTGTTTATGTTACGATTAAAAGATGTACACGATGCATAGAGATATACATACTTATAAAGTCTTAATGTGATGTGATATGTGTTGTGTGTGATGTGTGTAATGCCTTGTGGCATTAAGTCCGCCTATGTACCTACCACTGGTGTACATGAAGTTTAAATAAATAAAAGTACAGCGTCACAAAAAAAAAAACAGAAATTAGATAACAGTATCTTATTGTGGGGACTTCATTTCATATCTTCTCGGAATTTTTAACAGTTTTTTTAAACATTAATATGTAGTTAGTAAATGATATCAAAGGCTATCAATAGCAAAAAAGTGATGCACACGCGTTTTATATTCAACCAACCACACTCAAAACCACCTCCTCCCACCCACTACCAAAAATGTGAAACTCATACAAAACCAAAAACGCTTTATAAACGCAGCATAGTTTATATCAGCTGACAGATGTTACACTTACCAAGAGCTACTGTGCCCCGACGGAACCCAATAAATAATAACAACGTGAGTTAGAACCACCTACCGAGGAAACAGACCTTGTTTACTGCACTACCCTCCCAGTATCGTGGGCACCTACGCTATATATTTTGCTTAGCAAATTACTCGCTTCGCTCAGGGTGTCTAATAACCCTTTAATGAAGGAAGAGCTCTGATGTTTAATGCTGTTTCTGCTTTATTAGGGAGATTTTTGCTGGAAATTTCTGGTTTGTAAGTTGAGCAGTTGTGGGAGGTAATTTTTGGTTGGGTTTTGTATTTGCATGGTTAGTGGGTGTGTTTTATGAATTTGTTAAGTCTGACTTTGATTTAGTTCATAGTTTATTTAAGGATACCGATGTACAGATGCTTAATGCCATAGGTATGATAACGTCGCTGTAGAATGATAACCTCGTATGTCCAGGAAACCAAACTACACAGGAAACGAAAAAAACGTTTAATTTTGTCAATGTTTAAAATATTTTTACGTGCTTTTGTCTCATGTTTTGAATATAATAGATGGCACTAGTAGTCATATACTGGGTTCACAGTTTCGCCGTAGTATAAAATACGTGGTTTTCATACGATTTTTACAAAAAAAAAAAAGAATTTTTGACATACGAGGTATTCATTCTACAGCGACGATAAGTAATTAGGTATGCATAAGGACCAATCAACCAAAAACTTTTCCAAAGTTTTACTGTAGATCTTTAGAAAAATAGGCATTTAATTCTCAATAACCTCTACCAGTATTTGTGTGTTCTCCAATTGGGTACCTTAGGAACTAATTAGGCATATTATACAGCGTGACCAAAATTTATAAAGCTAAAATTTATTTACGTGATAGAATGCCTCCTTCCCTGTACAAAAATTGTTTTAACTTTTTTTTATTCATACCGTATCCACACACATCCTGCTTCACTAACTATTTTATTCTATGACAGCGTAGTATGCTAAGTAGTGTGTATTACCTGTAACAAAAAATAGAATACGTTATATAACAGCAACAAGAAAAATAATCTAATAGAAACGCAAAAACGCAAATCACTATTTCACCATACGCCATACAAACGCATATAATAACATGCTTTGCCACCGATTACTTGATATGAATTAAACGAATCTTCGTCTTACAAATCTAATAGAAAACGCCCCTTTAATAATATAATAGAAGATAATTATCACATTTAAATAATGTAACGCAAATTAATTCAAGCAAGAGCACGCGACTCGGCCACTCCATTCACAAAACTCAAGAACTGTCCGTAATAGCTCATTTGAATACAATCTAGATAGTTATCGGCGTATAGACAACACTAGAACATTGTTATTATGTAGTTCACTGAGTCTGAACGCCCATAGACACGAACACTCAATTATATAATTGCATTAGGACACTTAATTCTCAGCCATAGACATCTAATGGTTATGACAGTTTGAATGCGTGCTACGTCATTAGCGGCTATCGGATTATTCTGTCGTGGACTTACGAAATGGGGTCAAGGAGAGCTAAAAATGGATTCATTCTACTTTAAAATAAGCAGTTAACGACAATGGCTTTAAAAAAGGAATACTTTTAAATTTCTTTAAAAGGAATTTTATAAAATACGGTATTTTAACTGTGAATAACAATAACATTATACATTTATATTGTAGTAGGTATGTGAGCGTCACGCACACATAAAGTTCGAACTTTGGCACACTACCATAAATCAAGGGGCGTTATACGCCATGTTTCACGAGCCCCATCCTTCTCTTTCGCTCTAATACCATTCTTTATACCGCTGTCCCGTTCTGGCATCAAGCAGGAGCTTTGAGGGGTCCCGGGGAGGGGGCAGATGTCTAGTCGTGACGTATTACTCGGCTGGCGGTCGGTCGGGTCAGTCGTTAGTTAGTAGCGTTAAGTTTAATTGCTTAATTTTGAACTTATTTCATCACTAGAAAAAAATGTAACGGAATTAATATTTTAATGATTATTTAGTGCACACTCCTAGAGGGCGGAAACATCGACTAATGAAGTACCTGATAGGAATATCGATATCGACATGAGCGCTAATTACTTACAAACCACGCCACATTATAATGTATGCCGAGTAGGTTCCAATGCAAATCGCAAGTTCGATTCTAGAATAGACAATGCGACCAGAAGTTTATAGGACCACCCACACATCTGCAATGCATGTGTTTGATATGTAGTACGATTCCAATTTATAGGAAAAATATGAAAATAGAAATTTCTTCGTTAGAATTGCATTGTAGACGTTGGAACTTGGAATAATGTTGTTTTAGTTATCTGGGAATTTTTGTATTGTAAAAACTATTGTTTTGTACGTAATAGGTAGTGAGAATCTAGTAGCATTAGATAGATTTAGTGCCAATAAGATTTATTATGCCTACACATCTCAGCCATACATCACGGTAGATCTCTACAATAGATTTGTGTTGTCCAGGCTAATACGTGATCAGAATGCTAGTGATGCGCTCAAACAATAATTTCACATAGTTACATATCTACACTTTGTAAAACGTATGATTATGACAGAATTTAGTAGTTACATAGTAACTTGAATTACGTGGTCAGTTAGAAATTAATAACATGTCCCAGACTTGTAGTTTAAACGTTAAACAAAAAAAAATGAAGTCTCGTAGAGGATCCAAAGCGGAATTAAGATTTAATTTTTTCGAATTGGGCAACTACTCCAAGTGAGAACATATGATTGCCAGATTCCCACTGTATCTCAGGATGACACCTCTCCTGCCGATCGTGTGTACATCGCCTTTATTGCTATGTTCTTATTTGTATCGACTAATTCGTCGGCCGTTAAAAGTATCGCGGCCTTGTTGGACATCTCATTGGTCGGCAATAAATATGGCGTTATCTCTCGATATCGACCGCGGGCCGCACTTCGCTCCACGCGACCTACCCCCCCGCTCTAATGAATTACACAATGAACTCTCATCTAAATACAGAAAAAAGCTTTTAAAGGCACATATCAAAAATGCCCACAAAAGCCTACTAAGACAGGACTCACAGATTTATAGCACTCCCTTTGTTAAATCACGTAATCTCCACGTGGAGCCGCGATATAAATGGAGGTAAATGAAAATAAATGTAGTTCCTCATTCTGCTGCTTGCCTATTTACATTGTGCCCAAACATAAATCTGGCTCTCTTTAATGGTAATCTATTTTAAAAATTACCTGTTAAATCACATCAGGACAGATAACACATTGTTTGGGGTATGTGGTTTAGAAAAAAAATGTTTGTCGGCCGACACGGTTGAGATTTGTTGCCTTCAGGGTGGCATTTACATCATCGGTTCTCTCATATATTATGTGGTACACGGCTCGGAATACATTAACCAGGTACCAAATATTGATCCCGAAAAATATTTTAAACAATCCCTTAAAATTACATGTATTTACTTACTTAAAGTTTTATGTGCGTTTGTGACTAATTCTACCGTCTTAAATCATAATGATATCGCCAGTGCGTGGGCGAGTATCGAATTTAAATGAATGATTATTTATCGGCCATGTTTCGGACATCGATACGTGGCGTCCGCACGGATCGTGTCGGGTCGGGCCATAGGGCCATTTTCGGCAGTTTCCGGGTATCTATTCTGTAGCTACGTTTACCCAACTAATTTATATGCATGACGAGCTTTACAGCTAACTACGTTACAACAAAATGCATAGATTTAAAGATAAATATACTATCCAGAATATTTAAATATTACTAAGTCTATTATTCAAAGGCGTTCACCCGTGCGCACGAAAGTATTGAATTAATGAAATTCCTGAGAGCAGCAGTCAACGCTACAGATTGCGAGACTAGCTTATAAAACAACAGAAAGGCTCCGGCAAAATAATAAAAATAATAATTAGTGATGCGACTTCCCGCGGTCTCGTCGACCCACGTCGTAAGTTTTGCCTACATACGCGAGAGGCGTCATGCTAACGCAATAAGAAATAAGAGGTGAATAAAAAGAACTGGTCCGGGGCGATATTTCACCGACAGATCTGACCGAAAGATGCTGATGTAGGGAACTTGTGACAGCAAAACGCTGGGATCTTTGCTATACTTGCAAAGATTTTGCCAATACATAGGTATGTAACGCTCGATGTGTTTTTTTAAAGAAAATTTAAAAGAAAGATCTGTACTTCTATCTTGCAAGAAAGATATCTTCGATAGCCGTGGGCCAGCAACCTACCTATCTATCTCCAATAACTCCATTCTATTAGCCATCTCAATCTCAATTTAAACTTCTAGATCCCTATTACTTAGTCTCTACAAGATAGTTGTATATTACTAGCGATATTGTGTATATCGTAAAGCATACAATAGTTCGGCCATTTATTCGGTTTATCGATACGTGACGTGGCAATTAGCACATCACTAGACAAAGCGCTCTCGGGTGCGAGCCTACAAATCATACAGATACCATCTTCTACAAATTTGAATCGGATCTTATTTATGATTTGCCTTTTTCACGGCTACGTTTTGGGGAAAACTCGAATATAAATCACTGATAAATGGTTATTGGGTTTCGTACCTAATTCGAACTTTGTTACCGCCTACCGTACTCCAATACACAAACAATTTATATTTATAATTACCAGTTGTTGTGGTATCTTATCAGAAAAAAATTGGAACCAATTGGTGGAAAGAAAAATTCCTAAAATCCAAATTTTCCCACGGTATCGTTTTCATTATTCGCAACAACATAATAATCATAACAAAAGCATGTACAAACACCGTACTTGGTTAAACAGCAATCGCATAAACAAACCCCAACAATAAAGCCAAATAAACGCTCGAGCACGCCATCCAATCGCACCTTGAATCGCACATAAAAGCCCATGAACACCGGTAGAATTGAATACAACGCTGCTCAACAGGAGCATCCAAATATTGCATTCCCAACCGTACTCGGTCGGGTAATATCGAGCACGAGAGTAGACTTCGTTAGTGCCCATAAAATCGTTTACGAGCTGCCGAAGAACCCTCTTCAATAAACGTGCCATAAAAGTTCGGTTATTCGACGCTAGATGGCGACACTAGTGGCCGCTTGAAACAGTTGCAACGATTTTACTGCCATCTATGGAGCTTTTTAAGCGTTTAAGGTCTTCGTGCGAAAGAGACAAGGCATGTCGTGTCTCTTCCACGAGATTATACTGAAGTTCGCCGGTAACGGAATGGGTCAAGCGTGAAGCGATTTTTTTATATTAAGTTTTATATACGGCACAGAGGTGTACGGTTGGTTGGAGCGGATGGTTCTTTTTATAGCCATGAAAATAAATAAAAATAGCACGTTTAGAACGGTGGCCATTAATTAAATTGACTACATTTTTCCGCGACACTGAGTGTTTTCTTACAGCAACAAAAATCATGAGTGAAAACAACTGGAAGCTATAAAAATATTGGCTGAACAGGTGCCTAAAGATAATCGTAGAATTATTCAAACACGTAGGTAATTAATTAGTCATAAATGTCACTTATAGTCGCGATGACGTCACAGTAGGTAAGCAACACGCGGTAAAGCCTCGAAGGTTTGAATTTCGAAGAGCGCGCGAACGCACTTCGTGTGATGAACGGTTTCACGCGCATTACGCCCGCCGCCGGCCAGTAATAGGGTTGCCGACGTTCATAAAAACTGTCGTATTAACCTTTTTAGACGGTGTTCGCGAAAAATTCGTTACATTTCCGCAAATAAAAACGTTTGGCATATGTTTTATGAGATATTTGTTAGGGACTATATATGAATGTGTACGTACATTCTAGCTTTTAAATAACTTTTTGAACTAAGTTTAGTAATAGTTTTCGTGATAACTAAAGTAACTAAATGAACTTTTCCTTATGGCAACCCTATCATTCACGTCGGTGGTCTCATTAGATGACGCCCTTATTGTGTTTTTTCTTAACATAAATTATAAGTCATGTGCAACGAAGCACGTCAGGGAATTCACGGCTTAGACGGCTAAACGTTCCTAAACTATGGTCTAGAACGAGGAGAAAATGGCGCTAAATCATACCCATACTATACATAAGTACAATGTTAAGTGAAAGATAATTTCAGTCTATCTAGACCCTACGTGGCATTTCTCTAGTTATAGCTGATATTAGCTGGAAAATTGTAGTCAGTTATTCTATTACAATTTTATTAGGAAACGAGGTAAACGCAGAATGGCCCTAAGCGGTATACCTTGGCCTTAAGTGTAATATAAAATTATAGGGTGAAAATGGTTTTTCATTGTTTTTTTTTGTTTTTATAACCTGGGGAGTTCTCTAGTGTCAGTGCTCTCTCCACTTCCGGATGCAAAAGAAACATTTATAGTTTTTGATAGACCGTAGTTTTTTTTTTCTTAAAATAGGCAATGGGTAACTTCGGTAAGTAGATAATAGAAAACCCTATATCTACCTACTCACCTGTATACCTACAGTAATTTTCGTATTTTCTTGTCGGTAGTTGTTATTCTCTAAGTTCATTCAAACATAAATCACCAATGGGATTTTAAAACCGTTAATTTATAGACAAAGAATAAAATCAACACAAAAAAATGTTTGTTCTCAAAATAAATCTCAATAAAATTGATCTCATCTTAAATAACATCATCTTTGGACCGCGAACGGGACGGTAGAGTCGGCAACGTTGGCCACGACATCGAATCATAATCATCATAATAAAATAATTTTAATAATTAATTAAGCAATACGAAATTAATATTGATTTGGACGTTAGAGATCTTTTTATGACTCCATTAATTGGGAAAAATCCAAAGCTTTGATTAAAAGGTTTACAGAATTGCATTGGTGTGTATTCAACAGTTAGGTAAACGAATGCATGAAAATAAAACAACAATTAATTGACATTCATTATTTATTTATCATTCAATGTGTTTATAAACTGTTTATTGCATCTATCATACACGTTTACGGCAGCAATAATTGCCACTTACTTCATCAACTTACACTATAAATAACACACATATTTCTATAAAACGTCAACAATAGATTTATAGCAAAATAGTAATAACAATAATAATAGATCACTTTATATAAAATCATATAAGGCAATATCGATTAACACTAGTCAACAATAATTCTCATATTAATAAAATACCGATACAATGAAAATGGCGATTTTAATATTCTAAAAGAGCGATTTATCATTATGTTTGTTGAGCAATAGTATTGACACGTCTGCCAATTTGTTCGTAAATTATTATTCTATGATCATATTTCTTTATGCGGACGGTACAGGTACCTACAGTCTAAAACTGGTTTCTTGGTATGTTTTATGTTATACATACTAACACTAAACGTTCTGTCTTGTCGTACGAATATTTTGGTTATGTGAACTATGCCTAATGTGGAACTGGCATTGTGGATATTGAACGGAGAATTAATCTCAGTAGCAGGAGTAGGATTCGTCCCAAGTTGATGGCAATAGGCTTGCCCCCTATTACATGGGACTTCAACATAACTGGCGAAATGTGGGTGTACTATCAGGTACACCTCTGCTTAACGCTTCGGGGATGGAAGGCATGGTGTTATGCAATTCATTAAAAAGTAATTATTGTTTGTTACCAATATCTAATAATCTCTTGGGAAAGTAATTGAAAGAGCCTTTCCTTGTGTAAAAATAGGTCATTTAAATACATACATATCTTCTTACATAATTTCCTTTGAAGGTTTAAATTATTAAGTTTGATACGGACAAAGCTGCGAGCTTTAACTAGCGTAATAAATCTTAAGCGTCCGCTGAAGAATTTACGAACTGACAAGATGTTCATATTTTAAAGAAACTCCCCCAGGCCTTGTTCGACAAATTATTAATTTTACGATTATAATGAGGGTCCCAGGGGGTAACAGAATTTGACTTTATATCAACTTAGAATTTGGAGAAAAACTATGTTCTATGTATTAGGCGTTTACTTACTAATCTTATAAAAAAACAAACATGAGCTGAGCATTAGGCATGAACGAGAGTGTCTAGTATCCCTTTATTAATTATTTTTACATTATTGAATCATTTCTAACCCTGCAACCGACGAAGTAGCAGCCCTAAGTACAGCCTACAAATCTTCAACAAACCAAAGTTAGGTAAAACAAAATAAGGACCTATGTTATAATTATATACCAAACAGCTTAAGACGTACCGAAAATTAATTTATCACTTTAGCAAATTCGCTAGAACAACGTGGCTTGCTCAAATGCGCATGCGACCTTTATAAAATAAATTACAAGTAAATTATGGCAATTCGATCGCTCACCGAACCATATGCAGCGGTTATAAATAACTTAATGAGTTCAATTAGCCGCCATCTTTAAAATGCAGTTTGGCGTTTGATCTCGTGCAGTTTACGCTTTCAAGTTTAACTTTGTTGGACTTTTATTAAATAAAATGAAGTAAGTAAATGATACACGTCAGATGTTGATAATTTAATTAAGAGCTTTGTACGAGTACTTCTTACTTCAGAAAATTTATTTAATTCCTGAAATAAAATAAATTTTCGGTTTAGCTTTAACTGATTTAAAAAGGGGAAGGTATTGAATGTTTCTTTTCTGTGCTAATAATTTTCTATAATTACTTAATAAATTTAAATCAATTTGACGGATTCCAAATCCTTGATCCTAATCACCGTAAATTCGCGTTTAGAAAAAGTTTTTTGATTCGCGAAATTACTGCTTCGTACACGTCAGTGCATTTTTACACACCACTACAGGATAAAGTATTTAATCCGTTTAAAGATAAAAAGAAAATTAAAAGGCTCACGTTAAAAATTCCGTACAACAAAGGCTCATATCAGCGGTATCTACACGCGAACAGACAGACAGACAGACGGAGGGACAATGAAATTTTGCACAATTATCAAGATTACGATCGGGAACAGATATGAAACATGCCCTAACTACGTAGTCAGTTACGTACTTATATGATGATTTATTTACAAGAGCATCGCTTTCATTGAGTGGTTATATTTTCCCGCTTCGTCTCCTTTGGGTTAAGTAGGCAGAACACATCAACGCATTATAATGGTATTTTTATATTAATGACGATTTGAAGAAGATTAGTACGAGAAGTTTTAATAACATTAGCAATGACAATTAATGAATTAAGTCTGTGTAGATAGTGATCGTCGAACAAAATGGTAGACAAGCAATATTTATGCACGCAAGTTTACAGCACAAAGCGATTACCTACTTTAGTTGAATAAGGAGGTTATGGTTTTTTATTTTTTCATAAACCTCCTTACATTTACCTAGATGGTTCCTTAGCAACATGACTTCAACGATTCTTAGTCGATTTCTCTGTCTCAAACGTTCAATGTTACCAATTCCGATTACCATTCAGTTGACATGATTAGGGTGTAGGTTGAGGGCCCAAATGAAGCAATGTTTAACCTCCTTTAATGTTGGTACTTACGACGTTCTGCAATGCAAATCATTTTATGTCTACCTACTATTATTGTGGTTGTATCTTGAAAGGGTAAGCAGGCCCTTGTTGCGAAAATATCGCCTATGGCGGTATTAGCCATCCATTTTACCTAATAAGAGGCTCGCGTATTGTCAACTACTTGGTAAGCCACTGGAGATTACTTTGCTCAGGAATCGAATTCAAGACCTCGTGCTTTGTAAAACAGACCACTTAACTCGTATGGCGGTCACTTACTACTTTGTTAATGAAACGTTAGTTTAATAAAACGCGCTCTATAATTTACTGCATTAGAACATTTTCTTACACACTTTATAGGGAAAAGGGTGTGAACTTGCATAATGGACTTTATCGCCACATATGAGCTTTGATTATCCCACCTTACCTTGTAATTTAATAGGTCCTGGTGCAAAGTAATAATTTACCTAGATTCTGATTTTATTGTGGCAAATAAAATTGCCGATACATTAAATTACGCTGCAACATTTAGGTCAGTACATACTCCACTTACAATTTTAACCACAACAACCGGTTAATACTTGTAATAACCGATTCAATAGTGATAATCTACTCATAATAACCCCAATTTATTTAATATTAAACTCTATTGTTTAAAAGATACAGCGTAATTCAAAGTTGTTGAGAATTTTCTTAAAAACGCCTTGAGTATCGTGGCGGTGGTCCGATGGGACGCGCGATGCCTGCCTCACAGGGCGTCCGCTGGCTTGTAACTCATATTACATTGTTATTTATTGAAAATTAATTGTGTGAAAACACCACGCGAACTATCTCTCTATCGAACCTACCACGTGGAGAATAATGGCCTCGCAGCTTGCATGCAATGAAAACAATTCAACTTTACAATACTAATCTAACGCATCATCGCTTATTGGTTTTCTCGTGGTTAAAACGTTTAGGAACAACGTAACCTCAAGATATTCTACCACACATTCATCTTCCCGGTAATAACAACCGCCAATTTTATTCTTCCATCCATATAGCGAAATATCGGGGAGATGAGAATCCGATATCCGATTATTCCGCAAATTCCCCGGTTAAGAAAGGCCTTAACACGTCAAATCCTTAAATACCAAACTAAACCGATTCCCTAACACCTTAAAGTCCATACTTCAATAAATAACGTTCTGATTTATGAAAATTTATCATACACTTGAGGCTTAATTTTGAAATGATCTCTTCGCGATGCTAAAGGATATGATCCGCGCTTCAATGACAACGGAAATGAGACCTTGTGTTTCATAGAATACATTAAAAACTAGTTTGTGCGATGTTGCGAAGAAGACATTTTTCAATGCATAGTTGGAAGTGTGTCTGCGTATTGTTTTGATAAGCTGCAGAACGGGTTTGCAAGATTTATTGCTAGTATGATTTAATGCGAATAAACTACTCGCCTTGCGCTCGTTGTATTGATGAATGCTCTATTTTTAGTGCAGTCACCTATATTCTAAGTGATGCTTAAAATATCCATCACGTTTTGATAAAGAAAATAAACAAAGAATTGGCGTGGGTAAATTAATGCGCATTACACCGTACTTCATGCGGATTTTCATTTAAATTAACAGGTGATCCGCGGCTCCCCTCGCTAGACTAATTTGAATAAAATTAGGTTTCGTGCACTTATTCAGCGCCGCCTTAAGAATGGAAGAGGATAATCGCTGCGTTACATCCGCTGGGGCATGACTCAGTAATTATTGTAAGTCCTCAATTAAATTATAATAGCGGGCTATGTTGGGCATACGTTATTTGTAGATTGGCAGCCCTGTCGCTCGCGGGCCAATGAGAACGTTGTAATGCGGCGCCTGCGCATGATCGCCCGCTGAGCTTTACAGTTCAAACAACATAAGAAATATTGTACGAGGAAATAATTTGCTTATTTTTGCTTATCACATCATCTCCACAAGTTAAGTAAGTAGGCATTTAAAAATTACGTGATCAAAGAGTATATAGTGTGGCGTAAATACGTGCTAACATAAACGGTTTATAGGGTGGCCTAGATAGCCTTCGGTTATGGCAGTCATGAATGAAAGATTCAATTTGAAAATTGCATATCCAAAATGTGATTCACAAAACTCGATTACCAAAAACGACGTAAACAATTTGGGTTACCTTAGTGCCGGATCAAATCTATTACCGTATGTAGGTAAGTATTGACGAATCAAATACCGAATGTTGGAATTGGAAGCAAATTGTTCGGTCTACATTGGTCTGTAATAAATCATGTTCTGTTAGTGGATATTTGCGTGTCGCAACTGTTAAATTTATTGCGATGACAAGGTCGGACTTACGAACGGTAGGTAGGTAGTACAAGAAGTGCCCAAGGCCTTCCGCTAAGTTCTAAGGCTCATTCAATGTTACGTTTAAAAGTAATTTGTGTGGCCATATTAATTTGGCCAGCTGTGTAATAATACGGCCTCGCGAAATAAAAAAACTGACCATCTATAGGATTTATTGATTTTATGTTAGGTTAGGTCTATGCAATATTTAGTCATACATCTATGCAGGAATTTCCGAAGACATATTTTACCTGATGACCCGATACAAATTGATCAACTAATACGTTACTAAAGTAACTCAGTGTAACAATTTGCCTATCACCACTATGTTTGCTACTTCAATAGATTCACAATACTTCAACGCCTGACACAATTACTTCAAGAAAAGTCTCGTTAATCTTTCCACATGGACCATCAGCTCAATTACCAACCAGCTTGGTTTCTACTCGTCATGAATTTTAAACTACACCTGTATCTGGTCTATACGCTAGTAAAAATGTCCCAGTAAAGATACCAGTTCGCAGTACATGTAAGCTACAATTATAATGGTGGCTTGTAAATCAACCACTGGAAATGCCATAGCAATTACTGATCGATCGCCTGTTAGATTCTCGTGTTTGTGAATAGAAAAATAGAATTCCTTTTACATTGTGATTGTTATTTTTTTGCATTTCATTTTGTAAAAAGGAATTTCCAATATTAATTATTATCATCTGCGTAGCCTTTTCTCAACTATATTGGTGTCGGCTCCCAGGCTAACCGGGGGCAGTTACATCATTTTAATCATATTCCTACCCTTTTTCCATCTTAAGGGTGCAACTGAATACCATTACTATAAATGGAGCGACTGCTTATATGACCCACACAACCCAATTAGTACTGGGTAAAGATAACCCTTGTCAGACTTTCGGGCCATTGATTGACCTGTACCTAAGGACTGTCAAAGATCAACAAATGACAGCCAGGAACAATGGCTTAGCATGTTCTCCAAGGCACGGAATCTTCAACATTGATTATAAAAGGTGTTTTGGCTTCGTACTTTTCCAACATCCTTTGTCTGCCACTATTTTCTACAAAATAAACCTCGATACTTGAAGATAAAATATAATAACTCACGATAATAACCCTTTAACCGACGCTATATTAGCCGTTTTGGGCACCTCGCTCGGTGGTATAGTCCCGATACACGCTACGTGAGTGATAACTCTATCTATTTGATACATTACCATCAAAATAATAATGGAAGTCCATTTGCTGGACAGAAATAGGTTTCGCGATCTGAGATCAAAGAGTATTAGTGGTAAATGGTCAAGGTATCAAGTTTGCAAAGTGCATCTAGGGCATTATTGTGTATGTTAACCTATACGTATGATAAGAAAATTCATTTCAGAAATTATAGTCTCAATAAATGCAACTTTGTAGTCCGTCTATACAAACAATTTTGTTACTAAGCCATAGTTTACTCCACAACTGAATTTAAATTTTCAAAGCTAAGTCATCGCCATTTTTTTTAATTTTCAAGCTTAAAAAACAATCCTAATTGATAAAACTACACGGCATTACACCGGTGACGCATGACAGGTTGGACGGCACTGCTATTACACACGCACCCCTGTATAAAGACATAAACATCGACCCTCACTATCTACGCGAACGTAAAATTTGGTAAAATATTCATCCTCTTCTATGACCCAGGCTGAATGACTTCACTTCCTTTGCCTAGGTGACGACAGCAAACTGTGAGCCGCCATGATGGTTTTATTTATCATTTCACGACAAAGTTTGGACGAGGAAATCTACACACAGTTTTCTTTATTCTATTGAGTGTTACTATAGTACATCGTTCTGAAACACCCCCCACATAGAAATTATTCGTCAGTTATTAAAAAAATCTGCTATTTCCTACAGAAGTGCAATAACTACACTGAACTGTTTTTTTAATAACCGACGCAAATTTTCTATGTGGGAGGGGGGTTCGCAATGATACTGATGTACTGAGTATGTGGTTTCCATTTTCGGTACGGTGTCCTTTCCACCCCGTATAATACGAAAAAATGGACGTTGTACAACCAACATGTGCGGTTTAGTTAAGTGCCCACTAAATTAACTGTCAATTTACATAAAACAATGAAACACGTAAATGAAGCCTTCTGCAGACAAAGTTTTAAGAACCTAAAATGAATAAATGTCTTTGTAATTACAATAATTTTCTGTCTACAGGTGCAAGAATCGCGTGTAGGAGGCGGCATCTTTTGACAACCCTACAATAAACTTTGAATTTAAAATGGAACCAGGTGAATATTCAATTATTATTTCCATGCAAAAAGTTGGTCGGCAATAGAAAACAAAAAAGTAATTTGAATTCTACTAATCAAGTTTCGAATCACGTTCTATTTGTTGTAAAAACTGAAATAACAAATCATCGAGAATAAAAAAAAGTTTTATTTTAAGAGAGCTACTGGCTTGCCAGTATTTTTTGTGAAAGATCTACAATCGACATTATGGACTAATTGGTTGTTCGCAATCAAGACTCGTTTAATTGATTTTAATTCAAGACTTGCTTGTATTGCATAAATGTCAATCCCTCTTGATTAGTTGTTAGCAGTCGAGACTTATGATCGTAAAACGGATTTTATTAACATCAAAATACAGGTTGATGTATTTTAGATAAGAATAATTGAAATAAAATAAATACAAAAAAAGAAAACCAAGAGCATTTTCTACAGCTTTCTAATGCTTAATTCAATAAAAGATTTTTTAATCTTCTGGTACATCTAAATAAAACACAAGAGCACTAAAAATTTTATTGAAGAATATTTAGACATAGTAACATAAACACAGTCTTAGTTATAATGTAAGCAACACATTATAATGTTATTGCTAAATCTAAAATTATATCTTTTAACTAGCATACATTACAGAGATTTTTTGCGTTTTATTACACTTGGTACATTGGATTGCTTACAACTTAATTTTCAGTTAGGAAATAACATTTATAATAACTTTGAGTTACGACTTGAAACAGGTTTATTTTTATAATTATTGTTCTACATTTTTTAACTGAAATTATTTAATATACTGAGGTAGCATATACAACATGTGACTCATTTACGATCAATTTAATCTCATGTCAGGTATTACTCAGTATATACAGTAAGAAATGAAGAAGCATTGTAGTCATTTGTTACAGAATATCGGATGTATTTTTCACAATGTTTTTATTTTAACATCCACAAACAATAAGCGAGGCAGTGTCTCGCGAGCTGTGGGAAACTCAACAACTGCCGCGAAACATGTCTCATATTATCTTCCTCCGTCTAGACACATTTAATATTGAGTATTAGGAACACCCCGGTCCATAAAAACAATTGACTTTTTCAATACCATAAGAGTTGTGTAAGAACAATTAAATTATTACAAACAATAACTGCAATTAGTGTCAAAAGGTTGAATGCAGATTCAATAATGAGACGCTTGTTTATATCTGCTTAAGTCACGTTTAACAAATAATTATACCTATGGCGCAAACACAAAGAAAAAAATGCAAATTAAATTAGTAAAAATTTAACAAAGAAACAATAAATCTACTTAGGTATAGAACAATACAAGAAAACCATTCTAAATTGGTACCTAAATGTACAACTTACAAATGATAGTCAGAAGTTTAAATTTAAATTTCAAATGCGTTTATATCGCTTAAATTGTCATAATCAATCATGCGGCAGTCGACACTAGGGTGACAATAAACAATAGTTTTAACATAGTGGCCGAATGCACCCGGACGCTATGCTTTGAGCAGTAGGAGAGTTGTAAACAGAATGTAGCCAGCCCGCCATTACTCATGAGCGGTAGGGTCACCACGCGGGACGGCGAAAAACAGAGAAAGGAAAATCGGTGTGATTTTCTTTTTTATGATTTCCTACTAGCAGCTTGACTTTACAAAATATCGAATACCGTCAAGCAAAAATGAGGCCATTCAAAATAATTTAATATTTATTTTTTTATAAAGCATAATGTAGAACCTTACTTTTATTTAAAAATGCTCTTTTTCTTCAGTATGACATAAAAATTTAAAAATAAAGGTCATAGCAATGTAGAGCAACTTTGACATCCCTAAATTGCGGGTTCCGAGCTACGAATGCTGTAGCAGAATCAGTAGGATCCGATCTTAAAATTATACGTAACAATACAGTCTGCTATAAAAGTTTTTAATTTAATGTCGGCGTCTAATTTCATTCTTGACGTAAGTATTTTATAGAACAAGTACCATCGGCAACTAGAGCAGTGTAGTTAATTAAGACCATTTTATTTTGTTTAATTGTAATTTAAGTTCCACGCATTAAGAAATTAAGATGGCAATCTCGGAGCTATAATTCAAAATTATTACGGCACACAATACTTTTATTGTGTAGACGTAGATAGAACAACCAGCATTTTACTAAAAAGTAAAATTTTATTTGTTTCCTACATAATATTAAATTGAGAACATCTTAGTTGTATGCTAGTTTTCCTAACGCAAGAAAATCGTGACAACACTGTATAATTTTCAATCAAACAAACCACTAATTGAAACTGTTGTCACACGATGAAAAACACACAATTACTAGAATCATGAAACCACTTTTTCTTCACAACACATTGTTTTAATTGCATGTTCTACTCTAGATTTTTTTTTCTTTTACTATGTTTATAGTCAGCCAGCATCAAGGTGTTTTATGATAAAATAGTGCGCAATAATTCGTCATATCCCGTAGTCTGCTGCTCACGTGGGTAATTTTTATTGGGGCCTTGAACTTGTACACAATTTGGACGGTCGATATTACAGACACGGCCGGCTTTGCCACCGCAGAGATGAGTCGTTTTCGTTCTAGTTATATTTATATGGTGTGATATCATTCTTATAGTAGCACTATTAAATGGTATACTCGGATGGATTGAGAGAAGATTTTTGTCGGTTTGACATGGCAGTGGAATTTTTTGGAGATTTATGAAGAGATGTTTGAAACTAAATGCAGCTGCGAGTTTAAAAAAAGAATATGACATTAGCAACGTTTTTTAGCGGTTACTACACTGTTCAACTTAAAATATGTCTGAGAATGTTAAATCGTTGACTGCAAATAAATTAATAATTCAACAGGCAGATATGTATATCAGTGACAATAACTGCTTAATTACCGTGTAATAGAGCGGAAAGGCGGAGTTTTGAATAATTGGTCGAGAAAAACTGCATTGCTACCTTTTGGACCAAGCCGTCACTTAAGTATTTTTTTCTTTTAATTTTTAAGGAGAGAAGGTATGCTTCTTATTTCTTTCGTAAAGGGAATGATTGGATTTTCGTGTAACAATGTAATGACGGATAATCAGTTGTTGTGCAAGCAGTACGGTATCGAGGCCCTCGGGACCTAACGGGCGCAGTCTTCAAGCTTTCTCACAGCTCAGCTATACCCGACTGACAAACTATTATTTATTTACTCGCATTAGATCCGTTCAAAAACAATAAACTGCTCCCATAATCTGTTCAATTTACATAATATGTGATTATTACAAATGTTATTACACCAATCAATTTTTAAGAAGTTGATTATGAAACGATCACATTAAAAATAGTGCTTCCGTGCGAATGTAATGTGCGTCATAAAATTTGGTACCTAGTCTCAAAAATTATAATACGAAAGATAATATCTATGACATAATTAACGCTTTTACTACATGGTAACAAGGGGCAATAAAGCCCATGCGTGACACCATACAAGTTTCAACAATAGTAAAAACTTATTACGTCCTTAACCAGGAATTTAATAGCTCATAGCCGTAGAACAGAAAGGTATGGATTTTTTAACCTTCAAAAAACTACTGCCGAGTCAGACACATAAATCAATGTTTTTGCGAACCGACATTGCTTGCGGTTTGAAATGTAATATCAAAAATTTATTAAAGTATGTGTACCTCACGATTTTATCTCTTATGTTTTGCGGAAAACTCCTTGACTCTACGAACGCTTGGTAACTCGGAAAAAATATTGTAGGAGGCACCTAACAGGTTGCTAACGGACAACCTTCTTCGAAGTTAATTTAACTCTATGCATTTATCTGATCAATCAAAAACCTAATCAGCTATCATAATCTATTTTCTTACCTCTCATCTACATAAAGGGTGTTGGCAATCGACAGAAATTCGCAAAATAATTTTCGATCGAGTATACGGTAAAACCTGCCTCTGCCTCCACAATGGCAAATTACTGATCTTTGACATCGGCAGGAACAATGGGAGACGCAACCGATTTATGACGTGGCGGGACTGTCGCAGATTCAATAATCTTGCGCACACGCACCGCGGCCCACGATCATGTGACGTACCAAGTAATGTACGGGTAATTTATTATAATTTGCATGCGGGTTAAATACAGGTTGGTCGGCTAAAATTACTAGCAGTTTAAGGTTAGCTAGGGTTTTGAAGATCAAGGTCGAGAAATTGCTTTGATTACCTACACGAGATGGAAAGGACCTCGGCATGTTACGGTGATTAAAGAATTAAGTGAATTAAGCTAGGTGGTGAAGAAAATTTTGCTCAATTTTTTCGCTAAATTGGTGATTACGATGACTTAATTCCCGGAAAATGATAATTTAAAGTTCAGCACCGCGTCGATTACTGGTTTTCATGTGCAAAAAAAGTAAATACGCGTCATAAATTACTGCCATATAAAAGTGACGCAACACAAACACTAATTAAGTAATGCGATTACTGTAATTGCACTTCATAGATGTAGGTAACTCGGTAACCGTGTAGCTCTGAGATTTTTCCCGAGATCTAATTAGGGGTTTCATTATCTGTAATGGTATCTAGACAAGCATCTACAAACAGGATGTCTAACAATATTTGTCATTTAAGTGGATGCTCTATTATTTTACTTTTATGATGTTAAGATATAAAAAATAACTAATAGGAGGTCCACTGAGTGCCTTAATGTTTTCCGGTTTCGTCGTGAGAGTCGTTACAATGTCGCCGCCATCCAAGTTCTAACAGTTTGTTTCTTTATTACTGTACACACAACCATTTAAACACCCTGTAATTAATCTGATTTATGATTAAATTAAAAATCTAAGAGCTTCATTATATTTTTTTTTTTTAGTTTTCGCAAACAAACTTGGTTGCTTGTAATTAAATAATTAAAGTAACTTGTTTATTTTTTTGGCGGCACGTTGAGATCGTTCGTTATTTATTTTTGTTGCTAAAATATTGCTTTGCGATTCAATAAATTACATAGGTTTCCTATAAAACCAATTAGTTTTTACAACTTTTTAGTTCAGTTAAAAAAAATGTTTTCAATTTTTATTTCAGTT
This sequence comes from Standfussiana lucernea, assembly GCA_964057025.1. Taxonomy (NCBI): domain Eukaryota; kingdom Metazoa; phylum Arthropoda; class Insecta; order Lepidoptera; family Noctuidae; genus Standfussiana; species Standfussiana lucernea. Next base: position 11,171,879 of record OZ059790.1, on the reverse strand, counting down.
ACAGTGTGTACAATCTATTAAAGTGTGGCGACGCAACAAAATAACAGGGGTCAGTGGAGGAAGCTCGGCGGAAACGTAACAAAATACAGAGAGGATGGCGAGAGATTTACACACCCTGTATCTAGTGGTTTACAAGTGTGCTGTTTTATGAGACGCCTAATAGATGTTTCTTTGGACAAGTTGGCAAAACGATGAGGAAAAATGATATCAGAGAATTTATCTGAGTAAGTAGATGATCATAATTTAAGTATTCAAACTGTGATCGGTAGAAGTGAAAATGACTCCGAGATAAGTTAGTTGAGAGTTCATTTTCCTCGAGCAATGAGAAAACTTGTTTGGGAGTCGAAAATTGTTTGAGATAGTTTTGGAAAACAAACAGAAAACTACGTTTACGTTTTCATTTACTCTTGATCCACATTTTGACTCAAACAATAAGAAGGATCCAACCACAAGGCAATAAAAACCTTTGTCGTATAAAAATATAACGGTCCCGTGTTCCTCGAACCATTTTATTGTTAACCTTAACAAAATAATAGTTTTAAAAGATCGCATTCATTAACAACAATCACCTGTGACCATAAAAATTATGCAACGTTTTTTGAACCATAAACGTCATAAAAAAGTTGTAATTCAATGGTAAACGAAACAATAGTTCTGTACCTGCTGAACCATTCTAAAGTTGCGAATGTTTATGGTTTTAACATCTCTATTGCACAAGGTGCAGACAAAAAAGAAAAAAGATTTTTAAGAAAAAAAAAGATACCGTACAGGAGCAGATGTTTTACGTAAAATAATCACTTATCTCAATGTAAATTGTCCAATAACTTAACTTAATTTTCCCCTACACTTAATTGCGCGCGATATTATCCTGTTTACGCCTTAACGATAAATTTTTCCACCCCAAATTTTCTCACCTAGCGATTTTACTATAGAGGATTACTTGAAGCCCTAATCCAACCAGCTGTAGTGACGTAATCAAACAGCTGATGCCATAAACTACTTACGTTGTAAACAGAACCGCAATAAAAAGGGACCGCGGGACGGAGACACACGCACAGAGCGACTAGCGCACAATGAACCTACCGTACGTTTAAATTTCGAATGTAATGTCATTTTTGTGACAGCAAACACCTAGGTTTTTTTTTTCAATAATGTCGTAACTGAAGTAAAAATTATGAACAGTAAAGAGTGCCAACACTGCCAGGATTGGTAAACTACAAGAAGCAAATACTCAGTAACTGCCAGAAACAAAATGTAACACAGCGATTCGCGTGTGAATAATTCATCATAAAATGATTTATGACACGATATAAATCTTTTATGGCAGAACAAAATACGGAATAACGTACAAAGTAGGTTCTATTTATAGAATCGGCTCTGTTACTGACCGTGGATACCCTACATTATTTTTTAAGACTAGGTAATGTCTTCGAATTTTCTTTCTTTCTTTCCTTTTTTATGAACGCACCTTAATTCCAAATTGGCATTTCAATTAAAAAACTGTAACAATTTGTCGAAATGTAAAAAAAAAATCGTTTCGAACGCGATATCGCTTCGCCTCGGTGGCCGGTGGAGCTAAAGCTAACCCATAAAATGCTCTTGGTTACTGCGTTCGGCTCACAATGTGACGTTTTATACAGACGCGGGCAGGTGTGAACATTATCTTAATTCAAGTGCTACCGAACCGATCGAGGTGTGCTCAGAACTTAACGTACCAAATTGAAAGGAAGATTTTTTAAAACGAACCGATATTTTGCGAGATTTTTAAGGAAACTTTTGCGTCGGAACAAGTAAATTTACATACAGTGTAATTTGTAACATGCGTTTTTGTTGTTGGCATGCATTAAGAAAAACCTGTAACCGTTTACATCAAACATATTATAATAGCTATTTTTAATAGTTTTTAATTAGTTATGTGTGTACGTAATTATCAAAACTAGAATAATAAGATAAATAGAGGAATCTTCTTTATCTTCTTCTCTTCTCTTCTTTATCGTGTGGTTAGTGCCTAACCTGGTGTCAGAGTTTTTATGCCGCCCATGGGCCTCTGACTTGACTTTACATGGCGTCGAGAAATATCTCTCTCTTCTTTATAATTTTAGGTAGGTATTATAAGGTGGGTGTACCATGGAAGGCCACTCTAATAAATAAACAGTTATTATTCGTTCATATACTGGATAAATGAAACGAACGAATATTTAAGTAATACTTTGTTTTATTCCGTAAAATATAAACCACTTTTTTAAATTTCAGATTTGATCAATATTGATTAAACTTAAGTTTCATTGAACTCTTAAAAATGGCCTTGCTAGGAACAAGGCTCCTTAGAAGGCCATTATGATAAATCAGTCATTTAAAACTAAAAGTTAATAAATAGCCATTAAATCTACAATAAAAAGAAGTGGTTTATATATTACGTAATAAAACAAAGTATTACTTAAATATTTGTTAGTTTCATTTATCCAGTAAATAAACGAATAATAACTATTTATTTGTTAGAGTGGCCTTCTATGGTACACCCACCTTATTTTAACGTCGCCGATTTCCGATATCAATGAAGCAAGGGACCGTACTGCCAAAATAGTGGCGCGAGCGATTCACCGCCGCGTCTGTGATTTCTAGTTCGATGGATGTTTATGTAGATAGAAGGAATTTGTCATCACATGGCAATAACTACGAAATTTTAATAATTGGCCTTCGAAGGAGCATGGCCTTCCATGGTCCACCCACCTTATTTCTTAAAAAAAATGGTATCTAGCACGATTCTAATGAAATTGCATAATTCACTTTGTAACGAAGCCTTATAGAATTTATGTAAACCTGTGAAATTGACAGATATACCCCTTAATGGTCTGAGTATTAAGAATATATTGCTAATTTATTTAAATTAGCGAAATCAATTCCACTTAATTGAAATTGTAGTGTTTGTTTTGCTAAAAGCCCATTTTGTTTTAGAAAAGGTGAACTAACTCTTATTAACTTAGTTATAATCAGGAAAAAAGTCGTTTCATCAATATTTAATGTTAATTTTTGTTCTTTAGCTAAACACTTATAGGCAGCTCAATATTAATTAAACTTTCTGTAATTTTCAGATTTTTTGTACAATATTAGCAGGATCCTAAATCGGCCAATCTTTGTCAAAAATTAAAAACAAAAAAAATATTCGTACTAATTAATACCTACCGAATCATTAACGATTAGCATAATGAGATCATAAAGGAAACAAACCGTGAAGATACATATCTTTTATATATAAAACTTATTGGTTGGATTTTATAAATCAATGATAAAGATCAACAATTCAACAAAACGAAATAACTGATGTAGTTCCTACTACTAAGTAGAACCACTTTCCGAGCGTTGCAAAACTTCACAAAATGAGCGTTAACCTGTAAAACTCTATTTTAAATATTTTTGCCAAATAAGTCTTGTTTTTAATAGGCTTTTGTGTATAAATGGTTAATTTAAGTAATTGTTTTGGAAATTAAACATATCTTTTTATTGATTAAATCTAAGACTCAAACATTAATATTCCATTTCGATTGACGGTGCATTGATAATTGTTAATGTAAAATAGTTTTTTTTTTAACTTAAGTTCTTAGCTGATAAGGTACCCACACACATAATAAAAGCTACGTTACCTACTAATGAACACAGTCTAAACTCAAACAAAAAAATCCAATCCCCCAAACAGGAGTTACCTAACACCTAATTGCCCAAGCATAGAAGCAAAGTTAGAGTGAAAATTAGTGAGTTGTCTGGGAGTTAGTTTCAGTTTCAGCAGGGTCACCGGGCCAGGCGGAAGGGCGAGGTCACCGCCCCCTGTGCCCTGGATACTGAACACTAAAAGATGGTAGAATTGTGTTTTTGAGATTCATTTTAAATCTGGTGGAGGAAAACTTTGTATTTGTGGTGATTTTTATTTGGGATTTAGTTTTAGTAAAGAGGTTTGGTAAGGACAGGATATTTTTTTCTTTCACAACTGATTTAGAAATCATAGCGTTATAGATATGGTAGGTTGCAGGATTAATAATTTAACAAAAAACTGTTAATGACCGAATTTGTGTAAATGGAAGTGGAATTTTAGTATCCGCCATTTTTAGCTCAGAAGTTCTTTTTTTTAAATACAGGTTCTCTTGTGAAATATTTTACTTGTGACTTTTGTGAGTAACATTTTTCTCTAATTGAAAAGGAATTTAGGTCTAGTTTGTAATGTTACACCTAAGAAATAGCTAACTGTATACTATGTTAGGAAGAAATACACTTTATTTATGGACATCAGTCACGCCTTGAGTATACGACAAACACCTTCTAATAAATTGGCAAGAAAAATATATCAAAATAGAATTAAATGGCTAGTTTTATGGAGTGTTGTTTTAATTAACGTCTAAGGCCTTATCAGAAATGCAAGCAAGATGTTAAAATAATTACTGAAAACAGTATCGTGACTTACAACATAACACGTCATTTAAAGGAAGAAAATTGCCTCCATCAAACTTTAAACTATTCATGGAACAATTACCGCTGACTTAATTGAAAATTAATTTCTACTATTATTATAAGAGCATAGCGAGGGCAACACCACAGTTTTGCATTTATGCAAGTGCAGGTTTTTGTTTAGGCCACTTATTCAAGGAGCGCTAAGACCGTGTTTGGCTTTACTTGTTTGTGAGTACATATTTTCGTGGCGGCTGGCTCCGTGAGCTCGCATTCATAATATCGGTGTTTGAACTCTTAAAATTACTTACTGACACATTTTAGGCACCATAAATACTACAATGCTCACACAATCGCTACATTATTCACCACGTAAAGTCTTCTTATAAACCAAACAATAAGGTCGCAGATTATTTTCGTAATTTCAAACGCATTAAAAAAGTCCGTTTAGCAAACAGTGCGCGATTTCATTTTCCGTTGTAAACATGACGGCGAGCCGTATAATGTTTATGTATCTCGAGTGCAGAAGGAAATTCTCATCTAAATTCTGCGCGAGCGCCGATGATTCCAACATTCGTGCGTTGACAGTGAAATACATCTCGCGTCTGATGCGTGTGAAAAAGTAAAAGCAAATATTGTATTGAAGAAGAACACTAGGCTTGTAAATATCACTGAGGTTTAACTGGGAACAATCACTGGCCCACATAAGTCGATATCGGAAGTGGATGGCCGGTTCATGGGCAGCGGTACATGCTCGTCGAACGATGACAGCTACCAATGCGCGATGCGTAAATTACCGATACGTGTCTCGCATCGCATGCTCTACACTTTGATGAAAATCCGCCGACAAATTGAGCTGTGGTAGGTCACGGCGCTTTACAATTCAGTTTGCATATCGGTCACCACAACTTCTCACAGCACACTGTAACGTAACCACACTTAGTAACGTCTGTCGCACTCGAAAAACAACGCTGCACTAAAAGTTATAATCAAAAGGATACCGCCATAGATAGGGGAAGGTGGATATCTTAATTTCCTAGTCCTTCGAGTTCATAGATTATAATTTACGATTGTGTTTTTGGCCGGTGACCATGGTAAAAAAGCGGTCTATAATAGAAACGTCGTTTTTTTTTCACCCGCATGTAACGTTTAACCGGAGTTGAGCTTTCGATCGGTATCGGACCATGGCCTGGCCATTTTGGTATGAGGAAGAGCTGTGATAAACATCGTTATCTCTTTCTTCAAATTATATTTTATAAGAAATAATATTTTGTGAGGCTGAAGATATCATATTATTTTTAAAACAATGACATTCGAAAGTGTGTGAATGTAAGCGTATACTCATTAAAAAATTTGAGAAATGACTAAATTTAAATATTCCTTAATGATAATTTAATGAGATGCATGTTTCTTTTTGTTTTATAATAACAACTCAGCCAAGTTTTCACCAAGAAATAATACTCTGCAATAGCCAGATATTTTGCTAATTAAGGTTTAAAGTCTGCAATGCTCCGTAGAAAACAATAAAATTGCAGTAACAGACCGAGACGGATATATTTCACCGCGTGTGTCCTTACTCTGGAAGGGTTTATTAGTTAAGTATGTGGTGGGGCCCATACATCATGGGGATCGGCGCCGGCGCAAGCTTTCCGTTCGATTCCCGCCGTGAATATTTCAATTTTATACCATAACGACTCCAAAGCTATTCTTTTTTAATGTTATCAACTCAAAAATCGTTCTTAATTCGTCAATAATCAAATTGTCGTAAAACATTTTGCTATAGTGTTAAAATATCAAAAGTTTACCGACTTTCACCGGTTTAAGGTGATAAAACACCAACAAAAGTCACTTCTAAAAAGTTTTATAGTTGAATAATTATTGAGATTCCTACTGAAATGGTGTGATAAACTTTATTGGTCGTTAGAATGAGAGCCGAAACAAATCTGTGAGTGGCGAGACGAATCGCGTAGATTTGTTACGGACAGTAATATAACTTGTGATTGACCAACTATAATTAAAAAGTAGCGAGAGTGCAATAAAAGTGAGGTGAGCGCACCTATTCACGTCCCACTTAATGTAACATTTATATTTTAGTGTTCTTAGACTAAGCAATCGCCAGAATAACGTGTTTTCAAACCAATTGATACAGATTGATATTATAGTCGATTTAGTTGTCTATCGCTACCGATGTGTAACTTTGAAGTCGTTTACCCGATTGATATGAAATAATGATTGGCATTCTTATTAACCTTTTATAAATAGTCAATTACTGTCAATAATATGCAGTTACCGTAAGTTACACTTACAAACAACTGTTTGATAACACCGAATGGCTGTTTTATGTGAGAATCATAATGGGAGCACGATTAACCGACTTAGTTTAAAAAGAAGACACATTGTTCTGTAAAACGCTAGTTTCGGCACGAAGCCCTCTATGTCAGGGAAATAAGTTTAAAATATCAAACACGATCCTTGATATGCTATAACGAACTTTATCCCCAAGACTTAGGGTTTATGAAAAGCTTCAGGTCGAAAACCAACGAGAGCCCTTGCTTATGAAAAATGTACTTTTAGAATAAGGTAATAAAAATTAAATTTGAATGTTTATTGAGATTTTTAGTATCGAATGAAAGGCGAATGCAGCTCAGTTATTTATACCGAGTATATGTTACCGTGCACTGTTTATGTGAAATTAAATATGGTTTAATAGTTTACTAAGAACGGGTTAGCGTTGCAAAAATTAAACGATGCAGTTTCGCTTAGCCGGATGTGGTGTGCTTGTATAATCAATATTGATACTGGGGTACCTACTTCGAAGTAAATTAAATTTACAATTACGTGACTTTTTATTTTTAAATCAAACAAATCTCAAGTTGCCATAAATCTGTATATCACTTATGTAAATGTGGTGACACAGACTTAGAGCACTGACTCATATTCTGACAAATCAATTGCATTACTCATATCATTTCGATTTACAACGAAATCGATATATTTCTGCATGTGTCTTAATATTCAAATACTGCGTGGTAGGGCACCTCAGTGTTGTATATCGTGCAACAATTAATTGCCGGCCAGACATCAAGTCATTTCGGACCACCATCCATGCGAAGCAAAGCGATAATACCCATGAATAACCACCAGACACCACAGCTTTTTTTCTGGTAAACGACGCAAATCGCTCAACGGATAATGTAATTAATTGCGCTATTTAATCCAATCAGAAGTAAGTAAACGTTTTCGCTAAAGAGAAAAGATTAACACTTCTAATAGAAATGCAGAGAGTCCATTTTAAGATTAAAATCGTAAACGGTAGCCACGAATATGTAAAAGAAATGCTGGAAGTTTTTATTTCAAATTACTCTAGACGTATATCTAGGTATCATTTATCGATAAAGGATTACAATAGAATTGACTGTTCGAGGTAGCTTCTGAATTATTTACGCGTTAACTCGATATCTAAATTATTACTCCATTATAAAAAACGTAATTATATTGTATAGTTATTTTTAATGTAGTTTGAATTATGCTATTCTAGATAATATTGAACATAAACTTAGTAAAAATGAATAATTGAAGATATTAAAAGAAAACAGAATAATTCAATTGGATGTAAATATTTAACACAAGGTTTGCAGTGAAGCTTATTTACTACAAAAGCTTCGTCTCCTAAAGTTTTAATGAAGCTTTAATCGCGAAGCTGAGCAACGCAACGCATCCGACTGTTTGTGGAAGACAAGAATAATGTAACGTTCCCAGCAAGCGATCGACCGCCCGATCAACGTGTAATAATACATTTTTACATACTACGAGCAAAGAAAATAAATTACACACGTACGCTCAAAACTCATGTTGGCATTATATGACAATTTGACGTCTGAAAAAAAGTTCTGACCATCCTAACAAGCTTTTGCACCAGAACAAAAGAGCAACCAAAATTATATGCTGTAAATTATAACATTTTTCGAGCCTGTTTCATTACTTCCTACTAAAAGATTATCTACTTCGATAACACTTTAAAATACGATTACAGCATACAATTACAGAGAATTTTGAACTGATTAAAATATGAATACATCGTTCTCATACTTTGAACACTTTACAAAGACTTTTTACGACGTTATATACGGCAGTAAAACTAAGATTTAACATAAACCTAAAGTTTTCAGTAGACAAAGAGGTGTTGTGTAGGAATAAATGCCTAAGTATGGGGGCAATTGTTAAGATTGCGGACAAAACGGCAACTATAGGATGCAGCCCCGTGATTTTCAATGTAATGCATAATAACCTACGTCAGGTCACGCCGTTTATGAACACTAGCGAACTGGGGATACTTTATAAACTACCTCTAACCACTTTTTGGTACTACGTAGGTACTGTGTTAAACAAGTTTGGTCGACATTATGTAGGGCCACGTATTCGGCAATCGAAACACTGGGCACTACTTATTTTTTTTGATTGCGTCCGCTTGTAGGTCGGTGGTTTTTTACCACATCAATTACGTGAGGTACAAGAATAAGTATTATCATAATATGGTAGCGTTTCCTGTAGCTAAAAAATAGCAACATAATTAGGTAGGTACAAACTGTTTTTGGTAAGCTTTTTGTCAAGAGACGATAATAATGAGTGCTCCTACCCTAATATCAAACTGCAACACAGTTCTAAATTTTACAATTTTGTGCTAGAAATAGATGTGAGTTTTTAATACACTACCTCACATAGAGACACAGTTCTAGAGTACAAGACACGTTTAATTTTAGCTTCATGATTGACTAATTGTCTAATTTTGTCTTGCAGAGCTTCCAAGAAGATGTCCGTGAGTTCATTCCGACGATTCCACAAAAAGAAAGTCCACACCACGAAGCAGTTGGGATTCATATTTATCACTTCACAGCTGCGCACCTATGATCGATCTTATCCAAGATGGCGGCGGGCGCGCCGCGCGAACAGGCGGGAAACAAGCGCATGCACACCTCCTCCGCCATAACGGACCCGTCAATCTTCCGACACATTTGAAATTAGAACACTTTATTCTTCTTTAAAAATGATTCGAAAGCAAATACGTGCTAACTCGCGGACGGTTTGCGTTGCACTAAATTAACAAAAAACTGTTTTAACGTATTCAAAACTTGAAACCCATAAAACATATCTCCCCCATTATTAGTTTATGGCTTGCGACTGTTACGGGGCCTATTATGCTGTTATTTTTCTGTGTATTGGTGTTTGTTTTGACTGTATAGTGGTCTGGGTTACCAATGTGGGGTACCATTACAGAATGTTTCTTTTGAGTAGGTGCCTGTTATCCGTTTTTAAGTGACTCTATTATCATTCTTGTTCTAAAGTTTTTGTGTTCCGTTGTATTTGTTTAACGGCGATTGTCTGTAATGTAATTTTTGATAGTATTATTTGAACTTGTTTCATAATATACAAGGTACTGTTAAAACAATGGCATAAAAATCCCGGTTTGTCCACATCGAAAACTCCAGCAATACATATTATTATTTCATTGCAAAATCGAATAACAGGAGTAACTAAGGTTATAAAACTTAATTCCCAAATAATTATGGCCAAATAACTATATCAATCCAATCGCAGACTATTTTTTTACTATAATTTTGTTGTAATTCTAATTATTACCTACAGAAAATATCATAAGGTGGGTGTACCATGGAAGGCCACTCTAATAAATAAACAGTTATTATTCGTTCATATACTGGATAAATGAAACGAACGAATATTTAAGTAATACTTTGTTTTATTCCGTAAAATATAAACCACTTTTTTAAATTTCAGATTTGATCAATATTGATTAAACTTAAGTTTCATTGAACTCTTAAAAATGGCCTTGCTAGGAACAAGGCTCCTTAGAAGGCCATTATAATAAATCAGTCATTTAACACTAAAAGTTAATAAATAGCCATTAATACTACAACAAAAAGAAATGGTTTATATATTACGTAATAAAACAAAGTATTACTTAAATATTTGTTAGTTTCATTTATCCAGTAAATAAACGAATAATAACCATTTATTTGTTAGAGTGGCCTTCTATGGTACACCCACCTTATTTTAACGTCGCCGATTTCCGATATCAATGAAGCAAGGGACCGTACTGCCAAAATAGTGGCGCGAGCGATTCACCGCCGCGTCTGTGATTTCTAGTTCGATGGATGTTTATGTAGATAGAAGGAATTTGTCATCACATGGCAATAACTACGAAATTTTAATAATTGGCCTTCGAAGGAGCATGGCCTTCCATGGTCCACCCACCTTACTTGAACTTTTATTATTAAAACTACAAACTCATCTTTTCATTAGCATTAGCACGGTCTTAACTTAAATCGTCGCGGTACAGTATTCACCGAGCGAAGTAGAGCCGCTTTCGTAGCATATCACCGATCGGATGCACACTCACGAGTTCTCACCACTACGAATACGATACAAACTTATAATATTATGTAGTTATGTACCTTGTGCATCGAATTCCAATTAATTTCATCGACTTTTCAAAGAATATTTAAATATTCGCTATTGTTTTGAATAATTACTCATGTTATTGACATTCATTGTTTTGCTTTTGCAACTAGCGAGTGTTCAATTGTTTTTTTGCGTAGGGCATAATGAGGACACGATTTTCTTTTATTTTTACAATTCGATATTTTTTTTTTATTTCCATTGGTTTATATTTAAAAGTAGAAGTTGAGAAAAAACTCAGCCGCCTTTTCGGAAGATATTGAACCGTTTAAATTAATATACAAACAAGTTTGAAATCGAAATCGAGCGTGTAACTACAGAATACTTTGCAAGTATGTAACTTGTGATTACAATACCTCATTTCCCTTTAATAAAGGTGCATTTAAAATCCTTCGGTGCCCACGGCAATATTCAGTCGCCAATTTGGGAACTTGTTTAGAAATTATAGGTTCAACTCTCGGTATGAGGTTAGGTTGAGTTTAAAACTTCACTGTACTGAAAAATAAGCATCTAAAGAATGCAAATAAAACTTGCCATTTCACAGGTTTGTTAAAATGTAGGGTTCTGTACAGATTCTGTGGCTTTAAATTTTAGAACTTGAAAAATAAAAACCTTCTAATATCAGAAAGAAGATTCAATTCGATTTTGTTTTCAATTACCGATAATTTTATGTAGCAAAAACTTATTGACGCAATTATGACTTAATGATTTTTTTCAAAGTTAATTCAGTTTCTAATTTAAATAGCAAATGGAACTACTGTATGATTATTAGGTAGACCAATATTAAAGTTAATTATTTTAATGTGACTATTAGCACAGATTTACTATTAGTAAAACCGTGTGTTTTGTCATGTATTAACTTTAAATAATATTACATTAAATATAAGGTTTTTTATTAGATAACCGTTAAATAAAAACAAGCATTTACTGGGGCAATACAACAACTTATCATGGAAACTATTACTTTGTGGGTACCTAATTGCTCGTTTATAATTTTATTTGCTTATTGCCAGTGAATGTGCAGTCAAGTATTTGATATCAGTCAAATAGGTGCTTGTTATGTCTTAGCAGTACTTGGCACTGTATACTTATTGACTTAGATACCTGCAGTTAGTTCTTAATGCAGGTTACACTTGAGCAATTTGTAATTTAAACGGGCTGTCACTATTCTGATAAAGTCTGATTTAAAAATTAATAAAATTAAAAATGATTGTCCACATTAATATCATCGTAGATAAAGTCTCTAGAATAGATAAAATAATAAATTAGGTAGAAAATAATTTGAATTTTATGTTGAGTAATTTAAATTAAATTCTTTTTTTTTTACAGGAAAGCTTTTGTTAGCGACGCTTAGACACGTGACATTTTTTCACGAAGCCAACACAGGTCGGCAGATCGTGTTCGGCGGACAGCGGACAGGCCGGACAAGCCCGAACTTTTCATACAACCCACGTCCAACAAGCGTCCTTGTATTGTTTCGCGGGCCGTGTTGCGTGAACACCGAGTGAAATATGGCCGACAGTTCGACTACTTATTTTTGTTTTATTTTTTTAGCCCGTGTTACTTAATTTTATCAAGTCGCATGAGTTATGAGAGGCGGGACCACACGCGTTGCGTTAATTACGCGTTAGTAATGTACAGGTGACTCGCTCCACGCTGCGGCCATGATTGATTCGAAGACAAAAATCGAATACGATCCCTGGATCTAACCAGTTATTAGATGCAGCATTCCAAATTGAATTTAGAGTTGGAACGTCTCTATTTTAAATCATACCTCCAATTAGTGGTTACAAAAAAGATTCTAATAAGTCGTAACAGGAATTTTATTCAGTGTTAGTTATTGGTGGTAATAAATACATAAGCGCGTGGATTCTTTGCGGTGTCTCTAACACATCAGTAAAGTTTTCGTCAGTGGGCTATTAGTCACTCGAAATTATCTAGTATTGGGCTTTCATCTTAGAAATTGGAGGCATAATCGAGTGGTCATTTTTGTCGAGTGGTCAGTGGCACTCTTCAAGTTAATAATAATGCGCCCAAACTAGATCGGGCCATTGACCCGGGCGCTCGGCGCGGGCGCGCCGTGCACTCCCGCCATAATTTGGAGCGCTAAAATGCTACTGAAGACGTTTTACCGAGATCGTGCGCTTCATCAGTAGGACTTTTATCGATATCATAAAATATGATGTTGACGAAAAATATGGCGATGATAAAAATAGATTTTAGAGTAATTAAAAACTGATAGATTTATTATGTTATGTAATAGAGACTATGTTTTCATAGGTGTGATGAATTCTGTTAATTTATGATCATGCTGAAATAATTATTGAGCGTTTTATATTTTAATCATTTACAATTTTATTGCTCAGTACTAAAAGATTAGAAAAGGACATAAAATTGGTAGCTAGTTTGAGTGTGCTAGAACTAGAACAAGAAAGAGCCTTGTACTTGATTGTAGTAGTTTACAGGTTTCACGCCCAATGTTAACAACCTTTTAGTAATCCATTCATGATCCATTACCCTATTGTATTCGACTCTAATAATTTTTGTATGCAAGTTACGCTGTTGTAAGATTAAATAAATTGGTTGCCTAAGGTTGATGGAAATATTTTTTTTTTTTTTGTAAATACGATTTTAATTGTGCGTTAGAGTAAATTAAATCACTAACCAATGAATATTTTTTTTTAATTTAAGAAATAAAATCAAGACACTACGAATTACTCATACTTGGTGATTTTAGTGTTATATGAGCTTTGAAGTATTTTTATGGCTTTTACAACATTAATGGCTCTATAATGCTTGTAACTACGATTTATATCATATAAACGCCATAAAATGGCACATTAAACTACAATATCTATCAAATAATTGAAATATAAGGCAGTAAATAAAATAAAATCAGCCATAAAACTCGGCTCAAATGAAAACTGCCGCAACATTTATTTATTTTTTATTGTCACAAATTAGTATTTTAATGAAGATTCCATGAGTTGATGGCAACAATAAAGTTATGAATGGCACTCAAATCTGTCTTGACTAATAAGGTGCTAACGAGGGTCGTTCGTTTTATGTGCGTTTTATTGACACTTGAGTCGAGCAGTCGAGTTGTCGGCACTACCTGCCACCGCTCTTCTTATTGGTTTCCTATGAGACTTGAATGGGAATTTCCGATTTCGGGCCGCACACCAATTGGCCAGCGGCATTTTAGGGCTTTTACTAAGAGACTATCAGTGTATGGATGTTTTAAATTTTTATTACATATTATTGAGCAATTAAAAAGTTGTTAGAGTGCTGTTTGAGGTTTAAAGTTTTTTGTAAATTAACGACTGTATCAGATGTAGTTTTGTTATTGTTTCAAGCTTTAAATAATAATTGGAAGAAAACTAACCTGCTATGGCCATCCAAGGGTAGAAGGTGTGATTGGTGGGCTGGTGTTGTACGGGCTGTGCTGCTGCTGTGGCGGCACCTGGCAGCGCGCACTGCTGGCCCCAGGGGAGCGCTCGTCCCGGACTTGAGGACTCGCTGTACCGCGCCTCCGGGGTGCAGGCTGCCGGCCTCACCAGGGCCCCTAGTCCAGATCCCCAAGCCTCTTTGCCTCCATAGCCATTCTGTTGTTCTCCTCCAGGCTTAGAACAGTCTGCCTTAGCATATTGCTGTTCCCCCGCGTACAGTTTACAAGCGGCTGCCACTGATGCATCGTACGGCGAGTCTTGGGGTCTCGGCTGGTGCAGGGCATGCGGCTGGGCATATGTTAGGCCAAGTGGGAAGCCGCGGTACTGGTCACCGCCTCCACCACCCTGGTGCACCCCGTGCGCCCCGTAAAAACCACCCTGCTCGAAATAGGAGTTCATTCTGATCAGTCACCGACACTAACGTCACTCAGTTAGGAAACACTTATGTCATCGCGGCCCCACGCGCCGTGATAACGCGACCTCCACCAATGTCACTCCAAATACGGACAATGTAATTTAATTTTATTAATTTTATTGCCTCTTAAACGTCACTCGAGCGTCATAATGGGCTTCGTTGGCGATAAAGGCCAGTTGACGTGTGTTTACTTTTTACGATTATTTTACGACTTGGGAGCGCGTGCCGCGGGTTTTACGACTTTTTAAGCGGTTGTATGCGGCGCCGGCTCGTCTCACAGTGCTCGCACAAGTGGCGGGTGTTGTGATTTTTTTTCTTAAAATTTTCAGTTCGCGATGTGTGAGACGCAGACGCGTGTGTCGCGAGCGAAGTTTGTTGGTCGCGTGTGGCGGGAGCGCGCGACTATGTGCCGTGTGCGACCGGCGCGGCTCGGCTCACGCAATCTACTGAGAGCGAGCCACGCGCGCCGCCCCGCGCGCTGCCTGCGATCGCAACACCGACGATTGTTCCGTCCCCTTTTCGCTAATGACTATAAATATTATCAGTTACGCTCTTTTCCCTTTCTTATCACTCCTCCTGAAGCACGTGGTTCATACCTATTGTGATTATTGGAACTAGCCCATATTTTCAGGCGACTACCAACAACATGAGGTCATGGTGAGTATGTTCTACGATTCAACTTCGTAAGTAAACAAATGCCAACCAGAAATCATCAGCTGAAAAACATAAATCATAAAGTGTCATCCTTTGACAAAAGTGCAACGGTACAACTTAACTTGTCGGCCCACGCAATACAATAAATAAAAAAAAGCATCGAAAAAACCCCAATAATGACTATAACTGAAAAGTTAAGCCGCAAAAGTCGTAAACTCATAAACGTACAATTAGTGAAACGGGCGAGTAAAGAAAAGATTTTACAACCACTCCTCGACCGTGCCACAATGAGCGCGCAGTATCGTAACAAGGTGCTGAATAGAGTGAGAAGTCGTAAAGATGATTATTATTTCTTCTACTACCTGTTTTTACGAGTGATGTTGCCGTTACGCTCGCGCGTACGCGAGTTGCATTAGGGGGAAAGTGACGGGAGGTTAGGAGCGGAGCGCTTGTCGCGGCGTCGGAGCTGCAAATAGTATATCTGTCTCTGTCTGGCGCAGTGTGGCGCGTGCAGTGGAAGGCGCACTATCGAAGGGTAAACAATAGCGCATTATCGCAAGCACTCAGTTCGCGCGTCCAAATGAAGTCATCAAACGAATGAATGGCTGTGGTAGTGCGGCCTACCCAGAGACACGCTCGCATTTTTATTGCACTCACCTCTTTAAACAAATATTTATCGATAAAAAGGACGGGAACGGTCTCTGTGTGGCGATTTTTTGCGAGTGTGTGTAATTGGTCAATTTAGGATCCAAGATACCGACACGTACTAGGCGACGTAGTAAATAGAACTAGATTACAGGTAGGTAACATTAAGTTTTTGTATCGAGATGAACTAATGAAGAGACACAAATATCATAACAATAAATTCTTGGAAATCTAAAGTTTTTTATCTGGAGCAATTCTCCACGCAATAAATAGATCGGTGGGAAATCTTCTAGACGTCATCTTCAAAGCTATGTTGAAGAGAGCCCATTGACAATTAACTCAAGTAGTATTTTATTAGTGGCATCTAGTTAGGGAGGGCGACGAAAAGCGAACGTGTAGATAATAGACAAAGAGTTGTAGAGGTATGTTCATAAAATCCAAATAGGTGAGTCCCAAACCACACTAGAAAATAAGCCTAACTGGACGTTGACTACTCGTTTCAAGAACTTCCTGCAACCAACCAATTTCAATCAAAGTTTTTCTTTCATACACTGAACTCCTTAAAGGTTGAGACAAACTAGGTACCCCACCTACAGATAGATCAAAATGACTAATTACAATTAGGCAACTGTAAAAAAAACACAGGCTCCAAAAGCTACCAGTACAAATACAAAAGCTGTCGTACAAAAAAAGGGTCTGTCCCGTATTCGGAAGAACAAATGGCCCTTAACAAGTTCTCTCAATTCGGAATACTTAAAAGCCCATTGCTCTCTCGAGAAGCCATTGCATGATAATTGGTGAACCCGTGACGAATTGTTTTTGTAGCAAGTTAAAGCTTTAAATAGTGAAAAATGTCGGGAAGACAGTCAACTGCGCTTCAGAGTAAGTAACATAAGCTGAAATCAGAACCTCGAGTGAATTTTCATTTTTGGTTTATTCCACGTCATCTACAAAATGGCATCTGGCAACGTTCATCTGCCCGATTCTTAGTTGCCAGCTAGTGACGAGCATTTGACTGTACCAGTCTACTATGGTGAAAAGGTACCTATGTGAGAAGACAACATAGCATAACATCAAGCCTGCAATCCCTGAAGGGTTTTAGCAGAGGTTTACCTAATAGTACACGCACATTTCGCCAGTTAGATATCTTTAAATCCCTTGTAATAGGGGGCGAGTCAATTGCCATTAACCGGCCACAAATCCAGACTCCGAGGCTGTTACTAACAAATTCCTGATCGAAAAACCCAATAACAATTTGCTAGACCCGGGAATTGAAGCCAGTACCTCATGCTCAGCAGTCGCGATCGCGATCTCTAAACCAACAAGGCAGTACCTCCGTGAGAAGATTTCATGAAAAAGTCTACACAAAAAAATATTGAAAGTACCAGCTATCCGCTTGTTGAGTATTGTTTACTTAAGCTGATCTAATCTCATCTGATCGCGTTTAGGTTTAGTTTTTAAATGAGACCGATGGAAATAGTCTTTAGTTATTATACAGGTCCAACACACAGTTTACAGGTATCCCATCATCTGCCTAGCCTTTTCTCAACTATGTTGCGGTCAGATTCCAGTCTAACCGGATGCAGCTGAATACCAGTATTTTACATGGAGCGACTGCCTATCTGTCCTCCACAACCCAGTTAGTACAGGGTAATACGATATCCCTTGGTAAGACTGGTTGTCAGACTTTTGGGCCACTGACTACCTGTAACGACTGTCAAAGATGTACAATTAACAGCCGAGACCAACGGTTTAACGTGCTTTCCGAGGCACGGAGGAAACTCGGTATGTAATGGGTGGGCACCCATCCACGGACCAACCCAGGCAAGCGCGGCTTAACCTGACAATCGACCCGAGTGGCTGTTATTATTTAGCCACGAGCTCCTTTGAGTCTACAGGTCTATTCCTACCTTATCGTCCCCACCTCATACCGTATTTCTAAAGACACAATTCAAGAGAAAACCCATAACTTTCTTTAAGTAGAAAATTAGTAAGTGACCTTAGAGAAGGAAGGTATCATGGGTAAGTCTAAGTTCGTTGTGAAGAAAAAGAATTGGAGTTCAAAGGAAAACCAACGAGATAACCTTTGCTTTTGCTCTTCATTGAATCGAGGATTTATGTAGGTTAGAGCTTTGACCAGGACTCTGCTTTCGTTCTACCTACTTAACTAAAACGCTTTTTACCTACCTATGGTCTCTACATCCTTGGGCCACCTCTCACCAAACTTTGATCAGTAGATTCGAGAAAGAATAAGGAACTGCCAGATATGTCTAAGATGACTAAGCTTCGTAGCAGATGGATGTGTATAAAATCAACCACCATCTGCCTAGCCTTTTCCTATGTTGGAGTCGGCTTCCAGTCTAACCGGGTGCAGCTGTTTTCTACATGGAGCAACTGCCTATCTGACCTCCACAACCCAGTTACTACTAGGTAATACGATGCCCCTTGGTAAGACTGTATAAAATCAACCAATAGGATAATTGGATTTTCATAGCGTAGCTTGTCTTAGCTGTGATAGGAAAGAGATCATTAAACAAAGTTTAATGGTAATATAGGTACAGTCACAAGCACAAATATGTAAACATTAAGCAACTTTTAAAAGTGATTATCGCCCACTGTTCTGTTTAAAATTGTGTCGTAACGAGCATAGTATTTTGGAACTCGTATATTTATGAAATAGATCCTGTCACCAAGTTACAGTCGTTATTTCTCGCAAAAATTGCTTTTGAAGTTTGGAAAGTGTATACATATTGGTGCTCGTGACTGTACCCATCATAGCATGATCGTAAGTATCTACTTACATCTTGCCTTGTCCACTACTGAAAATAGATAGTTTAGTGGCTTATCTTCATCGCTTAGTTACCTCGCACAGTCGCTCATATCTGTGTCATGCAAACTTTAGCTTAACCTTTACCTGAACGAGTAACTATAGCTATCAGTAGGAATAACCTGTAGGTTATGATGCTTTCATGAGGTCAGAAAGTCAAGTGGCACTGACCAGTTCTGATTAGAGAGCGCCTTAATTTATGAAGCACCATAAACGTTCACATTCAAGATATTTAATTTGTACCTACTAGTTTCACATGAATAGGGCAGACAGATGAAAAAAGCACTTATAGCCTTACAGTTAAGAATCATATTTTTAGACTTTACAGGCACAGAGTGGCATTTAAAACTCGAAACTTTCAATACATACCTTTGAGCTTACAATGGAGGCATTATATTTAATTATTGATATACCTTAGTAGGCTTTCTATTGAGTAGGTGCTCTTAAGAAAGGTCTATTGGCTACATATTTCACAATATAATTGATACTATTTTATCTTGAACTTCGTGCTAATTCTGCATGTCTCGTAGCGTTTGCCTACGAAAAGCCTTAAATTTTAATAATGGTTTCGAAAGAGATACACATACTAACCTATAGAAAAATGTACATCAATCCCTTTAGGCATCAACACAAACATTCCACATAAAAAATAAAAGTACTTAGTGCCGAAGTTGAAAAATCCTAACTCAATAAATCTCGTAGATTCGTAGCTCGTAGTGGCGTAGACTGCTACGAAAACTTCGATGACCGTAGCAGCTGGCACCTTCTGTGAGTAACGTAGGAGCATACATCTTAAGAGTTAGTGATCATGGTATGATGATCTTACATTAAAAAAAGGTAAAACATCATCTTTTTTTTTCTTATTGTTTATTTTTTTGTTATAATTTGCATGCCTGTTTGGTTTAAAATTAACACATTAGGTAATTTTATTGTACGCAGTGAATGCGATGTGCGAATGCGATGTGCGCATAAAGCGCATTGTGTTTATAATAAGTATGTGGAAAATGTCGTTGGCGATACTCAAACTCGAGCTGTAATACTGTGTAATACTGTAATGTCTAACCATTTGTTTTACCAAATAAATAAAATAAAAAATAAAGATTGGCAGCGGTTGTCATGGTACACCTAAGTACCCATGATGTTAAAGAATCACTCATGTATACTAATATTATAAAGCTAAAGAGTTTGTTTGTTTGGTTGAACGCGCTAATCTCAGGAACTACTGGTTCGAATTGAAAAAATCTTTTAGTGTTGGATAGCCCATTGATTGGGGAAGGCTATAAAACATCACGCTGCAATCACTAGGAGCGGAGCATTAATCAAAAATGTTACGCAGACGAAGTTGCGCCGGTCAGCTATATGCTTACTTTATTCTATATATACGTACTACATATAACAAGATTCGTCTTTCGTAGTCGTCCACGATGTAAGATCGTGTTTATGTGCAGGTCATTAATTAAGAACTGAGGTCTAACACGTGTATGGTTTACACTTACTAATGAGCATTACTAACACTGTGTGTAACTATTATGTAGCTAAGTCAATCTTATTTTTCTCGACAAGAATGCCCGAAAAGTACTTAGTTCCTTACTACGAATGACAGTGAGTCAATTTTTTCCTATATTATCTTAACACGGCTGTTTTATTTCCTAACTAACTTTTTAAGCTTGTTAAGCTAACTGGGAACGAGTCCAGGCTCTTAGCTATTGTCCTGAGCAGTAGCCAAGAGCCTGGATCTGTTCCAGGTTTACAAAAATCCCTATACCTAATAACACTGCCCAACCCGGGCAGCAATCCCAGAATTTTACGTCAGACCACTCTACATACACTGAACCGAAGACGCAGTTCCAACTATTAAAGGGATCCATGGTATCTATAATTCGCGGTCGTCATTTTAGACAAACTGGTAAGTACCTACGATGCCGAATGAAGTAAAAAAAAAAGTCAAGAAAATTTGACTAAGCCTAGTTTTTTCGATTTTTGTAAGTATGCTCATCAAAGTAAAAAAAAATATGAAAGAACCTAGCATCCCAAGTATCATCCATTTATCCAATAACATTTCCCATAGACTCCCCACCCAATAAGACTACAAATATTTCCAACAAGCGATCAATCTCAAAAACTGGTTCGAATTTATTACCTTTCAGGAGCTTTAGTAGTATTTAATACTCTGTAATTACCTCTCTACGGCCAAATGGGCGGAACAATAACCCATGAAGCTTCAACAATGTACAGACTACAAAAGAGTTTGGTATGCAGGGAAAAAGCACCTCGATTTTTTACCAAACTGGACCAACGCTCATCGTAAAAGCTTTATAACTTTTGAAATGTAGGAAACACACGCAAGACAGCTCAGAGTAGTATTGCATTGTAAAGATACTCAATATTGATTTCTGTCAGTAGGTCTTAGAGATACTTTTGTACAATAGTGATTTTAAGGATTTTTTTAACTAGATGGCGCACTCGTTTCCTAGTTAACGGTCTATTATGTGCAATTGTGCATAGTTGGTTATGTGGGACCGAATGCTGAAACAAAATTAGTCTTACTTCATTAAGTCTGAATATAAGGTCCGTTAGTCATACCTGTCGCCGCAATTTAGGTTTTGTTTATTATGTTGGCGATTTCTGATCCTTGAATGGTCTTGCGATGTTTTTGTTCGCTACTCGAAGTCTGCATACCAAACTCTTTTGTTGACTCTACGTTTGCAGTTAAAGGCTGTTTCATCGCTTACAATATTGAATATTGCAAAGTACCTATGTGATAATCTTGTGTTGTTGTAACTTATGCACTCTAAAGTTACCTATACCTTGGCTATCATATTGTTTATTTCTATTACTTACCTAAGTGTTGCTTCAGGCGGTTTTTGTAGCAGAGTTGTAGGATTGTTCGAAGTTGTTTGGAGTTCTATGTTTCCTGAAGGCAGAGAAGAAATGGTAGGTTTATGTGTTCTATTAATTGCTCTAATTAGAAGGTAGTTAAGTGAGGTAGGATTTATGTAGTCCGGCTTCTAAGATACATCTTTGAACTGTCCTCTAAAGATTGCAATCATGAACGATATCATGGGTATAATTCAATAATAACAGGTCTTAGAGGCCTGATTGGTAATCTATGTTTATGGGTGGACGCTCCTGCCGGCTTTATAGTTTATTCTAACAAGTTTTACAACGATTGCCTATTATAGGTTCTACCTACCTTAATATTCTAAGTTCGTGAAAGCAGATGAAACTAGCAGTTATTTCGGAACAAAACCGATTTATTAGCTCTTGAAATTGATGACGTGTCATCACCAACCACTTTATTATCCACTCGATAATCCTCATCGTCACCCTTTATCCTCTTTAACTTACAAAAAAAAACGACAATTCGAAAAAGCCAGGAAGCAGTCTAAAAATAATAAAAAGAACCATTTTGGGGAACCACTACAGACTACAGTAGTTCACGTTATCACAACAAACGAAAAAAAAACATCTCATTCACATTCAGCGACAGATGTGATGATATTCGCATGGCGGGCGGCGCGGGCGCAGAGAACGCGTGCCCGCGCGCATCGTAAACACGATTTTTACAACCACTCGAATGCTCGTAAACGTCACGTGAATTGCGCCGTTTGTAGAACTCCCAGTAAACACCGCTCAGATTATTTCGTATACGCCTCCGGGGCTAAACCTCGATATAAATTGGTAACTTTATTGACGCAGCCAGTGAACGCACGTGGATTGTTATTATGCCGTTCTTTAGACGTTTATTGAACCATTATTGACTTGTTTAAAGTATCACCCGTTTAATAGAGATAAAGGAGTCGTTGATAGTTTATGTCTTCATCGTGTGAGGATATAACGACGGTCGTCGATTTGCTCGCTTCCTCAGCGTCTCGATGTCTGGTTTGACTCGATTGCTGGCGTTTTATGACTGTAATTTTCCTTTCTATTGACTCGCAAGTTATTGATGATCATAGTATTGATAACAATCGATTTTGTATAATCGATTTATAATTTATAGTTACTATATTTGTTTATTAGCAATATTATATCTATGGTCCAATAATTAAATACCGGTAGCGAAGTGTGGACGGTAAAATAGCCGTTTTAGATGGTAACAACATTATTAAAATTTAATTTTAGCTCGATGCATAGATAATATTATGCTTAATCGAGATCAGATTTGAATAAGAAATCTATTAGAATCAATAATACATAGCCGATAATCAAGATTGAGTGGACCCGACATAGAGACAAAGTATGGGAGCAAGTCCTCGCGACGGTCACGCCATCTATCATAACAAGTTGAAAGCTGCATTCAACTCACCTTTACACTTACTTACACGCACTAAACTACGTATACGTATGTGAAGAAAACAATATCAACCGATGATTCGATAATTTAATTTTTATTCAATTAGTCAGTTTAAAAATAGCATTTCAAGCTATGATTGATAAAGTGCCATCTATTGTCACCCTTGTGCGACCTCTACGAGAGCTTACGGAGCTTTGGAACTATTCCGAAGGATGCAGTGAAAGGTCAGCGAACGATGAATTTATAAAAATAATTTTATAATGCAAACAAAACAGAAATCATAATTATCAAACTATGAAAACAATAAAGTTACGAAGATATAAGATGCAAACCACACTATAAATACTTCTCATTAAAATCTTATCAAACAAAATGAGTCAATTTAAACAAACACAAATGTCTAGTAGCTATTTATAACGTAATGATTTAGTTTTATGTTCCACTATAATGTTACATAATACTCATCTCCGTATGAAAAAGCGACATAACTGCCAATAGAAAAGCGATAACATGGACATAAAAGCGAATTTTATTACTTTATTCATCATTTAGCTATATAAATTCATCAAGACACTTGTTAATCGTAAAATAAATCTTATTACACAGTAAAATGATGTTTAAATTGACGACAAGCGTTTTATTTTCGTCATAACAATAAAATTTATTTTTACGAGCGCTGGGCTAGTGCGGTTGTGTTTAGCGCCATCTAGCAGTAACTGGTGGGACTGCGTCGTCACGGTACTTAGCTGACGTCACTTCATGGTGAGAGCTTTTACGATGCGTACAACTCTTCAATGAATGGAGGTGTCGTAAATGTGGATTTGGCGGTTTGTATAAGTACGATCTTGTAGTCACTTCTATACTACACTACGTGGGTGGGGTAACCCTACTAAAATGCGGTGGATTCGATGGTAATGTTAGGTGGATATTTTCAGCTGATTAAATTATCTACCGACCTTTCCTACTGATGCTAAAGTTGAATTTAGTGGCTGTCCGCTTATCTCGTATGACTCATGGATACAAAAATAGCATAGCAGCATCATTAAAAATATGCTTATCATTTTTATGATAAGTAGGTCCAAACAGTTTGGGTTTTAAGTATCTAAATTGTGTAAAAACCTTGGAACAATGTACCTATAAGACCTATCAATTTACTGATAGAAACGAAAAAAAATACACAAAAGAAAACAGCTTTTAAAAAAGTAGAGCTACTCACTTCTACTGGAAAAAAAAAATTACCCAGATCTGTCTAACAACATAGTTAAACCTAGGTAGCCTAATTAGTAGGTATCTAAATAGTTGTTGGTATAAATTTTTTTATATCCTGAAAATACTTACCTACGCAAAATTAAAAAAAAAGTTACCTGCGTAACAACTCTACAAACATTTAAGCAAAATTAAAAAAAAAAAAAACAATTTATAGAACAACATTAGAAATCGGCCTACATTTTGCTACGCTAGAACACTAGTTAATACACCCGACACCACCCGAATGAAATCCAATGCACACACACACAAATGTCCCCACGCACTTTCCCAGCCACATTAAAACTAAACTAACTTT